>CM038677.1:833830754-834147716 GCA_021605205.1 Aegilops longissima
TTTTATGCATCTCGTGGCCCGAACCTGGATAAAGAACCTGTGTGCTATCTGTTTGATCTGCTCTTCTCACGACCCCGCGCCCCGCAACCGTAGTAGGGATTCTTGTGATCCCATAGGTGTTCGTCCCCGCACCGACATCTTTGGCGCACCAGGTAGGGGGCACAGTTGTGAGAATCAGCTCTAGCAGTTAGCCCGGCACTCCTTCATCTTCGTGATCCTGGAAGAAGAAAGGAGGCCAGAAGGTCGACGCTCGAGCGGTCGCCAATAGAAGCTAAGTTGCACTGACTCCTTATTTGTGCTACCCTTCTTATTTGAGGTTATTCCCCCCCCCCCCCAGAGATGCCACGCCTTTGTATGAGAAACCCGCCCGCCAGGGGGCTCTCCCACGATCGGCAACGCCCTTGCCCTATTTCGAGTCCGCTCAACAGCTCAAGCGGCTGCGTCGAGAATGGCAGAGTAACCTTCCGCGATCGACAACGCCCTCGATTCTGACTCGAGTCAAGCTCGACAGTTCGGGTGGCCGCGTTTGGAACGGAAAGGTGGCTCGTCCGGCAGCACGCGTAGCCAGTAGACCTTGGGGATCCGTCCCCAAAACGGTGCTAGGGGCTTTCGCGCCGGCAAGCCTACCCGATCGACGAGGGGCACACATACAAAGAGGAATTGAACGGGGAAATAACATGCAAGAAAATTAAGAGTACTTCAAAGTTATATTACATCACGTCATAGCTGCGGTTCTAACTAAAGATAAAATTTGTCTTGGTCGGGAACCTGCAGCGGCGAAGAAGAACGGGATGCTCAATCCCGGCGCTGGCTTTCCACCCTCTTGATTTCGTCGATGCCGTTGGTGATGGGCTTGATGCGCTCCTTGAGCACCATGAGGTCAACACCATCCGGCAAGCTCTTCATCGAGGCCGCGAAGTCAAGGTTGGGATTCCAGTGCGCCACCTTGGTGAGGACCTTGGTCACAACCCTCCGGCAAAGTCGCCGGGCCTCCTCGGCCGGCGTGGCCGTCCTGTTGGAGTGGAGATAGGCCAAGGCTCCGAGGACGCCTTCGAAGAACTGGGTCAGCTTGGCGTTGACGGTCCCGCTGGGCTCGGGGGCGTACCTCACGTTTGGCAACCCCATGGTGGCCAATTGCGAGGTGACCCTGCCGGCGATGACCTCCAGATGGCTGATCCACTTGTTCTCACCCACCACATATTCCTGGTGAGAGGCGGCCTTGTTTGCCCGCAGCTGCTTCTCCTCCTCGAGGCTCCTAGTCAAGGTCTCCTCCCGAGCCCTGCTCTCCGACAGCATCTTCTCGAGACCCTCCAGGTTCAGCTTGAGGTCTCTGATGGAGTTTTGCGCGTCGGAGAGCTCCCCAATCCTGCTGATGACTGCTCCTTGCGCCTCTACCAAGGCGCGGTTGAGCGTGTTCTTCTCGCCGGACAGCTTGAGGGCCTGCTCCTTCAGCTCGTCCCGCTCCGCTTCCAGCTCCTTTGCCTTGCCAGCATGGGCCAGAGCATGGGCATCGAGTGCCTCCTTGTGCCTCTGCTCCAGCTCGCGGGTCCGTCGCGCGACAAGGGCCTCGAGCTCCTCATCCTTGCCGCGGAGCGTTGCGTCAAGCTTCGCTTCACGCGCGGAGAGGTCCTCTTCCTGGGAATCCAAGGCGGCTTGATGCTGGTTCCGGGCGGCTTCGGCCGCGGCGGCTAAGTTCGCCGCCTCTTCCTGAGCCTTCTCGATGTCGGCCATTCTCATGGTGAGCTCCACGTCGCGCTTGGCCAACTCCTCCTGAAAGGCCCTCTGCTCCTCGCGAGTCTGGTGGAACCAGGTCTGCGTCTCAATGACGCGCGCCTTGAAATCCACCTCCGCGTTGTCCACCGCTGCCACCTGGCCTTGATCTTGTCCAGGCGAGCACGGTAGAGAACTTGGAGCTTCCGGAAGTCGGCCCCCATGGCGCGAAAAAGCTGCTCTTCTGGAGAACCGTCGCCACCAACGCCCGGCTCATCAACCACCTCAAGCCCGATGGCGGCAAGCACCTCGCCGTCCAAGGCTTCCCCTTCGGCAGGCGCTCGGCTTCATGTCCCCGGGAGATGGACAAAAAGATCGTCGCCCACCTTCAGATATCTGCCAGGGCCCGAGGTTGAGGAAGAGGGAGGCTGGTCACCCGCCGCCTCTTCCTCGGCAGAGGCCTTGCCGGCCCCGCCGGCAGGCCCACTGCTGGCGCCCTCGGCAGAAGCTTCGCCGGACGCCTTGGCGGCCTCCGCAACGGCGGCCTCGGCAGCACCCTTGGCGGCTTCGTCAGCGGCAGCCTCGTCAGCATCCTTGGCGGCCTCCTCGGCAGCAATCCTGCTGGCCTCCGCCGCAGCCTCCTCAGCAATGTCTCCCACAACAGTGTCCACGTCCTCCATGTCTGTTGAAGGAGGGCCTAGGCAGCAATGGGGGCGATGAAGCCAAGAAAGGAATAAGGGAAAAACAGAGACGAAGGACAGACGACTCACGGTGCAGGCTGTGAAGGAAGTCCCTCTCCGCCAAAGATTTGGCGCCAGGCAGAGTCACCTGGCGCCCAAGTTCCCTCTTCCTCCATGGGTGTAGGCTCGTGCCGGTGCCCTTGCCGGGGCGCCCCATGGCGGCGCGCATCGATGGGGTGGTTTGTTAGGAGCAGCCCTCTGTGGCTCCTCCTGCTGCCGCTCCCCTCCTGCAAAACCCGGCAAGGTCAGCATCGTGGCATCGAGCGCCTACCACATGTCGAGTGGGAAGAGGGTGACGAACTTACGCTGGGGGCTGCACCGGGGGCTGCTGACCGGGCTGCTCAGCACCACCAGTGGTGTCTCTGAAGCCCCAGCCGAGGGTTGATCGCTCGCCAAGGTCCTCGCCCTCTTCGCCCTCTGGGCCAACGTCTCCATCTCCCTGCAAAAGCAAAAATGGGTCAAGACAAGCGACCCGATTCGGGGAAGTGGAAATAACAGTGAGGAATGGAGTACTTACTCGTCGTCCGTCTCCTCCTCGTCCACCAGCTTCCTCTTCCTCTCCGGGCTGAGAGACCCGAGGTCAAAAGGGAGCTCCACATCATCATCCGAATCGACGCCTGCCGGAGGAGGCAAAGAGGGCGGCGGGGTTTGTGCGCGCCTGGATGAGGAAGGGGCCGTCGCCTTCTTCTTCTCAGCGGCCCTTGTCAACCCCTTCACCGCTGTGGCCCTCGTGTGACGCCCGGACCCCTCCAGGGTCAATTGAGGCCGCATAGCCCTGCCGGGCCGGACCGGCTCGCCGGAGCCAGCCCGACGCAGGACTCGCCCTCTTCCCCTGGTTGGCGTCGAGCCCGCCGCCACGTCCTCCTCCGACGACGACGACTCGTCGGCAGCGTCCTCGACAAGCGGAGCTCCAGCATCGGCGCGGCTGACCTCCCCGGTGGCCCGCCGCCCACAAGGTGAACTGCTCCTCCTCCGCAGCCGTCGCGGCTTTGTCCTCCACACCCCCGGCGCTGCCGGCCTCCATGGCAAGTTGTGCCTCCCTCGCCCTAGTGGTGATGTAGTCCAGCTCCGCCTGGGTGGTGTCCATGACAAGCCACCGCTCGACGTCAGCATTGACGTACACCTCGACCAAGGAGTCGAAGAACTGTTGCACGTCTGCTTCCGTCGGCTCCCGCTAGCTCGGGACAGGGCCGTGCGCGTTGCAGTCCGGCATCATAGCAATGATCTCGGACCGGCGTGAGTTATTGCACAACGGGACCAGCCCCGCTGGCAACTTGAAGAACGACCCCTTGAGGGCCTTGCCGACCTTTGCGGCAGCCCTCGCGGCCTTGCCGGTCCGTTCAATCTTGCCGTCGCGACCCACGTCAAGCTGGAAAAGCCGCTGGAAGAAGTGGGCATGCCCCATCACCGTGAAGTTGTGGTCGAGGCCAGGGCGGAGCCGCATAATGTCAGCCGGGTTCGTGAAAAGCCAGGCTGGCCTCCCCTTGTTATGCAGCGGGCGATCCGGTGGCGAATGAAATCCGCCCGATCATCTCAAGGTGAGCCCGCTGGTCAGCCGGAGGATCTGGTGGTGGCGATGATGAGCCTCCGTCGGCAGCATCGACATCACCCCAGTCGCTGCCGCGGACCGGCGGCGTTCGACGGACCTTGCAGAATTCCGGCGGGTCTTCGTCCTCGATCCAGCACCACCGGCCACGCCATTCATCCCACTTCTCCTTCATGGCACCTTCCGGGTACGCCCCCTTGGATCTTGAGATCCAGGCGATACATCCGGAGACGGCGCCTCCGGGCTGGATTCGAGGGGAGAAATAATGGCGAAAGAGTGCCGTGTTGGGCTGCACTCCGGCAAAGCCTTCGCAAAGATGCGCGAAGAGAGCCAAGCATGCCACCGCATTCGGAGTGAAATCCAAAAGGCGAAAGCCGAAGGTGTGCATCATGTCGCGGAAGAAATCGGAAAAAGGGGGGCATAACCCGCAAGAAAGGTAATCGACGAAAAAGGGATACCGGTTTGGGGCAGGATGGGCGCAGGCGGCAGGAATGATGCGCATCGCCGGGTGCCCCGAATTCTCTCCCCCCCGTCTTCACTCCCCATAAAGGCTTGAAGGAGGCCAGGAGATCATGAACACCAATCGACGAGGGGATGAAGAAGGCAGACTTCATCCGGTCCCCCGACAGCACGCACTCCGGCGGCTCCACGGCCCCAGAGCTCTTAGCCACCCCCTTGCCCTTGGCGGATTTGGGCGCCATGGCGGCCAAGAAGTCTAGAGGAGCAAGGAAGGAGGGTGGCGAAGCAGCGACGGCGGGCGGTGGCAAAAGCTTAGGAGGGAAGGAAGAGAGGAAACGGCGGCTCTGAGATTGGAAAAGGTACGAGAGAAGAGGTGAAAGTGAGCAGCGCGCCCGCGGTTATTCCTTCTTATGGGGGAAAACGTGGGCCACCTCCTTTCACATTAACTGCGACGGGACGCATGTGTGCAGAGCTCAGCCCCACGCATGCCGCCCACGTCACGCACGCCTCCCAACGCCAAGCCACGCGCGGGAGGCATGGGAAGCGTGCGAAAAGACTTACATGTAAAACCACCTGCCTGCCCGCAAGACCCTTTTGGGCCTAGCCCAATGACGCGATTGCGCTTACGTGTGGCCCAGGCCCGGGGGCTCCTGTCGGTGTACAAAAAGAGGGGTACACCTTTTAACTGTGCACGGGCAGTCTGAGCCGCAGGCGCCGCCACACTAAGCAAGGCAAGGAAGGTGAGCCAATGTAAGGCCGAAGCTCGAAAGGAGCAGAACAACGCCGAGACCAAGACCACAAAGAGCAAAGGGGACAAAGCAGACTCCCCCGGCAAGATCCTTGCCAGGGCGGTTTTAGCATACCCGGCAAGGCCCTTGCCGGGGCGGCTCGCCCCACGCCCACGGAGCGGATCACCTTTGAGTCCACTACCCCCCATGGGGCAAAGGATTCAGGAGACATCCCCGTGGTGGCATGCAGATCTTTGTGAAGACATTCAAAGATCAGATACATACTATAGAAGATGACGACCCTTGGCGGGATCCCGGCCAAGGAGGACCACAAGGCCCCCGGCAAGAGCCTTGCCGGGGATGACAGCAGGCACCGCGGCAAGACCCTTGCCGGGGCTGCGGCAAGGCCCCTGCCAAGGACACCCGTAGGGCCACCATTAGGCCCGCGCCAATCAAGCCTCCACCATGCAGCTGCCGACCCAACCAGTTGGGCAGGCACCTGCGTGGCGGCAAGCGAACCTTCGTGGAGACCCACCACTGCGCCACCTCAGCTGCCTGCCTGCCTACAAGGCACCACAGGCACCGCTGGCCAGGGCGCGTGTCAACACGAAAGGGAGCGGCGACGGATGAGACTGGGCTCTCCCCCGTCCCCAATAAAGCAAGGACACCTAAGCAAGATGCATTTATGGCGCCTTGTCATGTAAAGCGAGGGATAAACTCGTATGACTGTACCCTTTCCACCTCATGTGTGCCACTGTGGCAACCCCTTTCCCTATAAAAGGAGGCCCAAGGCGACCAGGAAGAGGATTCGGCTTTTTGGAGCTCCTCATGCCCCATAGCTAGCTCAAGAACGCAGATAAACTAACCACCAAAGCAGGAGTAGGGTTTTACGCATCTCGCGGCCCGAACCTGGATAAAGAACCCGTGTGCTATCTGTTTGATCTGCTCTTCTCACGACCCCGCGCCCCGCAACCGTAGTAGGGATTCTTGTGATCCCATAGGTGTCGTCCCCGCACCGACATATAGTTCCATGATCTCGTATCATCACATAGCCTATACCATGTCAATGCGTCTCCCTTCAAAGATAAAGGGAAGGCCTTCTTCTTAACAACATCATCGGGTATACCTGCAAGCTTAAATTGTCCACAAACTTCATCCACATAGAGTAGATGTTCATCAGGATGTTTTGTTCCATCTCCTGTAAAAGTGTTAGCTAGCAGTTTTTCCATCATACCCGAAGGAATTTCAAAAGGAGTTTCATTTTCAATAGGTTCAGTAGGTTGAGGAGCAACTCTTTGCTCTCTTGGACGGGGTGAAGATACCGAACAAGCCCCTCGAGAATTACTTTCCATAGTAACAAGTGACAGAAAATTTCAGCACACTATATAAATTTTCCTTACCAAATTCCACCTACCAAAGGCGCTACACTCCCCGGCAACGGCGCTAGAAAAGAGTCTTGATGACCCACAAGTATAGGGGATCTATCGTAGTCCTTTCGATAAGTAAGAGTGTCGAACCCAACGAGGAGCAGAATAAAATGATAAGCGGTTTTCAGCAAGGTATTCTCTGCAAGTACTGAAATAAGTGGTAACAGATAGTTTTGTGACAAGATAAATCGTAACGAGCAACAAGTAACAAAAGTAAATAAAGTGCAGCAAGGTGGCCCAATCCTTTTTATAGCAAAGGACAAGCCTGGACAAACTCTTATAATAGGAAAAGTGCTCCCGAGGACACATGGGAATATCGTCAAGCTAGTTTTCATCACGCTCATATGATTCGCGTTCGGTACTTTGATAATTTGATATGTGGGTGGACCGGTGCTTGGGTGCTATTGTTGCTTGAACAAGCATACCACTTATGATTAACCTCTATTGCAAGCATCCGCAACTACAACAAAAGTATTAGGGTAAACCTAACCATAGCATGAAACATATGGATCCAAATCAGCCCCTTACGAAGCAACGCATAAACTAGGGTTTAAGCTTCTGTCACTCTAGCAACCCATCATATACTTATTACTTCCCAATGCCTTCCTCTAGGCCCAAATAATGGTGAAGTGTTATGTAGTCGACGTTCACATAACACCACTAGAGGCTAGACAACATACATCTTATCAAAATATCGAACGAATACCAAATTCACATGACTACTAATAGCAAGACTTCTCCTTGTCCTCAGGAACAAACGTAACTACTCACAAAGCATATTCATGTTCATAATCAGAGGGGTAATAATATGCATAAAGGATCTGAACATATGATCTTCCACCAAATAAACCAACTAGCATCAACTACAAGGAGTAATCAACACTACTAGCAACCTACCAGCACCAATCCCTGACTTGGAGACAAGAATTGGATACAAGAGATGAAGTAGGGTTTGGAGATGAGATGGTGCTGGTGAAGATGTTGATGGAGATTTCCCTCTCCCGATCAGAGGATCGTTGGTGATGACGTTGGTGATGATTTCCCCCTCCCGGAGGGAAGTGTCCCCGGCAGAACAGCTCTGCCAGAGCCCTAGATTGGTTCCGCCTCGTGGCGTCGAGGTCTCATCCTGAAAGGTTTCTTGATGTTTTTTCTCATCGAAAGACTTCATATAGGGGAAGATGGGCGTCGGAGAGCCACCATGGGGCCCACGAGGTAGGGGGGCGCGCCCTAGGGGGGGGGCCACCCTCGTGAGCAGGGTGTGGGCCCCCTGGCCTTCATCTTTGGCGATGATTTTTCTTTATTTATTTAAGATATTCCGTGGAGTTTCATGACTTTTGGAGTTGCGCAGAATAGGTCTCCAAATATTTGCTCCTTTTCCAGCCCAGAATCCCAGCTGCCGGCATTCTCCCTCTTCATGTAACCTTGTAAAATAAGAGAGAATAGCCATAAGTATTGTGACATAACGTGAAATAACAGCCCATAATGCAATAAATATTGATATAAAGGCATGATGCAAAATGGACGTATCACAGGCCCACTGGGCAGCGCCCCAACAATTTTTTATTTTCTTTTTTTTTTGCTTTATTTATTTTTGGTTTATTTATTTTTGAGTTGTTTTTTGCTGTATTTAGAGTTTATTTGTGAATATTTTTGCTTTAGGTACAAAAAATTACAAACTTTATGTTAGTGTCGGTAGTTTTCAAATTTGAATAGTTTAAATTTTGAATTATTTGAAATTTGTGTGAATCACTAGTTTGTGAATAATTTAACTTTGAAAATTGATTTTTTAGTGATTCCTTTTTCTTATGTTTAATATTAGTGTGTTTTATCATTATATTCAATTTGGTAATGCTTAGGTTATTTAAAAAATAAAATGCCTTTGTAACAGATGAGTTTTCGTCCGAAACCCTGATACTTCGAAAGAGATTATCCATTTTGTACACAAAGTGCATCCAGTTTTTGCGGCAACCCTCTCTAATTTTTTGCACATGCTATGTGGGTGAAATTATGATACCATGCCAATTTTCAACCTTTTCTGAGTTCATTTGAAATGCTTTTCAATTTCAGGGTCATTTAGCTGGAAAAAATCAGTAAATGCATGAAAGAATTTGTTTGCACATAAAATTTCTTCATGTTTCAAATGCCAAAACACATAACTACCCTAACTATTACAGAGATTCCCTCCTGGGTGTGAAACACAGAAGAAAGTGATGATAGTGAAGCCGATCACATCCCAGATCTTTGGGTGTGAAACTTTTTCTTCGTGTGTGTCCCTTTGCGCTGTAGCCAGGGAAAATCTTCATTATTTAACTGGATGCTCGGGTCAATATTCACTGTGAATGGAGCAATTTCATCAACTTTTCATAATCTTCTGGCATGTCTGTCTTGTCATTCACTCCCACGATGTTTCTTTTCCCCTAAAGAACTATGTGGCGCTTTGGCTCATCGTATGATCCATTCGCTTCCTTATCTTTTCTTTTTCTCGGCCAGGTAAACATGTCTTTCACATAAAAACCTGCGCCACATCATTGGCTAGGACGAATGGTTAAATCGCATACATAAGATTGTTGAGATCCTTGTTGTCATTCCGTCTGCGGGTCTTCCGTTACCCCGCCTCGTGTCATATTGACCCATTTGCACCGAAACAGAGGGACCTTCAAAACACCTCCATAGTTAAGTTCCATATGTCCTCTATGTAACCATAATATGTTTCCTTTACCGTGTTGGTTGTTGCATCAAAGCGGACACCACTGTTTTGGTTGGTGCTCTTCTTATCTTGGGCGATCGTGTAAAATGTATTCCCATTTATCTCGTACCCTTTGAAAGTCATTATATTCGAAGATGGTAACTGGGACAGCGAGTACATGTCATCTTCAATATCGCCATCATGCATGGCACGTTTCTGCAACCAACCGGCTAAAGTCCTCGTTTGTTCACGTGTAATCCAGTCGTCAGACTGCTCCAGGTGTTTGGGGTGTAGAAAATTCTTGTGTTCCTCCATATACGGAGCCACCAAGGCGGAATTTCAGAGAAGCTGTGTGTGCTTGGTTGAGAGAATGCCCTTCCATACATATTATTTGATCCTCCTAGCATGCCTTTTCCATCTAGTCTGCCCTTATGCATGATTCAGAACACCAATCGGCTTAAGGTCAGGAATAAAGTCAATACAAAACTCAATGACCTCCTCATTTTCATGGCCCTTGAGATGCTTCCTTACGGCCTAGCACGGTTATGAACATATTTCTTCAAGACTCCCATGAACCTCTCAAAGGGAACATATTGTGTAGAAATATAGGACCCAAAGCGTTAATCTCTTCAAGAAGGTGAACTAGGGCGTGCGTCATTATGTTGAAGAAGGATGGTGGGAACACCAACTCGAAACCGACAAGACATTGCACCAAATCATTACGTAACCTAGGTATGATTTCTGGATCGATTACCTTTCGAGAGATTGCATTGAGGAATGCACATAGCTTCACAATGGCTAATCGAGCGTTTTCCGGTAGAAGCCCCCTCAATACAACCGGAAGCAGTTGCGTCATAATCACGTGGCAGTCATGAGACTTTAGGTTCTGGAACTTCTTCTCTGCCATATTTATTATTCCCTTTATATTCGACAAGGAGCCAGACGGTACCTTCATACTGAGCAGGCATTCAAAGAAGATTTCCTTCTCTTCTTTGGTAAGAGCGTAGCTGGCCTGACCCTGATGTATGCCATCTTTTCCGTGCATACGTTGTTGGTCCTCCCGTGCCTCTAGTGTATCTTTTGTCTTCCCATACACTCCCAAGAAGCCAAGCAGGATCACGCAAAGATTCTTCGTCACGTGCATCACGTCGATTGCGGAGCCGACCTCTAGGTCTTTCCAATATGGCAGGTCCCAAAATATAGATTTCTTCTTCCACATGGGTGCGCGTCCGTCAGCGTCCTTCAAAACAGGTTCTCCTCCAGGACCCTTTCGAAAGACTACCTTCAAATCCTTGACCATATCATGTACATCAGCACCGGTACGGTGGCGAGGCTTCGTCCGGTGATCCGCCTCACCTTTGAAATGCTTGCCTTTCTTTCTTACGGGATGCCTGCTCGGAAGAAATAGACGATGTCCCAGTACATTCTCCTACAACTATCCAAATATATCTTGTCGGTATCATCCAAACAGTGCGTGCATCCGCGGTATCCCTTGTTTGTCTGTCCTGAAAGGTTACTGAGAGCAGGCCAATCAATGATGGTCACGAAAAGCAACGCCTTTAGGTCAAATTCTTCCTGTTTGTGCTCATCAATGTAATAGTTCTTCAACTAATGGCCTTAGGTACACATCAATGTCGTTGTCGGGTTGCTTAGGGCCTTGGATGAGCACTGGCATCATAATGAACTTCTGCTTCATGCACAACCAAGGAGGAAGGTTATACAAACATAGAGTCATAGGCCACGTGCTATGGTTGCTGCTCTGCTCCCCAAAAGGTTTAATGCCATCTGCGCTTAGACCAAACCATACGTTCCTTGGGTCACCTGCAAACTCCTCCTGTACTTTCTCTCGATTTTTCTCCCTCGCGACCCGTCGTGGTACTCTCAACTTTTCGTCTTTCTTACGGTCTTCTCCGTGCCATCGCATCGCTTTTCGCATGCTCTTTGTTTTGGAACAAATGTTTCAACCGTGGTATTATAGGAGCATACTACATCACCTTGGCAGGAATCTTCTTCTGGGCGCTCGCCCTCGACATCACCGTGGTCATCGCGATCGATCTTATAACGCAATGCACCGCATAGCGGCAAGCGTTCAAATCCTCGTACTCACCGCGGTAGAGGATGCGATCGTTAGGGCATGCATGTATCTTCGCACCTCTAACCCTAGAGGGCGGACAGCCTTCTTTGCTTCATACGCACTCTCGGGCAATTCGTTGTCCTTTGGAAGCATATTCTTTATCATTACCAGCAACTTTCCCAATCCCTTGTCGGATACATCATTCTCGCCTTCCATTGCAGCAATTCGATGTGGTGCCCAACTTTTTTTGTCGACCTTCGAATTGGGTACAACAATTTCTTGTGATCCTCTAACATGCGCTGCAACTTTTCTTCTCAAATCACTTGCGCGGTTTCTCTTTGCATCGGCAATGGCCTGACCGAGATCATCAGTGGGCTCATCTGATGCCTCTTCTTCAGCTTTCCACATTGCCGGCTCAGCTTCTTCCCCCATTGTTGTATCATCGTATTCAGGGAACCCATGGCCAGGATAGCTGTCATCGTCCTCTTCTTCATCATTGTCTTCCATCATAACCCCTCTTTCTCCGTGCTTGGTCCAAACATTATAGTGGGGCATGAAACCAGACTCAAATAGGTGGACGTGAATGGTTTTTGACGTAGAGTAATTCTGACCATTGTTACAGCCAGCACATGGACAAGGCATAAAACCATCCGCCCGCTTGTTTGCCTCAGCGGCAAGCAGAAAAGTATGCACACCATTAATGAACTCGGGAGAGCATCGGTCATCATACATCCATTGTTGGCTCATCTTCATTACACAACACCGAAAAGACCAAATTAATACAAGTTCGTACATAAAGTTCATATACAACACTTAATTAAATGCAACATACAAATAACTCTCTAGCTAAAGAATTTAAATGCAACAAAAAATGTGATCAAGATCGCAACTAAGGTAACAATTGATCCAACAGCATAATGATACCAAGCCACACTATCAATGGCATATTTTCTAATCTTTCTAATCTTCAACCACATTTTCTCCATCTTGATCGTGTGATCATCGACGGCATCGGCAACATGCAACTCCAATTCCATCTTCTCCCCCTCAATTCTTTTCAATTTTTCTTGCAAATACTCGTTTTCTCTTTCAACTAAATTTAACCTCTCGACTATAGGGTCGGTTGGAATTTCCGGTTCACATACCTCCTAGATAAAAATATATATGTCAACTTGATGGGCATAATTTGTCATGAACACGAAATGCAACAACTAGTTTTAAAAGAGAATATACCACATCCGAATCATAACAAGGATGAGGGCCGACGGGGACGGATATCAAAACCATGGCACTATGTATAACAAACAACATACGGGTAAGATAATTATACGAGTAACTATATATCCAAATGACACAAACATCAATTTGGTAATGTAAAACATTCATGAAAAAGAGCCTCACCACAAGGTGGTGCCAGCTGACAGAGACAGTCTTGAGCGATCGACGGTGAATTCTGACGGAGATTTAGAAGGCACTAAGTAAACCACACCTACATATGCAAACTAAGTGTTATTTTTTACCTCAAATTGCATATAAATCAAATACTAGCACATATAATTCCTCCCGAATTACTAAACTCACAAATTAATCACTATACAAAGCATTGCAAGAGCTAATCTAGCAATGAGAGATGAAACGACAAAGTTGCTAACTTTGTGATCATTTGAATGGATGGGGGCCTTCAAATCATGACAAATTTTGGGCAAAATGTGTGATGAGCTTGAGAGACGGGAAGAATAGAGGAGGAGAGGGGAAAGGGGAAGAACAGAGCGAGCTCGGGTGGACGAAGGGTTTATGTAGGACGACCTTTAGTACCGGTTCGTAACACAAACCGGTACTAAAGGTGCTGGAGGGGCCCCAGACTGACAACATCCTGCCACCACTCACTTTAGTACCGGTCCGTGGCACGAACCGGTGCTAAAGGTTCGCCATGAACCAGTACTAATGAGAGCGGCCGGCTAGCCATTGGAACCGGCACTAATGGACACATTAGTGCCGACTCAAAATCAAACCGGCACTAATGTGCTTCACATTTGACCCTTTTTCTACTAGTGTCAACTCATGGCCATTGATAACATAGTTGTAAGGCGGAGCATCTCTAGCAGCAAGCCTTGTGAACAATAGTGATCTCGAACGCTCATTCAGGTTATTATGAGATCCAGGCAATCCAAAGAATGAATGTCAAATCCATAGATCCTCTAATGCAACAACCTCGGGAATGATTGGTGGATCTTTGCAGTGGCCTTTGTACCAACCTTTCCATCCCGCACGATAATTCTTTCATGTCCAATGTGTGCAATCAATTGATCCAAGCACCCCAGGCCAACCTTGTTTTTCACTAAATCCCAAGAGCCTCTCGGTGTCTTCATCGGTAGGTGTCCTCAAGTACTTTGTATCAAAGATCTCAATCATGGAATGTGTGTACCTTCAAACGGACTCCAAGAGATTACATCCTCCCCGATGCGGACATAGTCGTCAATGGTGTCGCCTGAACACCGATACGCAAGCACACGAACAACTGTGATACATTTCCTCAGTGGGCTTGCACTATCTCCTTTGATGTACTCCTCCTTTAACTTAAACCAATTCTCATGCTTCTCCACATCTTTTGCAATGGTGAGGAAGAGACTTGTATGCATCCAAAATTGTCAGCGTAAAAACTTATGTGGGTAGGTTGCTTTGGGGTTGAAGTAATATCTTATAATCTAGGTATGGCCATCCGGTCTACTCGGTTGATGTGCCAGCAGACGAATTGTGATCCTAGTATTCGTCGCCGAAAATCCTCGTTGAAGATCATGGCAATGACTTCAAGGTCGTCATCTTCTTCCTCCTCTGTCGCCGAAGAGTCATCGAAGATCATCTCCCTCAACCTTTCTATCTACACTAGAATTACTAGGTTCAATTCATTGTCATCAAGAAAACGAGATGAAAAAGCACAAACAAACTCACCTAGGCAATCCAACGAATACTTGAAGGATGGAGGAGGTTGTTGGGGAACGTTGCAGAAAATTAAAATTTTTCCTACGGTTTCACCAAGATCCATCTATGAGTTCATCTAAGCAACGAGTCAAGGGAGTGAGTTTGCATCTACATACCACTTGTAGATCGCGTGCGGAAGCTTTCGAGGGGATGGTGATGATGGAGTCGTACTCGGATCACCGATGACCAAAGCGCTGAACGGACAGCACCTCCGCGTTCAACACACGTACGATACGGGAAACGTCTCCTCCGTCTTGATCCAGCAAGGAGGAAGGAGAGGTTGAGGAAGATGGCTCCAACAGCAGCACGACGGCGTGATGATGGTGGAGTCACAGTTCTCCGGCAGGGCTTCGCCAAGCGCACGCGGAGGAGGAGAGGTGTTGGGAGGGAGGGCTGCGCCTTGAAGTTGTGTATGCAGCCTCCCTCACCCCTCTATTTATAGGGAAGGGAAGAGGCGGCCCCTCTAGATGCATCTAGAGGGGGCGGCGGCCAAGGGAGGGGGCTTGCCCCCAAGCAAGGGGCGCCCCTTAGGGTTCCCCCTCAACCCTAGGCGCATGGGCCCAAGGGAGGGTGCGCCCAGCCCACAAGGGGCTGGCTGCCTCCCACGCAGCCAAGTAGCCCCGAGAGGTGTCCCTCCGGTGGTCCTCCGGAACCTTTCCGGTGGCCCCTTCACAATACCGATATGACCCGAAACTTTTCCGGGGCCCGTTTGACAACTTCCCATATATAAATCTTTACCTCCGGACACTTCCGGAACTCCTCGTGACGTCCGGGATCTCATCCGGGACTCCGAACAACATTCGGTAATCACATACAAGTCTTCCTAATAACCCTAGCGTCACCGAACCTTAAGTGTGTAGACCCTACGGGTTCGGGAGACATCTGAACATGACCGAGGCGCTCTCGGTCAATAACCAACAGCGGGATCTGGATACCCATGTTGGCTCCTACATGCTCCTCGATGATGTCATCGGATGAACCACGATGTCGAGGTTCAAGCAACCCGTATACTATTCCCTTTGTCGACGGTATGTTACTTGCCGAGACTTCGATCATCGGTATCCCAATACCTCGTTCAGTCTCGTTACGGCAAGTCACTTTACTCGTGCCGTAATGCATGATCCGTGACCGAAACTTGGTCACTTTGAGCTCATTATGATGATGCACTACCGAGTGGGCCCAGTGATACCTCTCCGTCATACGGAGTGACAAATCCTGTCTCGATCCGTGTCAACCCAATGACACTTTCGGAGATACCGTAATGCACCTTTATAGTCACCCGATTCGTTGTGGCGTTTGGTACACCAAAGCACTCCTACGGTATCCGGGAGTTACACGATCTCACGGTCTAAGGAAGAGATACTTGACATTGGAAAAGCTCTAGCAAAAGCGAACTACGATCTTTGTGCTATGCTTAGGATTGGGTCTTGTCCATCACGTCATTCTCCTAATGGCGTGATCCGTTATCAATGACATCGATGTCCATAGTCAAGAAACCATGACTACCGTTGACCAACGAGCTAGTCTACTAGAGGCTTACTAGGGACGTATTGTAGTCTATGTATTCACACGTGTATTACGATTTCCGGATAATACAGTTATAGCATGAATAAAAGACAATTATCATGAACAAGGAAATATAATAATAATACTTTTATTATTGCCTCTAGGGCATATTTCCAACAGTCTCCCACTTGCACTAGAGTCAATAATCTAGTTACATTGTGATGAATCGAACACCCATAGAGTTCTGGTGTTGATCATGTTTTGCCCATGGAAGAGGTTTAGTCAGCGGATCTGCGACATTCAGATCCGTATGCACTTTACAAATTTCTATGTCTCCATCCTGAACATTTTCACGGATGGAGTTGAAGCGACGCTTGATGTGCCTGGTCTTCTTGTGAAACCTGGGCTCTTTGGCAAGTGCAATAGCTCGGTGTTGTCACGAAGAGTTTGATCGGCCCGACGCATTGGGTATGACTCCTAGGTCGGTGATGAACTCCTTCACCCATATTGCTTCATGTGCTGCCTCCGAGGCTGCCATGTACTCCGCTTCACATGTAGATCCCGCCACGACGCTTCGCTTGCAGCTGCACCAGCCATCTGCTCCACCATTCAACATATACACGTATCCGGTTTGTGACTTAGAGTCATCGGATCTGTGTCGAAGCTAAGCGTCGGCGTAACCCATTCTGACGAGCTCTTCGTCACCTCCATAAACGAGAAACATGTCCTTTGTCCTTTTCGGTACTTCAGGATATTCTTGACCGCTGTCCGGTGTTCCTTGCGGGATTACTTTGGTACCTTCCTACCAAACTTACGGCAAGGTTTACATCAGGTCCGGTACACAGCATGGCATACATAATAGATCCTATGGCTGAAGCATAGGGATGACACTCATCTCTTCTTTATCTTTTGCCGTGGTCGGGCATTGAGCGAGCTCAATCTCAAACCTTGTAATCTGAGGCAAGAACCCTTCTTGGACTAATCCATTTTGAACTTCTTCAAAATCTTATCAAGGTATGTGCTTTGTGAAAGACCTATGAGGCGTCTCGATCTATCTCTATAGATCTTGATGCCTAATATGTAAGCAGCTTCCCCAAGGTCCTTCATTGAAAAACACTTATTCAAGTAGGTCTTAATGCTGTCCAAGAATTCTATATCATTTCCCATCAAAAGTATGTCATCTACATATAATATGAGAAATGCTACAGAGCTCCCACTCACTTTCTTGTAAACACGGGCTTCTCCATAAGTCTGCATAAACCCAAACGCTTTGATCATCTCATCAAAGGGAATGTTCCAACTCTGAGATGCTTGCACCAGCCCATAAATGGATCGCTGGAGCTTGCATACTTTGTTAGCGTTCTTAGGATCGACAAAACCTTCCGGCTGCATCATATACAACTCTTCCTTAATATAACCGTTAAGGAACGCTGTTTTGACGTCCATCTGCCATATCTCATAATCATAGTATGCGGCAATTGCTAACATGATTCGGACGGACTTAAGCTTCGCTACGGGAGAGAAGGTCTCATTGTAGTCAATCCCTTGAACTTGCCGATAACCCTTAGCGACAAGTCGAGCTTTATAGATGGTGACATTACCATCGCGTCCGTCTTCTTCTTAAAGATCCATTTGTTTTCCATCGCTCGCCGATCATCGGACAAGTCGGTCAAAGTCCATACTTTGTTTTCATACATGGATTCTATCTCGGATTTCATGGCTTCTAGCCATTTGTTGGAATCTGGGCCCGCCATCGCTTCTTCATAGTTGAAGGTTCACCGTTGTCTAACAACATGATTTCCGGGACAGGGTTGCCGTACCACTCAGTGCGGGCGTGTCCTTGTGGACCTCTGAAGTTTAGTAGCAACTTGATCCAAGTACCTTGATCATCATCATTATTTTCCTCTTGGTTGGTGTGGGCATCACGGGAACATTTTCTGAGCTGCACTACTATCCCGTTCAAGAGGTAGTACTTCATCGAGTTCTACTTTCCTCCCACTTACTTCTTTCGAGAGAAACTCTTTTCGAAAGGATCCGTTCTTGGCAACAAAGATCTTGCCCTCGGATCTTAAGTAGAAGGTATACCCAATTGTTTCTTTAGGGTATCCTATGAAGGCGCATTTTTCCGACTTGGGTTCGAGCTTTTCAGGTTGAAGTTTCTTGACATAAGCATCGCATCCCCAAACTTTTAGAAACGACAGCTTAGGTTTCTTCCCAAACCATAATTCATACGGTGTCGTCTCAGCGGATTTAGGCGGTGCCCTATTTAAAGTGAATGTAGCTGTCTCTAGGCGTATCCCCAAAATGATAGCGGTAAATCGGTAAGAGACATCATAGATCGCACCATATCCAATAGAGTGCGATTCGACGTTCGGACACACCGTTCTGCTGAGGTGTTCCAGCGGCGTGAGTTGTGAAACGATTCCACATTTTCTTAAGTGTGTACCAAATTCGTGACTTAAATATTCTCCTCCATGATCGATCGTAAGAATTTTATCTTTCGGTCACGTTGATTCTCTACTTCATTCTGAAATTCCTTGAACCTTTCAAAGGTCTCAGACTTGTGTTTCATCAAGTAGACATACCCATATCTACTCAAGTCATCTGTGAGAGTGAGAACATAACGATATCCTCCGCGAGCCTCAACGCTCATTGGACCGCACACATCGGTATGTATGATTTCCAACAAGTTGGTTGCTCCTCCATTGTTCGAGAACGGAGTCTTGGTCATCTTGCCCATGAGGCATGGTTCGCATGTGTCAAATGATTCATAATCAAGAGACTCCAAAAGTCCATCGGCATGGAGCTTCTTCATGCGCTTGACACCAATGTGACCAAGGCGGCGATTGCCACAAGTATGTGGGACTATCGTTATCAACTTTACATCTTTTGGTATTCACGCTATGAACATGTGTAATACTACGCCGAGATTCATTAAGAATAAACCATTGACCATCGGAGCATGACCATAAAACATATCTCTCATATAAATAGAACAACCATTATTCTCGGATTTAAATGAGTAGCCATCTCGCATTAAGCGAGATCCAGATACAATGTTCATGCTCAAACTTGGCACCAAATAACAATTATTAAGGTTCAAAACTAATCCCGTAGGTAAATGAAGAGGTAGCGTGCCGACGGCGATCACATCGACTCTGGAACCATTCCCGACGCGATCGTCACCTCGTCCCTTCGCCGATCTCCGCTTATTCCGCAGCTCTGCTGTGAGTTACAAATATGAGCAACGGCACCGGTATCAAATACCGGGGAGTTACTACGAGTAATGGTAAGGTACACATCAATTACATGTATATCAAATATACCTTTGGTGTTGCCGGCCTTCATGTCCGCTAAGTATTTGGGGCAGTTCCGCCCAAATGACCCTTCCCTTGCAATAAAAGCACTCGGTCTCGGGCTTGGGTCCATTCTTTGAATTCTTCCGGCAACTTGCTTGCAGGCGCGGCAACCTCCTTGCCGTCCTTCTTGAAGTTCTTCTTGCCCTTGCCCTTCTTGAACTTAGTGGTCTTATTGACCATCAACACTTGATGTTCTTTCTTGATTTCAACCTCGGTGACTTGACATAGAGAATACTTCAGAATGGTCTTTACCATCCCCTGCATATTGTAGTTCATCACAAAGCTCTTGTAGCTTGGTGGGAGCGACTGGAGGATTCTGTCAATGACTGCCTCATCAGGGAGGTTAATATTCAGCTGGGTCATACGGTTGTGCAACCCATACATCTTGAGTATGTGCTCCTTGTGAACTATTTTCCTCCATCTTACAACTATAGAACTTGTCGGAGATGTCATATCTCTCGACCCGGGCGTGAGCTTGGAAAACCAGTTTTAGCTCCTCGAACATCTCATATGCTCCGTGATGCTCAAAACTCTTTTGGAGCCCGGTTCTAAGTGTAAAGCATGCCGCACTTGAACGAGGGAGTAATCATCAAGACGAGACTGCCAAGCATTCATAATGTCTTGGTTCTGCAGGACGGGGCGTCACCTAGTGGTCCTTCTAGGACATATTGTTTCTGGCAGCTATGAGGATGATCCTCAAGTTCGGACCCAGTCCGTATAGTTGTTGCCGTCATCTTTCAGCTTGGTTTTCTCTAGGAAGCGTTGAAGTTCAAGTTGACATGGCGTTGGCCATTTGATCTACAAGACATATTATGCAAAAGTTTTAGACTAAGTTCATGATAATTAAGTTCATATAATCAAATTATTTAAATGAACTCCCACTTAGATTAGACATCCTCTAGTCATCTAAGTGTTACACGATCCGAGTCGACTAGGCCGTGTCCGATCATCACGTGAGACGGACTAGTCATCGTCGGTGAACATTCTCATGTTGATCGTATCTTCCATACGACTCGTGTTCGACCTTTCGGTCTCCGTGTTCGAGGCCATGTCTGTACATGCTAGGCTCGTCAAGTTAACCCTAAGTGTTTTGCGTGTGTAAATCTGTCTTACACCGTTGTATGTGAGCGTAAGAATCCATCACACCCGATCATCACGTGGTGCTTAGAAGCGACGAACTTTAGCAGCGGTGCAGTTAGGGGGAACACTTCTTGAAATTGTTGTAAGGATCATCTTATTTACTACCGTCGTTCTTAGTAAACAAGATGTATAAACATAATAAACATCACATGCAATTATATAGTAGTGACATGATATGGCCAATATCATATAGCTCCATTGATCTCCATCTTCGGGGCTCCATGATCATCTTGTCACCGGCATGACACCATGATCTCCATCATTATGATCTCCATCATTGTGCCTCCATGAAGTTGTCACGCCAACGACTACTTCTACTTCTATGGCTAACGCATTTAGCAATAAAGTAAAGTAATTTACATGGCGTTCTTCAATGACACGCAGGTCATACAAAATAAAGACAACTCCTATGGCTCCTGCCGGTTGTCATACTCATCGACATGCAAGTCGTGATTCCTATTACAAGAACATGATCTCATACATCACAATATGTCATTCATCATTCATCACAACTTGGCCATATCATATCACATGACAATTGCTGCAAAAACAAGTTAGACGTCCTCTAATTGTTGTTGCATCTTTTACGTGGCTGCAATTGGGTTCTAGCAAGAACGTTTTCTTACCTACGAATAACCACAACGTGATTTTGTCAACTTCTATTTACCCTTCATAAGGACCCTTTTCATCGAATCCGCTCCAACTAAAGTGGGAGAGACAGACACCCACTAGCCACCTTATGCAACTAGTTCATGTTAGTCGGTGGAACCGGTCTCACGTAAGCGTACGTGTAAGGTTGGTCCGGGCCACTTCATCCCACAATACCGCGGAAGCAAGATAAGACTAGTAGCGGCAAGTAAGTTGACAAGATCCACGCCCACAACTAAATTGTGTTTCTACTCGCGCAATAGAGAACTACGCATAGACCTAGCTCATGATGCCACTGTTGGAGAACGTTGCAGAAAATTAAAATTTTTCCTACGGTTTCACTAAGATCCATCTATGAGTTCATCTAAGCAACGAGTCAAGGGGTGAGTTTGCATCTACATACCACTTGTAGATCGCGTGCGGAAGCTTTCGAGGATGGTGATGATGGAGTCGTACTCGGATCACCGATGACCAAAGCGCTGAGCGGACAGCACCTCCGCATTCAACACACGTGCAGTGCAGACGCGTCTCCTCCGTCTTGATCTAGCAAGGAGGGAGGAGAGGTTGAGGAAGATGGCTCCAACAGCAGCACGACGGCGTGATGATGGTGGAGTCACAGATTCTCGGCGCAGGGCCGCCAAGCGCGCGCGGAGGAGGAGAGGTGTTGGGAGGGAGGGCTGCGCCTTCAAGTTGTGTATGCAGCCCTCCCTCACCCCTCTATTTATAGGGGAAGGGAGGAGGCGGCCCCTCTAGATGCATCTAGAGGGGGGGGCGGCCAAGGGAGGGCTTGCCCCAAGCAAGGCGCCCCTTAGGGTTCCCTCAACCCTAGGCGCATGGGCCCAAGGGAGGGTGCGCCCAGCCCACAAGGGGTTGGCTGCCTCCCACGCAGCCCAAGTGGCCCCGAGAGGGTGTCCCTCCGGTGGTCCTCCGGAACCTTTCCGGTGGCCCCTTCACAATACCGATATGACCGAAACTTTTTCGGGCCCGTTTGACAACTTCCCATATATAAATCTTTACCTCCGGACACTTCCGAACTCCTCGTGACGTCCGGGATCTCATCCGGACTCGAACAACATTCGGTAATCACATACAAGTCTTCCTAATAACCCTAGCGCCACCGAACCTTAAGTGCAGAGACCCTACGGGTTCGGGAGACATCTGAACATGACCGAGGCGCTCTCGGTCAATAACCAACAGCGGGATCTGGATACCCATGTTGGCTCCCACATGCTCCTCGATGATGTCATCGGATGAATCACGATGTCGAGGTTCAAGCAACCCGTATACTATTCCCTTTGTCGAGACGGTATGTTACTTGCGAGACTCGATCGTCGGTATCCCAATACCTCGTTCGGTCTCGTTACCGGCAAGTCACTTTACTCGTACCGTAATGCATGATCTCGTGACCGGACACTTGGTCACTTTGAGCTCATTATGATGATGCACTACCGAGTGGGCCGGTGATACCTCTCCGTCATACGGAGTGACAAATCCTGTCTCGATCCGTGTCAACCCAAGACACTTTCGGAGATACCGTAATGCACCTTTATAGTCACCCGATTCGTTGTGACGTTTGCTACACCCAAAGCACTCCTACGGTATCCGGGAGTTACGATCTCACGGTCTAAGGAAGAGATACTTGACATTGGAAAAGCTCTAGCAAAGCGAACTACACGATCTTTGTGCTATGCTTAGGATTGGGTCTTGTCCATCACGTCATTCTCCTAATGGCGTGATCCGTTGTCAATGACATCGATGTCCATAGTCGGAAACCATGACTATCTGTTGACCAACGAGCTAGTCTACTAGAGGCTTACTAGGTACGTATTGTAGTCTATGTATTCACACGTGTATTACGATTTCCGGATAATACAGTTATAGCATGAATAAAAGACAATTATCATGAACAAGCAAATATAATAATAATGCTTTTATTATTGCCTCTAGGGCATATTTCCAACAGAGGTGTCATGGTCGGCCGGCGACGTTCAGACGATGCCCAAGATGCTAGTGGTCATCGGGGCTTCGATATGGCTGACAGTCGACGGAGGGGATCGAGGGACGAAGATTCGATCAGTGAGGCGGCGTCGACAGTGATAGAGCTTGATTCCAGCAATGACAACAACTGGCGACTGTCTTGGAGTGGGATCGGCGCCACGAAGGCATTGGGTTGTGGCCGGAGGCAGAGGGAGGGGGTCGCCGGAGGCAACGGCAATGAAGATTCGGTCCGTGCTAGGGAGGGTGCCGGCACGGGATGGAGGGAGGAAACTATAGTCGCCGAGTGGGCAACTGAGTATATTTGATAGTCGGGGTGGCCTAGGTGTAGATTTTTTTACTCCTCTAACGCCAATAAGGGCTCGGCTAGGTGCAATTTAGGCACTCAAAACCGAAATTTTACTCTCTAACACCTTTTAAGGGTTTGGTTAGAGATACTCTTACGGCCAAACCATAGTAACAGACATGCATTATACTCCCTCCGTTCCCAAATGATTGTCTTTCTAGCCATCTTAAATGGACTACAACATACGGATGTATGTAGACATGTTTTAAAGTGTAGATCCACTCATTTTGCTCCGTATGTAGTTATTTGTTGAAATCTTTAGAAAGACAATTGTTTAGAAACGGGGGGAGTAGTATTCATTTGCAAGCATAATACAAAATGATGATGAGTAACTGAGACTTCTAATTGTAACGGATAACTGAAGAAAAAAAATTGCCGATTAGCTAGAAAATCTCACATTAATCAGAAAGGTCTGACCATTAATCTGGTAGATCCACTATAATTTATTATGTTTAAATGGCTGAGATTAAATACATCCATGTAGGCCTAGCATGAAGTAGTGAACGTTCTGTTTGGTTCTACGCTGAGAATATGGGAATTTCCTATTGGAAGCTCCTTGCCTCAAGCAGTCGACGCATCGCACAAAGAGAGCCAGCGATCGAGCGCTACCCTTGGGCCGGCCCATTTAAGGTGCTTCAGTGTTTCCGGTTTTGGGAACCTTCTAGAGTTTCCCAGCCGGTTTTTCTCCCTAAACCGGTTTTTCTTTTTCTTTTTTTCTTTTCTGTTTCTTTTTCTAATTTCTTTTTTTTTTTTTAGTTTTTGTTTTCTTGTTATTTTTTCAACGTTATTTTATCTTTTTAAACTAAGTACATATTCAGATTTGTTCTTAATTTTCGAAAAATGTTCTTTTTGAATTTTCGAATTTTTCTTCTTCTTTTTGTTTTTAGTTATTTCTGTTTCTTTTTTGTTTTTCTATTTGTTTTCTTTCTCTGGTTTGTTAGTTCATTTTCTTTTCTCCTTTTTTATAAAAATATTCAAATTTTGTTTGTATTTCCATAAAATGTTCAGTTTTCAAAAAAAATGTTTCCAACATTCAAAATTTGTTCTCGTTACCCAAAAAAGTTCAAAACTTTCGAAATTCATATAATGTACCAGATTTTAAAAAAATTGTTCACATTTTCAAAAAATGTTCGGGCTTCCAAATTTGTTCTCCGTCTCAAAATTTGGGCTCAATATTCAAAAAATATTCGTGCTTCACGCTTTCAAGTTTGTTCTCCTTTTCAAAATTTGTTCCAAGATTCGAAAAAAATGTTCATGCTTTAAAAAATTGTCCGCTCTTCTAAATTTGTTCCCCGTTTCGAAATTTGTTCTCAATATTAAAAAAATGTTCCTTTTTTAAAAAATGATCATGTTCAAATTTTGTTCTCATTTTCAAAATTTTGTTCTCTAAATTCAAAAAAAATTCGGGATTTTAAATCACAATTTCGAAATTTTTTCTCGTTTTCAATTTTGTTCCTTTTTTCACCACTGTTTGAGGTTCCCAAAAAATGTTCGTGTTTTCAGAAATGTTCCGGTTTTCAAATTTTGTACACAATTTCAAAAAAATATTCTTTTGTAATAAATACTCGCAAATTCAAAAAAAATTGCCATGTTTAAAATTTTGTTCACATTTCCAAAAAAGCGTACAGTACAAATTTTGAACGCATTTTTAAAAAAGTTCCTGTTTTATTTTTTTGGTGCTGAATTAAAAAAAGTTCCTGTTTTCCATTTTTATAAAAACTAAAAAATGTTCGTGATATAAAAAATGTTCTTTTTTTTGTAATTTGTTTTTTTTCAGAAACATTTTTGAAAATTGTTCGGGTTTTGGAATCTGTTTGGGGTTTGCAAATTTTGTTCGTGTTTCATTTTTGAATCAGATTTAAAAAACATCTTAACTTTTCCAAAAAGATGGAATACGAAAAAAGCGGCATTTTGAAACTGCTCGCAATTTTCAAGAAATATTTTCAAAATGTTTTCCAAATCTCAGCGCTACTGTCTGTGCTTATATATTTCTGCACTTTTTATCTTCAGATGGTGGCCTGTAGTGTAGTGGCTAATGGCTCGTGGTTGGAGTCTGAGGTCTTGGGATTGATTCCTGGTACTTGCTGCTGGTTTTTCAGCTCTTTCTGTCGTGCGCGAAAGGAAACGAAAGATCGGGTTAGTCGGCCGGCCCAGTCAAGTGTCAACCCTGTGCGTCGAGCTGCTGTTTGACGCAAAATGCGTTACATAGGAGGTCTCGAGAATATGCTTAGGAATTAAACCTTTGTTGTTTCTGTCTCCTATCGGTTCTTTGGCATTTCCTACACGGGCCCGTTGCGCCGGTCATAGGCACCCGTGCAAACGGGCGCACACCCTCCATCTCTCATCGATGTTATATGGGCCGAACCTTTTTCCTTTTTCTCTTAATTTTCAAAAAAAGTGGGTTCAAGGGACGCCGGTAAACAGAAGGACAGCTAGCACTTTGTGCCAATTTACTACCCCCTCCGTCCCAAAATAAGTGACTCAACTTTGTACTAAGCTTGTACTAAAGCTAGTACAATGTTGAGTCACTTATTTTGGGATAGAGGGAGTATGTTTCTTCCTTTTATTATTTCTTCAGTTTGCCTGAAGCCTCGGTTCCCAGCCGTTTTTTTTTTCTTTTTTGGTTGATCAATTTTTTTTACAGTGTTATTTGTTTTCCTTTTTTCTATTTTTATTTTCATTTTCTTTATTTTTTTATCTTTTATTAAAATGCATGAACGCTTTTCAAAACCAATGATTTTATTTTCAAAATCAATGAATTTTTTTTCTAATTCGATGAATTTTTTCAATTCAGTGAATATTTTTCAAATTCATTGAATCTTTCTTCAGATTTGATGAACTCTTTTCCAAATTCGATGAACTCCTTCTCCAATTGGATGAACTTTTTTTAAAATTTGATAACCTCTTTTTCAAATTCAGTGAACTTTTTCAAACTAGATGACATTTTTCAAATGTGATGAACTTTTTTCAAACTCGATGAATTTTTTTTCGAATTTGATGAACTTTTTTCAGATTAGATGATTTTTTTCAAATGCGATGATATTTTTTCGAATTTCATGAAAAAATTTAATGCGATGAACTTTTTTGGATGAATTTTTGTGAACTCTTATGTAAAAGTCAACAGTCAACAATGACCAACAACCTTGTTCTAAGAACAACAGTACATACTGTAGGAAACCGGTGGGTTTTTTTTCTATGAAAATACGTATTGCAGCAAATTTTTTAGAGGAGATAAACAAAACAAGTGATCGAGTCAGCCATCGAGCGGGAGTCAGCAGCGATCGAGCGGCTGGGTTCCCCAACTGTCCCCGGTTCTTTGCTCCCTGGAATGCTCTACGCATTGTTTTCCACGTGAAGAACTACTGTTCAACTTTTTCTGTGACAAATATAATTCAATCTATGTATGATTCAGTTTTGTGCAAAGAACTATAATTCAATCTATGATATCGTGGACAGATTATTGGAGAGGAGTTTGGATGGATGCGGTGTGTCGGGGCCCTTAGTGTCTGGTGACGGCATTGCCATTCTGATGCATCTTCACTCCTCTCCATAGCCGGCATTGCTTCCGCTCAGGTTTAGGCGTGCTGGAGGACCTCAACCTCTTCGGCTGTGTGATTCATTGTATATCCTTACTGCGTGAAGTGTTTGAGGCTCAGTAAGCTATTTTCCAGCGCCTCTGTATCTTGCTGCTTTCTGTTGTTCTTGTTTTTCGATGTACTCTGCAGTTGTATCCTGGCCGGTTGATGGCTTTGTTAATTCAAAGTCGGACTAGGCTAGCGCCCTACTCGGGCTCGGCTGCGTCTTTTCTCTAAAAAAAATTAAAATTCATATGGGGCCTTAGCACGACGATTTCCTGACTGTCTACTACAACAAGTTTTGCCCGACTCCCACGAGGGAGTGGTGATGACGGCGGTATTGCCTTCGGCTCACTTCAATTCTTGTAGTTGTCACTAGATGGTCTTCGGATCTGAATGTAATTTTTATTAATTTTTGGTGTTCATTGTACTGTCATGATTGGAAATGAATAGATTGAAAGTTTTCTTGTAAAAAATAATTCTTTTAACAACATACATGTTCATATCTTCTATCCGCATGCAAAGTTTAGCCAAGAAATGGCATAAGCTGTGATCTGAGCCCAAGGAACAGATGTGTTCCAAAAGGCCATTTTCGAAGCAGTATATCCTTTTTTGTACAGGCCACTATATTTGTATTTTCTATTTTACCACTATATTTTGGAGACAACCAAAAGCACACAAGCAAAAAGACGTGTCTAATTTTCGCCGGTTCGTTTGACATCTGCGAAATTGTTTATTACACTGGGAGCATCTGCTCTCGGGGGTCGTTTTGCATTTACATCAACTGTAGTTATAAAGTCACTTAGGGCATCTCCAAAGCTGTCTTGCAAATATCTCCTGTATATGTTCGTTTTTATGTCCGGACATGTTTCATGGGCATGATGCGCGAGGGAGCCATCCAATGCTATTCACAAAATAAACCGGTTGGAATGTTGTGGTGTGGTGCTAATTGAGAGTAGAGAGAGAAGCGGGAGACCATGCATGTGAAGAGAGAGAAAAGAGAAGAGGACCACGCGGAAGCTTTGTGTTGGTTAAGTGCATGTCCGGACTCCGACAAAGCCCTCCATGTTTGTCTCTAGGATACCAAAATCCATATGTCTAGACTGCTAAGCGGACATACAGTCTTCGTTGGATGCAAAAGTGGTCCAGGCATTGTGACCCGGATATATAGTGCAAGTTTAACGGTTCGCTTTGGAGATGCCCTTAGGTTTGATATGTTCACCATACGCATGTTTATCTTGTCATTTGCTTCGTGTTTGGCTTTCAATCGTGCAGCCTGGTCAGTATGGCTTGCGTTCAGATATGTTCACCATTCCAATATACAATTGTCATGATTTTGGTTTCCCAGTTCGAGTGTAAAGCAAGCGTGAGAGGAGGGAGTTGTCGGCTTCATTATTGTATAGATATCTCTAGTTCTTCAGCAGTTCACAACTAGGTGAAAGTTTTCTCTGTTTTGATGCCTTGAGAGCTCACTAAAAAACCACACTATTCTTTCTGCTGTTGATACAAGCCTCTGTGTAATCGTGCGGTGGACGGCCAATACATGTATTTGTCCATATCTTGGTTCTTTCCTTATACTGTCAGCTCATGGTGAAAATTATATCTGTGTCTTCTCCTAGTTTTAAGTTTTTAACTACGACCAATGTCCAATGATGGCCCAACATTGCCTTTTTACATAAATAATCAGGGGCTCACCCCCAGCTCCATTTCATTGAGACAAAACCAGTTACAATATTCTTTCAGACCAGATTCAACAACTAAAAACTAACAAGTACTGCTCTCACTATCTCAACTAAGGACCAAAGTTCTCCGGCTATAAAACTAGGGATACGGCATGATAGCAACGTTATAACATCCCAGGCACAATTGAAACACCAGCTATACATAAGTACTACACAGGATACACACACATCACTTTGGTCCTGATGACATGGATGTTGTCCTCCTGCTCTGGATGCTTCATCAGGCACCTCCAAGGTTGTGGCTCCATTATCGGGTACTCCAAGGTTGTGGCTCCATCGTAGGGGGGTGTGGCAGCGTCCTTCCAAGACAAAGTAGTTTAGCTTTCAGCACATCTGGTCAATCTGGTTGCAGCTCCAGGGGAGATCTCAATTTCCTGAGGAGTAGAGCTGTGAATTTCCAGCACATCGTAGTTGAGCATCTCCCCAGCCAGAGGTTCTTTTAACAGTTTCATCCGATCCCCTAGATAGCCCACTATCAGGTTCAACACCTGCTTGATAGATACTCCACCCAAGAACGTTTATTAAACCCTAAGTCATTGCTAGCATTCCACAGCCCCCACATGACTGCTTATGAAACTACATTTAAATGCAATAATTTCTTATTACAGAGCCACAGTGAAGCAAGTGATTTGAAATACACTATTTCTACTTTAAACAGATGCTTCACATTTTGCCAAACTATCCTAGCTTCAATGCATCCACAGAAGTGATATACTGACTCAATCTCCTTGCAATGCACACATTCAAGAGGTTTTGGCATTCCTTTTTTTCGCAGGTTATCACAAGTCATGATCTTATTCGCAGAAAACAACCATAAGAACCCTTGCATTTTAGAGAGAGAGAGGGGGAGGGTCAAAAGATACGGATCTAGCTATTGCTTCTAGTTCAAACCATTGAACCATCAATACATCAGAGAAAGTCCTGGGAAAAGTATACTTCAAATTCTCACCATCTCACAACTCATAAATTTTTCTATTCTCTTCATTCGCAATACAAAACATATCCCAAAACTAGGTTGCCAGAGGTGAGTTCCCAAACCATATGTCCTCCCAAAACAAGATGGATTTACCACCACCAACATGCCATTTATATCCGAGTAAAGCGCATTTTCGTCCCTCAACTTATCGTGAAGTGTGGCTTTCGTCCTTGAACTCTTTTTTGGTATAACCTTCATCCCTGAACTCTTAATACCAGGTATGGTTAGTCCCTGACAGCGGTATTGCTTGGTCAAACCCGGTTTTGACTTGATGTATCATTGACCACATCTTGGTGCAACCTTCATCCCTCAACTCTTAATATTAGGTAGAATTAGTCCGTAATAAAATTATTCCTCGGACAAATCCAGTCTTGTCTTTTCATGGCAAGGTGGAATATGACCATGTGTCATCTCTGTGGGTGGGTGGGTGGGTGGGCGCGCGCGCGCGCCATGAAATCGGCACCGGTCAAGATGAGATCTTCGCCTTGAATGCCCATGAACTCGAGGGTTTGGTATTGGACCTCATCTCGACGGAGGTTTGTTGAAAGCGGCAAATTGTGTTCTTCTCTCTCCCCCGTGCCGGTTTAGATCCGATCTATCACCTATCCTCACCCGACTGTTCTAAACTCACTTCTTCACATAGAACTTCAATCACTCTTTTCTTAAAAAACAAAAATGAAAAGTTACTTGTCTACTTTATTCACGTGGGTTGCCTCCCATGAAGTGCTTGTTTTCGGCCGGATAGCTCGACCATAGTGGTGATCAAGGTGGTTCTAGAACACCAAGACCATAGCTTCTGGCATTCAAAATGATGCCACCTCCTGTGTAGGTCTTCAATTTCTTTTTCCTGGGGAAATGCCTTACAAAGGGATCTTTAGCTGGTAAATCAAAACGAACATTTCCCTCAAGCACATTTATCACAGCTTTGATAGTCCTTAAGAAAGGTATATCGACAATTATAGGAGAAATTGGATATTCAGGATATCTACTATAACAAGATCAATCATGACAGGGCAATTATTAATTTGAACTCATGCTTAATGCCTACTGCCTGAGTAAAAGTAGAGTTAGCCATATTCAATATAATCTCAGCATAAGGACCAAGATTGATACTATCATAAACATATTTGGGGATAGTGGAAACACTTGCCCCTAGATCACATAAAGCACTGAACTTATTAAGTCAACTTACTGAATAACTTTTTTCTTTCATCATCAAGTTCACGTACCTTGGCTGCAACTTGTTCAACAAAGACATTATATGCCTCATTGTTAGTTACCTCCGGCAGTGGATACTTCATGGATAACATCTTGACAATGCAGCGGTATAATTGTACTCTGGCACATGACTTGTGTCAAGTACCTCAGCTTTCTCTTCGGTGATTCTTACCATTTTAACTTCTTCAACCGGGTTTGGTTCCGGTTTAATTACGTGCAAACTTGGCCAAAATCAAGGTTTGGCTCTCTGCTATCTTTGCCATTTGTTCCTCCATGTTCTTGGATCTGGCTTCAAGTACTTGCGCATCATTTGTTAGTCCAATAACCTAATCAGTCAATTGCCCGAGTAAGTTATCATGATTCTTCAAGATATTCTTGAAGTTTTCATTCTGCTCAGTCTAGCTAGAAATAAAACTTTTAAGGGTTTCTTCAAGAGTATTTCTATTGGTACCATTAGCTCCATTAAAATTGTTTGATGCTCCTTCATTATTAGGATAAGGAAGTTTAGGAACATAACTATTATTTTTCCAATTGGGATTATAGCTATTACGAGCAATTAAATTCACATCACTAGTATCTTCATTAGTGATGGCATTGACATTTACCTCTTCTTTATCTTTCATTGAAGAGATAAGTTCTTCTAGCTTGGTTGTTAACTCTGAGATATTTTCTTCTATGACATTCACCTTCTCAGTGGTGGTTCTCTCAACATGCCATTGGACATGGTTCTCTTGCATATTATCTTGTATCTTCTTGACATCTTCTATGGGTTTTCCCATGATTGTTCCTACTGCAACTGTATCAAGCATAGTTTTGACATGTGATTCAAGCCATTATAAAACATATGAAGGATTAGCCACTCCTCCATTCCATGATTGGGGCAATTTCTTATAGCTTCTTTCATTATATCCCATGCAAGCGCTAGTGGCTCACGTTTCTCTTGCTTGAAACCTGCAATCTGAGAACATAATTGCATAATTTTTGCAGGTGAACAGAACTAGATCAAAAATTACTGCAACAAGCATTCCAAGAAGTAATACTGTCTTTAGGCAAAGCTAAAAGCCATTCTTTAGCTTTTCCTCTAAAAGAGAAAGGAAATAAGCGAAGTTTCAAAGCATGTGGGTCATAATCCATTATGCATGTCATGTTGCATAATTTAGTGAAATTATGTAAATGCATACCTGCATCTTTAGAAGCAGAGCCTCTAAATTGGTCATGTTGAACCATGGAAACTAGGTTCAGTTTAATCTCATATTCTACAGCTGCAACATCAGGTTGTGCTATTGGTTCACGCATTAAATCGTTGCTAGGAGTAGCAAAAATCCCAAGATTACGAGCCATAGTAACTTACTGACAAGACTTGCAACAATAAACTTAAACTAAAACTGAAAAGTAAAAATAAAAACTAAAAATTAACTTTAATAAAAACTCTAACACAAAGACTAGGAATACTAGACTCTTCCCCGGCAACGGCGCCAGAAAAAGGGCTTGATATCTCCTTTTTATTGATGCGGTATTGGAACAAGAAAGGATATCCCGCACCTATTTCCCCAGAGGTGATCCTGGGTATCAAGCCCACGAGAGGAAGATTCCCTTCAAGCGATGGTCTTTAGCAAGCTTTTGCCAAAGTGTTAAATCCAACTTTTGATCGGATCAACAAACAAATAGTGATTCAAAACACTTATAATAAAAAGAAGGTACGGGGATTGGGTCTTAATGCTTACAACCATGTATTAGTGTTGGGATAAAAAATGATATTAGTTTGTGCTCGGGAAGTCACCCATCAAGAGGTTCTTGCTTCATTCAGAGTGGGGGATGTGTCCAAATAACAACTCGACCGACTCGAGTCCTGCATCAAGAATTAGTTGTCCTATCGAAGGCCCTATCCGTCTCGCGAAGCAGCCCTGATAATTAAGATAATAATATCAGACAAAAGCTTTGGACGTTCAATGACTACACCTCATGAATCCCCAAGGATATGAACCATGTTACCCTACTATATCTTACTTGAAGGAAATATGCCCTAGAGGCAATAATAAAGTTATTATTTATTTCCTTAATTCATGATAAATGTTTGTTATTCATGCTAGAATTGTATTAACCAGAAACTTATCACATGTGTGAATACATAGACAAAATATATAGTCCCTAGTATGCCTCTACTTTGACTAGCTTGTTTATCAAAGATGGTTATGTTTCCTAACCATAGACATGTGTTGTCATTTGATGAACGGAATCACATCATTAGGAGAATGATGTGATGGACATGACCCATCCGTTAGCTTAGCATTATGATCGTGTTAGTTTCATTGCTACTGCTTTCTTCATGACTTATACGGGTTCCTTAGACTATGAGATTATGCAACTCCCGAATACCGGAGGAACACTTTGTGTGCTACCAAACGTCACAACGTAAAAGGGTGATTATAAAGGTGCTCTACAGGTGTATCCAAAGGTGTTTATTGGGTTGGCATAGATCGAGATTAGGATTTGTCACTCCGTGTTTCGGAGAGGTATCTCTGGGCCCTCTCGGTAATACTCATCACTATAAGCCTTGCAAGCATTGTAACTAATGAGTTAGTTGCGGGATGAAGTATTACGGAACGAGTAAAGAGACTTGCCGGTAACGAGATTGAACTAGGTATTGAGATACGAACGATCGAATCTCGTGCAAGTAACATACCGATGACAAAGGGAACAACGTATGTTGTTATGCGGTTTGACCGATAAAGATCTTCGTAGAATATGTAGGAACCAATATGAGCATCCAAGTTCCGCTATTGGTTATTGACCGGAGACGTGTCTCGGTCATGTCTACATAGTTCTCGAAGTCCGCACGCTTAACGCTCAATGACGATTGGTATTATGAGTTTACTGATATGTTGTACCGAAGATTACTCGGAGTCCTGGATGTGATCACGAAAATGACGAGGAGTCTCGAAATGGTCGAGACATAAAGATTGATATATTGGACGACTATATTCGGACACCGGAAGTGTTCCGGAGAAGTTTCGAATAAAACCGGAGTGCCGGAGGGTTACCGGAACCCCCCGAGGAACTAATGGGCCTCGATAGGCCCTAGTGGAGAGAGAGGGGCCGGCCAGGGCAGGCTGCGCGCCCCCTCCCCCTGAGTCCGAATAGGACAAGGAAGGGGGGCGGCGCCCCCCTTGCCTTCCCTCTCTCCCTCTCCTTCCTCCCCCCTCCCTTCCCCAAGTTGGAAACCTACTAGGAATAGGATTCCTAGTAGGAATCCTACTTGGGGCGCGCCCTACAGGGGCCGGCCGGCCTCCCCCCTTGCTCCTTTATATACGGGGGCAGGGGGCACCCTAGAACACACAAGTTGACGATTGTTTTAGCAGTGTGCGGTGCCCCCTCCACAATTACACACCTCGGTCATATCGATGTAGTGCTTAGGCGAAGCCCTGCGCCAGTAACTTCATCATCAACGTCCTCGTGCTGACAAAACTCTCCCTCGGCCTCAACTAGATAAAGAGTACGAGGGACGTCCCCGAGTTGAACGTGTGCTGATCGCGGAGGTGCCGTACGTTCGGTGCTTGGATCGGTAGGATAACGAAGACGTTCGACTACATCAACCGCGTTAACTAAATGCTTACGTTTTCGTTCTACGAGGGTACGTGGACACACTCTCCCCTCTCGTTGCTATGCATCACATAGATAGATCTTGCGTGATCGTAGGAAATTTTTTGAAATTACCTCGTTCCCCAACATTACTGTCACTAGTGTTCGGTATAACAGTTCACGGTCCCCTTGCTCCTAGCATCATCGGTGCTCAATCTCCATGATCCTGGGTACCTTCAGGGATGAAGATCGCGGATAATACAAGAGAGACTTCATGAAACAATTTTATTTCACACATACGAGACGTTGTGTTAAAGACTTCCATTGATCCCTTCACCAAATACCTGGGGTTGCAAGGCTCATGCCTCGCCCCATACCTTTTCGAACTACTCACATATGGAGATCAGACCGTGAGAAGAAATCATTGAAGAACACATCTTGAGATTGATTGATTGCAATATTTCTTACAATGGATGCCTTGTGTGATGCACGATTACAAGTATGAACTAGATGAAAGAGCACTATGGTGGTGGAGATGGCTATGGAGGTGAAAATGGCGGCGACTAGGGTTTGTGGATGAAGATGATGATAAACAGGTTGTGGCTATGCTCGACGTTCCTCCTCTGCCTGTTCTGTTGACATTTCGACGGGCCCCCTTAATAAAAGTTGTTCAAGTGGACGACCTGCCTCGGTTTCCATGCCAGACGACCGGTCATGCGGGCGCGTGCGGTCACATGGAACACCATCTTTGGCTCTGGTGGCCTTCTGACACCTCCTGGTGATTTATTTCTTCTCCATTTTCCTTCCTTTCCCTTCTTCCACGTGATTTCTTCCCCTTTTAGCCCATTTCACGTGGAAAAATATCAAAGAGAGGATTTGTGGAATCCTTTGCATTCATTATCATTAGTGGCAATATCGGAGCGAATATCTCTCTTTTAATGAAATATCTTGGTTTAAACAAGGTTAAAATGAGTGTAAAAATATCACTCATCGAGTATCAAAACTAGTAGTGCAAAATATTCTATCTAATTTGGACAAGACCAAATCCCTCAGAATGTTGGCCCGGGTATATTGTCTACCATACATCCAATCTCCATGAGAGACCAGAAGTCAACCCAAGAGTTAAAATTACTACCTATTTAAAATCCACCCTACCATTATTTTGATCAACTTGCTTCCTAACTAATTAAATTAAAATCTCCTTCTATAATGGCAAGGTCATCCCAATTTAAGAAAAGTTCATGTAATTCAGATATGAATTCTTGCTTCCCATGCTCATAGGAAGACCCATAAAACAATAGTGATTCTATAATTCAACTTAGAGACTTTGTCACAAACCAGCACACACTGGTACAATGAGGTGTTATACAAACGGTTTTTAACCCCTTTCCGCGACGGCGTTCGGAACCGTCACCTAGTGAGTGCGGCGATAGGGGGGTCCTTCCCACACGACCCAGAAACCGGCGGGGATATGCTCTCCTGGCACACAAACTCAGCAAAATGAGGTCGTGTGCGACCGGCGAGCGAGCAAATACGGTTATACGTACAGTAATGCTCAAAAAATACAATTATACATACGAAATCATTTTCGGTCGTAAGTACATCCCACACAGTCAATCCCTACAAAACGTTTCCGTTCGTATATACATCCCACACAGTCGCTGCAAGGAAAACATTTCCGTTCGTAGGTACATCACACACAATTTCCCCCGTTAAATCGCTTGTGATAGCATTCCCATCGCACACAATATTAAAAAAATATTGTTTGCGTTATTGAATGCATCACACACGGTGCATAGAAGAAACTGTGTGGCAAAGGTTGTCCATCACACACATTTTTATGCGGTAAACGTTTGCGCAAGTTGCCTAATGCAAACAGTTTTGAAGAGAATGTCGTGTGTGATTGTTTATCGATCCAACACGGATTATTCCTAAAAACTGTGTGCGTTACCTTAGGTCATCGTCCACGGTATTTCCTCAATAACCGTTTGCAATAGCAAAAACCAATTAGCAGGCTAATTCGCCATTAGCAGGCTAATTGCCCTATTATTAATAATCCATTTATTAATCTAATTGACATTCATATTAAACACATAATATATTTCATTCCCATATTAAGGAAGCAGGATTCCATAATTGAAATACATCAGAGTACAACATGATATAGCTTCAGCACTCAGCTACCCCATTACACAACTGCATCAACACCAAGTTTCACATGCAACATCTAGAACCTTTTGAAATTAGCATCATAGATGGTACATATACAGATGCATCTCATCGGGAAAACTACTGAAGCGGAAGGCGAATATTGAGCCTTCATTGATGTTGAAGGTCTTTGCAACTTTAGGTCAGTGCATGTGGATGATTGACCATCCATCCTTCGTCCTCTTCAGGAACACTTCAATATTAAACCATGTGTGTTGTATGAAAACCTTCCTCGCCTCCTGACCATAGAGGTGGTTTGAGAGGTAATCATTAGTGAAATGCTTTGGAAAGGCCTGAAAACAAAGATATGCATAAATATCTTCTCTATATTGGAAATGGGGCAAAGAAAATAAAAAAGGCAAGGTATAATAGTTACTACCATCTTGTAGTGAACTGATGTCTTCTTCATTGTGCAAACAAAGATCTTATTATTTTTTGTCGCTAATTTCTTTATCCTAAAAATCTTTCTGAGTTTCTTGACTTGATTGATATTCATGGACAACTCATTTCCCCATATGCAAAAAGGGTCGAACAGTGGGTCAAAACCTCTGACAGCGGGACCTACATGTGCAAGACCAAATTGTTAAAAACCTAAGTATTAGAATGGTTCCTGCAATTGCACAATAATATGCTATTAGACAACGTATCATGCACATGCTAACCTCGATTGTAAACCTTAGTGCTTCCCATTGTTTCCCTGCAACACATATAAGGTAGTTAGTCATCAGGTTAAGTAAGGGTTTGCATGCTATCAGTAAAAATATGTTGATGAAAAATAAGCACATTGCAGATTCATCAGATTAATTCAAGCCACATGGAAAACCCATTTATCCAAACCAAGCATGATTAAGAACTAGGAAATATAGCACTTGTATATGTTTCTCATGTATTAAGTGTAGCCAAATTCGATTTATTCCTCACATGCACAACAATACAAAATTCTACCCACGACAATTGGGCATCGCATTGCAAAATTGAACCAAGCAGTTAACTAAACACCACAATAAATAAACCAAACATTAACTGAGCACCACGTTGCACAATATAACATACTCCTAATAGAAGATCAGACAGTTAACCGAACCAAGCATGCTTAACAACTTGGAAATATAGCAATTGTATTTGTTTATCAAGTATTTAGTACAACCAAATTTGATTTACATCTCACATGGTATAAAATAATAGAATGCACCCACGACTATTGAACATCGCATTGCAGAATTGAACCAAACAATTAACTAAACACCACAACACAAATGAACCAAACGTTAACTGAGCACCACATTTCACAATGTATAACCAAACAAAGCATGCTTGACAACTTGGAAATATAGCAATTATATTCGTTTCTCATGTATTTTGTAAAGATAAATTCAATTTATTTCTCACATGGAAGACAATACAAAATTGCAGCCTGAAGAATTGAACATCACATTTGTAGAATTGAACCAAACAGTTACCTGAAGACGACAACTAAATAACCAAACAGTTAATAAGTGAGCACCACACTTCAGGACATATAGAACATATACACAGGAGCAACAGATTGCATGGTAAAATTAGATAGCACAATTCACTAGAATTTGTTAAGGAAAGGCAGGAGCAGCACACGCAGCGGGTAAATCGAGCATGCTTAACCGGCATAGCTAGCAAATGGCAAGGTGCTCCTCCAAGATCTGGGGTCGGCACGAATGGTAGCCATCGCGACCTCATCCGCGCATGCGGCCACGATTTGCTTCTCTGCTGCCAAATGCTCCTTGAGCTCCTGGCTATAATGCATGCACCATGGCTTAGGGCGGCACTTATTTGGTGGATGGGTCGGTGATTTGGATGGAAGGTGTCGCGCCGGTGGTCGGGGCATGTGGGATGTGGAAGGGGGAGGAGGATGGGGGTCTGGTGTGGATTACTTGCCTGGATAGACGAGGCCGAGCAGTGTGAAGGAGGGTTGCCGGCGAGGGGGGCGGCACTGCAAGCAAGGAGTGAAGGTCTTGGAAAGGAAGGCGGAAACAGGGGAAATGTGGCTTTTGGTAAGCGGGAGGGGCAGGGAGGTAGATATTTTCGCGGAAGCCGAAAATTTGGAGTCGCTTCAGCGAAAAACTGGCGCGCAAAGTGTCATCACACACGGTCTCTTGTTCAGAACTGTGTACGATATGTGAACATCACAAACGGTTCAGATAGCTTAACCCGTGTGCGATGAGTTTGTAAGTCAAAAATTTTGGTTCCAATTTCCCTGGTTACAGTGCCCTGATAACCCACAAGTATAGGGGATCGCAATAGTTTTTGAGGGTAGAGTATTCAACCCAAATTTATTGATTCGACAAAAGGGGAGCCAAAGAATATTCTCAAGTATTAGCAGTTGAGTTGTCAATTCAACCACACCTGGATAACTTAGTATCTGCAACAAAGTGTTTAGTAGCAAAGTAGTATGGAAGTAACGGTAACAGAGGCAAAAGTAACAGCAGCAGTTTTGTAGTAATTGTAAAAGCAGCAACGGTAGAGTTACTAAGCAAAGCACAATATGTGAAAAGCTCGTAGGCATTGGATCAGTAATGGATAATTATGTCGGATGCGATTCCTCATGTAATAGTTATAACATAGGGTGACACGGAACTAGCTCCAGTTCATCAATGTAATGTAGGCATGTATTTCGAATATAGTCATACGTGCTTATGGAAAAGAACTTGCATGGCATCTTTTGTCCTACCCTCCTTTGGCAGCGGGGTCCTAATGGGAAGTAAGGGATATTAAGGCCTCCTTGTAATAGAGTATCGGACCAAAGCATTAACACATAATGAATACATGAACTCCTCAAACTACGGTCATCACTGGTAAGTATCCCGATTATTGTCACTTCGGGGTTAACGGATCATAACACATAATAGGTGACTATAGACTTGCAAGATAGGATCAAGAACTCACATATATTCATGAAAACATAATAGGTTCAGATCTGAAATCATGGCACTCGGGCCCTAGTGACAAGCATTAAGCATAGCAAAGTCATAGCAACATCAATCTCAGAACATAGTGGATACTAGGGATCAAACGCAAACAAAACTAACTTGATTACATGGTAATTCTCATCCAACCCTTCACCGTCCAGCAAGCCTACGATGGAATTACTCACGCTCGACGGTGAGCATCATGAAATTGGTGATGGAGGATGGTATGATGACGACGACGACGAATCCCCCTCTCCGGAGCCCCGAACGGACTCCAGATCAGCCCTCCCGAGAGAGATTAGGGCTTGGCGGCGGCTCCGTATCGTAAAACGCGATGAATCTTTCTGTCTGATTTTTTCTCCGTGAAAGTGAATATATAGAGTTGGAGTTGACGTCGGTGGAGCTTCAGGGGGCCCACGAGGCAGGGGGAGCACCCTAGGGGGGGCCACCCTCGTGGACAGGGTGTGGGCCCCTTGACGTTGATTCTTTCGCCAATATTTTTTATTAATTTCAAAAAGTTGCTCCGTGGATTTTCAAGGCATTTTGAGAACTTTTATTTCTGCACAAAAATAACACCATGGCAGTTCTGCTGAAAACAGCGTCAGTCCGGGTTAGTCCCATTCAAATCATGCAAGTTAGAGTCCAAAACAAGGGCAGAAGTGTTTGAAAAAGTAGATATGACGGAGATGTATCAACTCCCCCAAGCTTAAACCTTTGCTTGTCCTCAAGCAATTCAGTTGATAAACTGAAAGTGATAAAGAAAAAACTTTTACAAACTCTGTTTGCTCTTGTTGTTGCAAATATGTAAAGCCAGCATTCAAGTTTTCAGCAAGGATTATGAACTAACCATATTCACAATAACACTTAGGTCTCATGTTTACTCATATCAATGACATAATCAACTAGCGAGCAATAATAATAAATCTCGGATGACAACACTTTCTCAAAACAATCATAATATGATATAACAAGATGGTATCCCGCTAGCCTTTCTGAGACCGCAAAACATAAATGCAGAGCACCTTTAAAGATCAAGGACTGACTAAACATTGTAATTCATGGTAAAAGAGATCCAGTCATAGTCATACCCAATATAAACTAATAGTAATGCATGCAAATGATAGCGGTGTTCTCCAGCGGATGATTTTTAATAAGAGGGTGATGACTTAGCATAAAAGTAAATAGATAGGTGATAACCCACAAGTATAGGGGATCGCAACAGTTTTCGAGGGTAGAGTATTCAACCCAAATTTGTTGATTCGACACAAGGGGAGCCAAAGAATATTCTCAAGTATTAGCAGGTGAGTTGTCAATTCAACCACACCTGGAAACTTAGTATCTGCATCAAAGTGTTTAGTAGCAAAGTAATATGATAGTGGTGGTAACGTTAACAAAAGTAAAGACAGCAAAAGTAATGTTTTTGGTATTTTTGTAGTGATTGTAACAGTAGCAACGGAAAAGTAAATAAGCGTAAACCAATATATGGAAAACTCGTAGGCACCGGATCAGTGATGGATAATTATGTCGGATGTGGTTCATCATGTAACAGTCATAACATAGGGTGACACATAACTAGCTCCAGTTCATCAATATAATGTAGGCATGTATTCCGTAAATAGTCATACGTGCTTATGGAAAAGAACTTGCATGACATCTTTTGTCCTACCCTCCCGTGGCAGCGGGTCCTATTGAAACAAAGGGATATTAAGGCCTCCTTTTAATAGAGAACCGAACAAAGCATTAGCACATAATGAATACATGAACTCCTCAAACTATGGTCATCACCGGGGTGGTCCCGATTATTGTCACTTGGGTTGCGGATCATAACACATAGTAGGTGACTATAGACTTGCAAGATAGGATCAAGAACACACATATATTCATGAAAACATAATAGGTTCAGATCTGAAATCATGGCACTCGGGCCCTAGTGACAAGCATTAAGCATAGCAAAGTCATAGCAACATCAATCTCAGAACATAATGGATACTAGGGATCAAACCCTAACAAAACTAACTCGATTACATGATAAATCTCATCCAACCCATCACCGTCCAGCAAGCCTACGATGCAATTACTCATGCACGGCGGTGAGCATCATGAAATTGGTGATGGAGGATGGTTCATGATGACGACGGCGACGAATCCCCCTCTCCGGAGCCCCGAACGGACTCCAGATCAGCCCTCCCGAGAGAGATTAGGTCTTGGCGGCGGCTCCGTATCTTAAAACGCGATGAAACTTTCTCTCTGATTTTTTTCTCCCCGAAAGCCAATATATGGAGTTGGATTTGGCGTCGGAGGGCATCCAAGGGGCCCACGAGGTAGGGGCGCGCCTAGGGGGGAGGGGCTAGCCCCCCACCCTCGTGGACAGGGTGTGGGCCCCCTGGTCTTCATCTTTGGCGAGGATTTTTTATTATTTATTCTAAGATATTCCGTGGAGTTTCAGGTCATTCCGAGAACTTTTGTTTTCTGCACATAAAACAACACCATGGCAATTCTGCTGAAAACAACGTACCGGGTTAGTTCCATTCAAATCATACAAGTTAGAGTCCAAAACAAGGGCAAAAGTGTTTGGAAAAGTAGATACGACGGAGACGTATCAACTCCCCCAAGCTTAAACCCTTGCTTGTCCTCAAGCAATTCAGTTGACAAACTGAAAGAGAAAAAGAAAAACTTTTACAAACTCTGTTTGCTCTTGTTGTTGTAAACACGAAAAGCCAGCATTCAAGTTTCAGCAATTATTATGAACTAAACATACTCACAATAATACGTAGGTCTCACAATTACTCATATCAATAGCATAATCAGCTAGCGAGCCATAATAATAAAACTCGGATGACAACACTTTCTCAAAATAATCATAACATGATATAACAAAATGGTATCTCGCTAGCCCTTTCTGAGACCGCAAAACATAAATGCAGAGCACCTTTAAAGATCAAGGACTGACTAAACATTGTAATTCATGGTAAAGAGATCCAGTCAAGTCATACCCAATATAAACCAATTATAATGAATGCAAACGACACAGTGTGCTCTCCAGGGTGCTTTTAATAAGAAGGGTGATGACTCAACATAAAAGTAAATGGATAGGCCCTTCGCAGAGGGAAGCAGGGATTTGTAGAGGTGCCAGAGCTCGATTTTGAAATAGAGATAAATTATATTTTGAGCGCCATACTTTCACTGTCAACGCAACAACTATGAGATGGCTGTATCTTCCATACTACATGCATTATAGGCAGTTCCCAAACAGAATGGTAAAGGTTTATACTCCCCTTCCTCCACAAGCATCAATCCATAGGTTGCTCGAAACAACGAGTGCCTCCAACATTCAACGGGTCCCAAGGGGAGTTTTGTTTAATTATTTTGATTTGCTTTGATTTTTTTAAATCATGGGACTGGGCATCCCGGTTACCGGCCCTTTCTCGTGAATGAGGAGCGGAGTCCACTCCTCTTGAGAATAACCCACCTAGCATGGAACATATAGGCAGCCCTAGTTGCACATGAGCTGCTCGAGCATACAAAACATAATTTCATTTGAAGGTTTGCAGTTTGGCACATAAAAATTTACTTGGAACGGCACGTAGATACTGCATATAGGAAGGTATAGTGGACTCATATGGCATAACTTTGGGGTTTAAGGAGTTTGGATGCACAAGCAGTATTCCCGCTTAGTACAGGTGAAGGCTAGCAAAAGACTGGGAAGCGACCAACTGAGAGAGCGACAACAGTCGTAAACATGCATTAAAATTAATTTACACCGAATACAAGCATGAGTAGGATATAATCCACCATGAACATAAATATCATGAAGGCTATGTTGATTTGATTCAACTACATGCGTGAACATGTGCCAAGTCGAGTCACTCAATTCATTTAAAGGAGGATACCATCCTATCATACCACATCATAATCATCTCAATAGCATGTTGGCACGCAAGGTAAACCATTATAACTGATAGATAATCAAGCATGGCACAAGCAACTATAATCTCTAAATGTTATTGCAAATATGTTTACTTCATAATAGCTGAATCAGGAATGATGAATCATCATATTTACAAAAACAAGAGAGGTCGAGTTCATACCAGCTTTTCTCATCCCAATAAGTCCATCATATATCATCATTATTGCCTTTCACTTGCACGACTGAACGGTGTGCATAATAATAAGAGTGCACGTGCATTGGACTAAGCTGGAATCTGCAAACATTCAACTCAAGAGAGAAGACAAGTAATATGGGCTCTAAGTTAAATAAACGATAATGCATATGAGAGCCACTAAGCATTTTCAATATGGTCTTCTCGACCCCCAAAGAAAGGAAAAGAAATAAAAACTATTTACACGGGAAAGATCCCAACAAGCAAAAGAAGAACATGAAATATCTTTGGGTTTTCTTTTTAATTCTACTACAAGCATGGAGAGTAGACTAACTAAATTTGTTTTTGTTTTTTCTTAAGGTTTATCAAACATACAAGAAGAAAGCTAGAAAAAGAAATTCAAACTAACATGGATATTACAATGAAAGAGTATGAGCACCGACATCTAGCAATGAGTGTGTGTGAGCATAAATGTAATGTCTGTGAGAAATACGTACTCCCCCAAGCTTAGGCTTTTGGCCTAAGTTGGTCTATTGCCAGGGATAGCCTGGCTGATACCCGTAGGTGTAGCTGGGGTCGTACTGCGATGCAGCTGCTATCGCCTCCTGAATGCAGCGTGGCGTCGAGCTGCCTCCGCTCTCCTCTCATATTCATCTGCCTCCTCTCTGGTAATAATATATTTTCCTCTCGCCTAAAAATCAAAGAAGGTAGGAGCAGGAAGAGCAACACGGACCACATGCCGTTTGTTAAAGATTAGTCGATACTGGAAAGGTGGTCCAGTCCTCTCAATGAACTGGTGAGAAAACATAGAATCAAGATCTAAATAAGGGGGTAATTCCATATCACCCTCACAAATGTATACATCAAGAAAATTAGCTAAGCGGGTTGCATAAATTCCTCCAAAGAAATCTCCGTTACGTCTATTAAGATGCAACCTACGAGCTACAATGGCTCCCATATGATAAGCTTGGTCCCCTAACACAGCGCTTCTGAGAATGCTGAGATCAGGGGCACACATGTGACATGCTTCATCCTTAGCATTTATGCATCAACCAATGAAGAGAGCAAAATAATGTATAACAGGAAAGTGAATGCTCCCTATAGTGGCCTGCGCTATATCTCTAGATTCCCCCACAGTTATTCTAGCAAGAAAGTCTCTATATTCAGATTTAGGGGGATCCCTGATACTACCCCAAGATGGAAGTTTGCATGCAAGAGTGAAATCTTCTAAGTCCATGGTATAAGATTTGTCATAAAGGTCAAACATGACTGAAGGAGAATTACGCCAAGATGAAAATCAAACCTCCCCACAAATGAACTTGTGAGGTAACGACATCGGGGCATTTATCACTTCAAAGTCCTCAAGACCGGCATTATGCAAATATCGAGAATTCTTCTTTAATTCCCACTTGATTCATAAAATTTTCCAAGGCCATTCACAGGGCCCCACGGAGCGTCTCTTGGTGGTTCCTCGTCAAGATCACGCATTGCAAGCACAGGACCTTGCTTCCTTGAAGAATCACCTTGGAACATCCTCCTAAGCATATTGTTTCCTCTGAAAAATAATTCTGAAATTTTTAGTAACTTCAAACAAAAGTGAACCAACTTCAATAAAACTGATAGCAACTACTCATACAAGTGCCTAGAGCATATATCAAGCATTAGAACTACTTGGAACCATATAAATTTGACATGCAAGCTCAAGAACATGGTCATCTATGAAGCACAAATTTGCAATGAATAGAGCACTAGAACAAAAACTAATTGGACCAATGGAGGAGTCACATACCAAGGAACAATCTCCCCAAGCAGTTTTGCGAGAGGTGCTTTGAGCAAGGAGATCGAAAATCACAGCAAAAGCGGTGAAACACGAGCTTGAGTTGGTTTTGGGTTTGTGTGAGACAGAGGAAGAAGATGGGTGCAGGGATAAGTGGAGGAGGGCCACCGTGGGCCCACGAGGCAGGGGCGCACCAGGGGTAGGCGCGCCTCCACCCTCGTGGCAGTGGCAGCTCCCCAGCATGTAATTTTGCACTAAAATCCTCAAATATTCCCGAAAAAATCATATTAAATTGGCATAGCATTCTGAGAACTTTTATTTTCGGGATATTTTTATATTGCAAGGATAAGTCGGGAGACAGATAGAAAAATACTATTTTACTTTATTTCTACTAAGTAACAGAAAATATAAAGAGGGTACAGAAGGTTGTGCTTCTAGTTTCATCCATCTCATGCTCATCAAAAGGAATCCACTAACAAGGTTGATCAAGTCTTGTTAACAAACTCATTCCGATTAACATGAAACCGGAGAAATTTCGAATAACACTATGTTATCTCAACGGGGATATGGACATCCCCAATAATAAGTATATCATATTTCTTCTTGACAGTAGGGAGAGGAAATTCAAAACCTCCAAATATAATCGATGGAATTTTTCCAATAGAGTTGATACTATAAACTTGAGGTTGTTTCCTCGGAAAGTGTACTGTATGCTCATTACCATTAACATGAAAAGTGATATTGCTTTTGTTGCAATCAATAACAGCCCCTGCAGTATTAAGGAAAGGTCTTTCAAGAATAATAGACATACTAATCCTCGGGAATATCAAGAATAACAAAGTCCGTTAAAATAGTAACGTTTGCAACCACAACAGGCACATCCTCACAAATACCGACAGGTATTGCAGTTGATTTATCAGCCATTTGCAAAGATATTTCAGTAGGTCTCAACTTATTCAAGTCAAGTCTACGATATAAAGAGAGAGGCATAACACTAACACCGGCTCCAAGATCACATAAAGCAGTTTTAACATAATTTCTTTTAATGGAGCATGGTATAGTAGGTACTCTGGATCTCCAAGTTTCTTTGGTATTCCACCCTTAAAAGTATAATTAGCAAGCATGGTGGAAATTTCAGCTTCGGTATCTTTCTTTTATTTGTAACAATATCTTTCATATATTTAGCATAAGGGTTCATTTTGAGCATATCACCAATCGCATACAAAAAGATAGGTCTAATCATTTCAGCAAAGCGCTCGAATCCTCATCATCCTTTTCTTGGATGGTTTGGGAGGAAAAGGCATGGGTTTCGAACCCATGGTTCTCTTTCTTTACCATGTTTCCTAGCAACGAAGTCTCTTTTATCATAACGTTGATTCTTTGATTGTGGGTTATCAAGATCAACAGCAGGTTCAACTTCTACATCATTATCATTACTAGGTTGAGCATCATCATGAACATTATCATTAACATTTCCACTAGGTTCATGTTCATTACCAGATTGTGTATCAGCATCAGACATAGAGATATCATTTGGATTATCAGGTGGTTCAGCAATAGGTTCACTAGAAGTTTGCACAGTTCTATCATTTTTCTTTTTCTTCCTTTTAGAAGAACTAGGTGCATCAATATTATTTCTCGAGAATCTTGCTCGATTCTCTTAGGGTGGCCTTCGGATACAAAGGTTCTGAGTCATTCTACCAGTTCTAGTAGCCACTCTAACAACATAATCATTTTTCTTACTATTCATTTCATCAAGCACTTCTTTGTGAGCTTTAAGTACTTGTTCTACTTGAGTGGTAACAATAGAAGCATGTTTGCTAACAAGTTTAAGTTCACCTCTAATATTAGCCATATAATCACTCAAGCGTTTAATCATAAAGGTATTTTGTTTTAATTGTCTACCAAAATAAGCATTAAAGTCATGTTGCTTAAACATAAAGTCATCAAACTCATCCAAGCACTGACTAGCAATTTTAGTAGGAGGGACTTCAGCTTTATCATATCTATAGAGAGAATTTACCTTTACTACCTGTGTCGGGATATCGGGAGGTTCTTTAGTAAATAAGTAATTGAGATCATATACTTCTTCAACATGCGGTAAATTAAGACCATGTATTTCTTCAATAGGAGGTAAATTCTTAACATCTTCAGCTTTAATACCTTTCTCTTTCATAGATTTCTTTGCCTCTTGCATATCTTCGGGACTGAGAAATAGAACACCTCTCTTCTTCGGAGCTGGTTTAGGAACATGCTCAGTAATTGGCTCAGGAGCTGGCTCGGGAGTTGGCTCAGGAGGTGCCCAATTATTTTCATTTTTCAACATATTATTCAATAAAATTTCAGCTTCATCCAGTGTTCTTTCCCTGAAAATAGAACCAGCACAACAATCCAGGTAATCTCTGGAAGCATCGGTTAGTCCATTATAAAAGATATCAAGTATTTCAGGTTTCTTAAGAGGATGATCAGGCAAAGCATTAAGTAACTTGAGAAGCCTCCCCCAAGCTTGTGGGAGACTCTCTTCTTAAATTTGCACAAAATTATATATATATATCCCTCAAAGCAGCTTGTTTCTTATGAGCAGGGAAATATTTAGCAGAGAAGTAATAAATCATATCCTGGGGACTTTGCACACAACCAGGATCAAGAGAATTAAACCATATCTTAGCATCACCCTTTAATGAGAACGGAAATATTTTGAGTAAATAAAGGTAGTGCGATCTCTCATTATTAGTAAACAGGGCAGCTATATCATCTAACTTACGAAGATGTGCCACAATAGTTTCAGATTCGTAGCCATAAAAAGGATCAGATTCAACCAAAGTAACTATATCTGGATCAACAGAAAAATCATAATAATCCTGATCGGGAACACAGATAGGTGAAGTAGCAAAAGCAGGGTCGGGTCTCATCCTACCTCTAAAAGATTCTTTACTCCATTTAACTAGCAACCTCTTACGTTCAAGACTATCCTGGCAAGCAAGAATAGCTTCAGTAGATTCAACATTAAAAAGATAACCCTCAGGAATAGCAGGCATATTATCATCATTACTAACATCATCGTGTTCAGTTTCAATAATTTCTCTTTCTCTAGACCTAGAAATTTGTTCATCTAGGAATTCACCAAGAGGCACAGTAGTATCAAACATAGAAGTAGTTTCATCATAAGTATCATGCATAGCAGAAGTGGCATCATCAATAACATGCGACATATCGGAACGGATAGCAGAAGCAGGTTTAGGTGTCGCTAGCTTACTTATAACAGAAGGTGAATCAAGTGCAGTGCTAGATGGCAGTTCCTTACCTCCCCTCGTAGTTGAGGGATAAATAGTTGTCTTAGCGTATTTCAAGTTCTTCATAGTGTCCAGCAGATATAAATCCCAAGTGACTCAAAGAATAGAGCTATGCTCCCCGGCAACGGCGCCAGAAAAAGGTCTCGATAACCCACAAGTATAGGGGATCGCAACAGTTTTCGAGGTAGAGTATCCAACCCACATTTGTTGGTTCGACACAAGGGGAGCCAAAGAATATTGGTAGATACCGCATATATATACACATGTTATTCTTCTGTAGACAGAGCAATTCACACGGCTTATTAGCAGCAATCGTCTGTGTTATTATTGGTCTTCGCACACATTTCTGATCATGGACCTGTTTGCTGCGTATCACACACATATTCTTCAGTTGAACCGTTTCCATTGTGTTGCGCAATAAAGGTTGCAAAGAGGGATCTACAGCAGCAAGGTCTATCGAGGTCTTTGTTTTGTAATTTTTGACATTTCTTGTTTTTTGAACAAATGTTGATTGGCTTGAAGAAGGTCTATCTCGTTACTTTTTGATAATTGTTTATACGCAAGCAACTAGTTTGCATTTTTCAAAGTTTTTTGTACGAACAGAATCGCACACGGACTTACTATAGTAACCGTCTGTGTAATAATTTCTCTTCGCAAAACAGTTCATCCGAGTGGGCTGTTTGCTTGGTATCACACACATCTGGTTTACACGAATCGTTTGTGTTCTTTTGCCTGATCGCAAATGTCGCATATCACACACATCTTGTTAAGATGAATCGTTTCCGTTCTCTTGCCTAATCGAAAACAGTTTGTCCGAGTGAACTGTATGCCGTATATCACACACCTTGATCAGGTTGACCGTTTATATTGCATTCCCTAATAGCACACAGTTTATCGGAGGGAGCTGTATGACGTATATCGCACACACATTGATATGGCTGCTCGTTTCTGTTGTTCTTCCTCATGGCAAACAGTTCTGCTGGATCAACCGTATGCCCTGCATCGCACACGCAATTAAAATCTGAACGTGTTTGATGCATCTGTGATCGCAAACGTTTTGCACATTTTAGAGGGTTCTCTTACGCCACCATTTGCGATTATTGCATCGCACACAGTTTCTCGAAGGGTCTCTGATCATAGTGTCGCGTTAGCAGCATCCTGCAGTAGTGACACTAACAGAGATTAATCCGACTTAAAACATAAAAATCCTCCAAATCTACTGCTGCTAGGATGCCTCTATAGCAGATCCTACCACAAGCAAGTATTTCCAAGCAAGTTTATATTCCCTATTAGTTAAAGTTTCATTCTTAGTTTCCTGGAAACCTACATATCTAGGATTAAGTGGAACAACATACCATCAATACATCCTTCCTAGCACGAGCAGCCAATCCTCTAACACTCCAAAAGATGCATCTCATTTAAAAAGAATTCTTAGGGTGATTGCCCTGTCTACTTTTATGGACCTAAGACCACTCATTAGAATCCAGGTTTAAACTATTAGATCCTGCCAACAACTGATCTAAGGAAACCACATGTTTAATTCTATTATTCCTAACCAAATTGCTATTTTCACCAATCAAATCTTCCCTTACAATACCAACAATATGAGACATGTCCACAATTACCTCTACTAAAGAATATTAAAATGATTAACATTAACTATACCTCCACGTCCTTCTTCATCTTAGCATATTGGCCTTCTCCATCACTAGTTGGTTACTAGTGACCCTGGAGCTTTCTCTAGCTGGTTGAAATGGCCCCCTAGTTTTTTTTGCTTCTTTCCCCTCTTCTCATTTCGCATTCTACCCCTGTTCCAACATGCTATGATCATCTGCAAAACCAATCTTATGAAAGACTTGCATAATGTCCTTAAGCAAAGCAACCTTCAAGTCTTGCTTCTGTATCTTTTCCAAAACCTCTTCCTAATGATGTTGCAAGTCCTCAACGTCAACCTCACATCTAAATTCTACCCCCCGGTTGATGTCTACTACACAACTTGTTCTTATGAACTCGTGTTGGGCCTCCAAGCAGAGAGTTTTGTAGGACAGTAGCAATTTTACCTCAAGTGGATGACCTAAGGTTTATCAATCCGTGGGAGGCGTAGGATGAAGATGGTCTCTCTCAAACAACTCTGCAACCAAATAACAAAAAATCTCTTGTGTCCCCAGCACACCAAATACAATGGTAAATTGTATATGTGCACTAGTTCGGCGAAGAGATGGTGATACAAGTGTAGTAATGATAGTAGATATTGATTTTTATAGTAGTAACAATAAAAAACAGCAAAGTAACAAGTAATAAAAGTGAGCACAAACGGTATTGCAATGCTTGAAAATGAGGCCTAGGGTTCATACTTCCACTAGTGCAATCTCTCACCAATGCTAATATAATTGGATCATATAACCATCCCTCAACGTGTGATGAAGAATAACTCCAAAGTTCCTATCTAGCAGAGAACATAAGAAGAAATTGTTTGTAGGGTACGAAACCACCTCAAAGCTATCCTTTCCGATCGATGTATCCAAGAGTTTGTACTAAAATAACAATATATGATACACATCAACCAACTCTAATGTCACCTAGATACTCCAATATCACCATGAGTATCCGTGAGTTGATTATACAATATGCATCAAACAATTTCAGATTCATAATACTGAATCCAACACAAAGAACTTCAAAAAGTGGCCCAAGATTTCTACCGGAGAAACAAAGACGAGAACGTGCATCAACCCTATGCATAGATTACCCCAATGTCACCTCGGGAATCCGCGAGTTGAGTGCCAAAACACATATCAAGTGAATCAATATGATACCCCATTGTCACCATGGGTATTCATAGCAAGACATACATCAAGTGTTCTCAAATCCATAAAAGTATTCAATCTGATAAGAACGAAATCTTAAAGGGAAAATTCAATTCATCACAACAAGATAGAGAGGGGAAAACACCATATGATCCAACTATATTAACAAAGCTCGTGATACATCAAGATCGTGCCAACTCAAGAACACGAGAGAGAGAGAGAGAGAGAGAGAGAGAGAGAGAGAGAGAGAGATTAAACACATATCTACTAGTACAAACCCCCAGCCTCGAGGGTGGACTACTCCCTCCTCATCATGGTGGCCATCGAAATGATGAAGATGGCCACCGGTGATGATTTCCCCCTCCGGTAGGGTGCCGGAACGGGGTCTAGATTGGTTTTTTGTGGCTACAAAGGCTTGCGGCGGCGAAACTTTTGATATAGGGTTATTTTTGGGGGTTTCTGTATTTATAGGATTTTTTTGGCGTCGGTCTCACACTAAGATGGGCCACGAGGGGCCCACAAGACACCAAGGCACGCTAGAGGGGGCTGGCGCGCCCTGGTGGATTGTGGCCACCTCGTGGCTCTTCTAGCCCTCCAACGAAGCTTCTAATGCCTAAAAATTGTCAAAAAGTTTCGTTGCATTTGGAGAAATTTGATTTCTGCACAAAAAACAACACCACGGTAGTTCTACTGAAAATAGCGACAATCTGGGTTAGTTCCATTCAAATCATACCAAAACCATATAAAATTATTGTAAACATGGCATGAATACTTCATAAATTATAGATACATTGGAGACGTATCACCGATCTTCATAGTTCTTCACCCGGTTCACTGTAGTGAACAAAAATCTAGTAACTTCTCTCATATGATCTTCCAATGGTATTGTAGCATAGTCAGCATCTTGTAGTACCATCTCAGAATTACCATAAACTTTAGATTGATTTTGGAATGCTAACTGATATCCCACGAGTGCAGGGGATCAATTGTAGCCTTTTTGATAAGTAAGAGTGTCGAGCCCAACGAGGAGCAGAAGGAATTGGTTGATGGAAACTAGCAAGAGTTCACTTTGATTGTTTGTTTTGAAATCAGGAGTAATTGCAAGAAAGTAAATAGTAAAAAATTGCAACGGTGCAGTAAGTGTCCCAATCCTTAGTTATGCTAAGGACAAGTCGGTTGTTTTACTTACAGGGATCAAGGCATTCTAGAGGACACACGGGAGTTTCACCAACATACTTTCATCAAGATTCACTGAGCTACTGCATTGCTTTGATAGTTTGTTGTGCGGTGGAACCTATGATAATGCGTTGTTCTTACTTGAACTAACAACATACTTATGATTATACCCTCTATGCAAGAATCCAGAAAATACAAGAGAATAATTAAGATAACATCTAACCATAGCAATAAACTCTAGGGTTCCACACCCCTCATGGAACAGTTCATAAACTTAGGGTATGGTAATATTTGTCACTCCGGCCACCCTCCATTAACAAATTAATCACACAATGCACTCCTATAGGCCCTTAAAGGTGAAGTCATGTGCAGTTGACGTTCACACATCACCACTAGAGAATTACACCACAATAGAATATCAAAACATTGAACTAGATTCAACTTCACAAGATTACTAGTAACAAGGTTTCTCCCATGTCCCCAAGAAAGTAGCAAACTACTCACAACACATCATATGGATCATGATCAATGGAGATGAATATATGAATAATAATCTAAACATATCAATCTTTCACCAAATAAACTTATAAAAATCAACTACAAAGAGTAATCAACACTAGAAACTATGCTCAACAAAGGATCTGAGACATAAGTTCATAGAACAGAGAGTTAGGGTTGAGGGAGTTGATGGAGATGATGGTGCTGATTAAGATGTTGATGGAGATGATGATCCCAATGATGATTAGAGTTTTAGTGATGACAGTCACTTCGAATTGCCCCTCTCAGAGGGATGAATCTCTGACAAAATCAGCCTGCCAGAGAGCAAAAGTGCTTCGCCTCGGTTCCGCCTCGTAGTGGCGGCGAAAAAATCCCATAAAATCCCTCACAAAGTTTTAGGCCAAGGGAAAAATATAGGTCGAAGGGCGACGAGAGGTAGTGGCCACTGGCCAAGGTTCCATGTGGCCCCACCACGTGGCCTAGGTGCGCTTGGATAGGGCCCGTGGAGGCCCTGTGCTCCCTCTCTGGCCCATCTTCTAGCTCCAGGTTTCTTTCCACCAAAATAATTTACGAAATTTTCCGGCTATTTTTGGAGTTCGAGAAATCGCCTTTTCTACAAGTACATTTTTAGCCCTGTTTTCCTGCTGTCTAGTAATTCCTGAGAATTCGCCTCTCTATGTGTTTCATTCAAATTGAAGGGGAATAGGCATTAGAATCGGGCAATAACATGTGAAATATCATTTACTAAGGAATAAGTTATAATAAAAAAATAGAGATGCAAAATGGATGTATCAGTAACCAAGCCCCCTGCCCAGATAGTGGTGTATTCAGATCATCCACGTTCATATACATTTCAGACGCACCAGACCTTTGCGCCCACATCCGTCTCTGGCCAGAATCTCCATTTTACAACCTTGTCTAGTGTAGCTGGGGAATTGGAACAAGCTTAATTTTATCGTACTCCCTCCGTTCCCAAATAATTGTCTTTCTAGAGATTTCAACAAGTGACTACATACGGAGCAAAATGAATGAATCTACACTCTAAAACATGTCTACATACATCCGTATGTTGTAGTCCATTTGAGATGGCTAGAAAGACAATTATTTGGGAACGGAGGGAGTATATAGTATGTACCAACAATTTTAGTGTGTTGCACCGAGCCTGAGATTGAACTATAACAGGAAGACGACGCCATCGTTGAGCAACGAGAAGACAAGGAGCGGGTCTGTCCGAAGGCACACGCCCTAGTTGGCTGGCAGGGGCAGGGGCATAGGAGGTTCTTCAAGGCCTAGACGAGGACATGCACGACTTGTTGTAGCGGCAAGTGAGGATAGGATGGGCCAACGTGACCGTCTTGCCACCATCGGCCAACACCCAGACCTAACTCTAGCGAAGCTTGATGCTGCATTAGTAGGCGACGAAGATGGCTGGACCACATCAGACCTGCCCTGGCAGAACCAGGAAGTGACCATATTCTACGCTGTCGATGACTCCATGGCCTAGCTACCGTCGGCCTGACACCTGGGCCTAACCCTAGGCGAAACTTGATGTCACATTAGAAGGCGACAAAGAGGGCTAGACCACCCCAGGTTTGTTCAAACAGAACCAAAAAGCCAGATATGACACCGAAGCTCGACACGTCCTCCATCAACGTCGAGTCGCATCGCCGGAGCAAGGACATAACAAGGAGACCTCATTCAATGCCGCCACCTGACACTTACACCTAACCCTAGCCAAGACCAAGGCAGCCCTATCCGCACGCCCCCACCGCCTCCCCGGCGCCGAAAAGCACCAGGGGGCGGAGGGGAACAGGCAGCGCCGTGAACCGCTGTCATTTTTCAGTTCCATCTGTTTGGGCCCTTGCTCATCTACACGAGCAAACCAGCCTACTAATCTTTTTGCACTCACTTGTCCACATGTATGTGTGGGCGTGGGTGGGTGGGTGGGCATCCATGAGGGAGGCCAATGTCAGCTTCAAAGCCCATCCCATGCGCCCAATTCAGCTGCTCCATTGCCTTTTGCGTTTGTCATCTCCCCTGATTATCCCCCCCAATACGAGATCCATCTCCACTCCACTTTTGCATGGTGGTCTGCCAACCAGCACACATGGCCATGGAGAATAATAGATAGAGAAATTCAGACTCCCAGCAAAAAAGGACGAGCGAGCAGCAAACAACCCCCGTATTTCCCTCTCCCCCCTTTCCCCTCGGATACCCACCCCCACCCCCCCGCCCGAGGTCCAGTGGAGCCGCGCACTGAGCCCGCCCGCCCGCCCGCCGCGACCCCGACCACCCTCTCCCTCCCCTCCTCCCCGTCGCCGCCGCCCCCTTCCCCCGCCGGCGCGCTCTCCCCCCTCCGCCGCCGCCGGACCACGCCCCCCGCTGCCGGTCCGACTCGATCCGGCCGGCCCCGACCCGCCAAGCCGCGCCGGAGATCGAGGAGGGCTCGCCCGAGGCCCAGCAGGCCCTGCGGCGACCGGGGTCCCCGGCAATTCCGCCGCCAGGGAGGTGCGGAGGCGCATCCCCGCGCCCGCCCGTGCTCCCTCCCTCCCTCCCGCTCCGCTCCAGGGAAGAAGAGGAAAGAACGCATCTTGGAAGGACGATTTGTCCGTTCGTCGTCGTCGTCCCCCAGCCGGTGCGGTGGGTCGGCTCGCTCGCCCTGCTCCGCTCAGCTCACGGGGCCGGATTTGGTCTGGCGGTGCGGGTGCGGTTGGGGTGCGAATTAAAAAAGGGCGAGGAGAGGGGGAGTGGTTAGTTCTTCCCTACCCTTGGCCGCTTGCAGCGGGGGCGCTAGCTGCTTCGTTGTCCCGCTCGTGCCATTAAAGGCGTCCCCTTCCTCCCTCCGCCCCCCTCTCTCCCCGTCCCCCGGTGGTTGGCTTCTCGGAAGATCTGCGGCGGTTCTTGGCAGGGGTTTGGGCAGATTCGGAGGAACAAGACGGGGGCCGGGTCTGATTCGCCGTGGTATTTATGTGCCATGAGGAAGCTCTTCTTCTCCGAGTTGACCTCCTGCAAGGAGACCAAGCTCCAGTCCGCCACCCACTCATGGCTGCCCATGGACAAAGGCAAGCTCTCCAAGTTCACCGGCCACTCCAGCTCCTCCTCCTCCATGTAAGCCTTCTTTCCTCCCTAATTTCCTTGCTGCAAGTGCTCTGTTTCCTGCTGAATTTTGTTGTGCTTGGTTAATTAGTCTGGTCTTAGTGTGGTGAACATCAAAATTCAGATTTTTAGAGCTGCTAGTTGTTTTTTGGTGTGAAGAGCCAGCTGATTCGAGTGTCTTTCCTTGTCTTTGGGATGCAGAGAATCTCTGATGAAAATGCCAGAGCCACCGGTCCTCCCGCACTTCAAGCCCGCTGACTACGTCGACATATTGGCTCAGATTCACGAGGAGCTGGAGTACTGCCCTCCTGATGAGAAGTCCTGCCTGTACCTGCTCCAGTTCCAGGTTTTCCGTGGGCTTGGTGAGGCCAAGCTGTCGCGAAGGAGCCTCCAGGCTGCGTGGGAGAAGGCGAGCACGATACACGAGAAGCTCATATTTGGGGCATGGCTCAAGTATGAGAAGAGAGGGGAGGAGCCGATATCCGACCTTCTTGGCTCGTGCGGCAAGTGCTCGCAAGAGTTCAAGCTGCTGGATTTCGTCTCGCAGATCTCCGCCGAGTCGCACGGGATAAGCTTTGACGATGAATCTGATGAGTTCCAGGGCTCCCCGGTGGTTCATTTCCGGATAAGAGATGACATGATTGCATGCGATAGGCGGAAGCTTGCGGCCTTGTCAACTCCACTGTATGCGATGCTTAATGGTGGGTTTAAGGAATCACATCTTGAGGTCATTGACATGTCTCGGAACGGCATCTCGCCTATTGGCATGCGGGCCATCAGTAAATTCAGCCTGTCAGGAAGACTACCGTATTTGTCAGCAGAATCTATTTTGGAGATGCTTGATTTTGCTAACAAATTCTGCTGTAAGGGCCTCAAGGATGCCTGCGAGCAAAAGCTTGCTTCTTTTGTTTCTTCCAGGCAAGATGCCATAGATTACATGGAGTGTGCTATTGAGCTGGGCTGTTCCATCCTTGCCGCGTCATGCTTGCAGGTGCTCCTGAATGAGCTTCCAGAATGCTTGAATGATGAGCAAGTGGTTAGGATATTCTCCTCTGCGAATAAGCAGCAGAGATCCACTATGGCTGGCAATGCATCTTTCTCCCTATATTGCCTTCTTGGTGAAGTCTCCATGAGCATCAGTGCAACATCAGATGTCACCGTAAGCTTCTTGGAGAAGCTGGTTGACTCGGCATCGGATTCCAGACAGAAGCAGTTGTCCTTGCATCAGCTGGCTTGCGTGAGGCTGCTAAGGAAAGATCATGCTGAAGCGGAGCGCCTGTTCAATGCCGCCTTTACCGCTGGTCATGTCTACTCGGTAGTGGGCTTGGCTAGATTGGCCTCTCTGAGGAGCAATAAGCATTATGCTCTCAACTTGCTTGACTCTGTGATGTCATCTCGCTGGCCTCTTGGGTGGATGTATCAAGAGAGAGCCCTATATCTGGACGGTGATAGCAAGCTGGAGAATCTCAATAAGGCTACTGAACTGGATCCGACCCTTACATATCCCTATATGTTTCGAGCTGCATCTTTGATGAAAAGGCAGAGTGTTGAAGCTGCCCTGATGGAGATTAACCGGATCCTGGGCTTCAAGCTGGTCCTGGAATGCTTAGAGCTAAGGTTCTGTTGCTACCTTGCTCTAGAGGACTACAGAGCTGCCTTATGCGATGTACAGGCGATCCTCACGCTTGCTCCAGATTATCGTATGATTGGTGGTCGGGTGGCTGCGAAGCAGCTGCGTACGCTTGTGATGGAGAATGTAGAGCAGTGGACGACTGCTGATTGCTGGATGCAGCTTTATGATCGGTGGTCCTCTGTGGATGATATTGGATCCCTCTCGGTCATATATCAAATGCTGGAGTCAGATGCTGCTAAGGGAGTACTCTACTTCAGACAATCTTTGCTACTTCTCAGGTAACTTAATTAATTTATGTCATTGCACAGAATAATTAATAGCTGGCATAATGCAGTTGTTAGTCGATCAATAATTGACATTGTAGATGCTACATCACATGGTTTGCATGCCTGGCATGTCTTGGGAATGCTAATTCAGTAGATGGCTGATCACAGATCAGCATAGTTGCACATGCCTCCTCCATGATCTAATTCTTTGGCAGTATATGTTAGGACTAATGCAATTTTCTTTGTTCCTTTTCCAGATTAAATTGTCCTGAGGCTGCAATGCGCAGCTTGCAGCTTGCTCGCGAGCATGCGGCAAGCCAACATGAACGGCTTGTTTACGAAGGATGGATACTGTATGATACTGGCCACTGCGAGGAAGGATTGCAGAAAGCGGAAGCATCCATTGCCATACAGAGATCATTTGAGGCGTTCTTTCTAAAAGCTTATGCTTTAGCTGATTCGAGTCTTGAGCCGTCAACCTCAGCAACAGTCGTATCGCTTCTTGAAGATGCATTACGGTGTCCCTCAGATAGACTTAGGAAGGGCCAGGTAAGACTTTTCTACACCTCTTTCTCAGATCCGCCTGGATAAACATTCCATGCATGATAAGGATTTGCTGCCTTGTTTCTCCTGTGACATATTGCTATATAGAGATCCACAGATCTTATACCGTGAATACTTATGTAGCAAAGAAGGGTTTTATCCCAGGCTCGCAAATTACGGAGTGGAACTTTGTTGACTTTTCTACCTATTCCTTTTGTGTAGTATATGCATGTGCATTTCCTCATTTGTTAAACGTATAGGTGACTCTTTATGATTCAGATCAGGTGTTGCTATACATAGCCCTTGTTAGGATGTCATATTCGTTGTTGCATTGAGTAATGGGAATGGTGCACTTACCATTAAAAAATGGTTGTCCTGGTGCTCCTAACATGGCAACTCATTAACTGGTCTATTGAGGGTACTCCAAGAGTGATTTGATTTCTTGTCAAATGGATATCTTCTTGTCTAAGTTAGAGCATGCCATACCATCCAGGGTATAGAATGCCATTTTTCCCATATGGAGTGGGTTGTTGGCTTCAGTAGCTACTCAGATGAATTTCATCATTTTTGTAATTGTCGTAGCTACCTGCCTTTGTTCTTTTCTGCATGAATTAAGCTACTTAATTGAAAACTGTTTCTTTAGCACAGCTAGATCCAAGTTCATATGTAGATGTTTCTGTAACTTTCTAGGCTGAAATGTCCAGCCAAGAAGCATCTAACACATATATTTGTTTCACATCTTACAGGCTTTGAATAACCTTGGGAGTGTTTATGTGGATTGCGGGAATCTAGACTTGGCAGCTGAATGCTACATTAACGCTCTAAAGATTGGCCACACGAGAGCTCATCAAGGCCTCGCCAGGGTTCATTTCCTTAGGAATAACAGGACCGGTGCATTCGAGGAAATGACCAAGCTGATAGAGAAGGCCAGGAGCAATGCATCAGCGTACGAGAAGAGGTCCGAGTATTGTGACCGAGATCTAACAAAAGCTGATCTGCAGATGGTCACCAAACTTGACCCCCTGCGGGTCTACCCCTACAGATACCGTGCTGCTGGTAAGCGCTTGTACCTGCCTAGCATATCTAGTTTTAGATCACCAGTATCAAAGAAGGTTGAAACTTTGAATATAAAATTTTGGTCAAAGTAGTTCAATTTGTTATTGGTTGTAGCTCATCTGCGCCCAACTCCCAGAGAGGGTTTGTTGGCACTTTAACAAACCAACTACCCAGTTCCTAACATGGGCTAGTGATAATTCAATGTTGTTTGCCATATTCTATGCTCAACCTGATCAGTTGGTGTAACAACCACATATTTCATTTAGTTCCTGGATTAGCTCATCTGTTTAAAGTTCTCTGCCCCTTTTATGCTGATGTGGACTCCTGTATGACCTGGTCCTCAGTTCTGATGGACAACCACAAGGAGAAAGATGCCATCTCAGAGCTGACCAAGGCAATCGCCTTTAAGGCGGACCTGAACCTGCTCCACCTGCGTGCGGCCTTCCATGAGCACGTGGGCGACATCTCAGGCGCCCTCAGGGACTGCCGTGCAGCACTTTCCGTGGACCCCAACCACCAGGAGATGCTCGAGCTTCATCACCGGGTGAACAGCCAAGAACCCTGAGCCCGTTGTTGTACATACAGGAGGGGCTCCCATAGCGAAAACCCATACCAGTGTATGTTCTGTACCATACGCAGCAAGCAGTAATTTTTAGTTTTGATGGTGTCTAGTGCGGCTGTAAGGATTGTGATCATCAAAACGTCTAAAATTAAGCCACGTGCTATATGGAAAATATTACATTCCACCCGTGTCACTTGGCTACACTAACTGGGCAATAGGCTTCAGCATGCAACAATACACTGCATACTGCCGATTGAACTGAAGGCCTGGCTGTTGTGTTCTTCAGTTTTTGCACTGCTGTAAGATCCACTTCTTTTGTGTTAGTAGTGAATCTGTTGCGATATGCCATTTGATATGTCCTTTGTGTAACCATTTTCATACTTTGTAAACTGCTGAATAGCACTATTAGTTGATCTTCAGGCTGCAGATGTAAAGATAGTTCATGTAGTTGTTTTTGCATGATTAACTATGGTTAGGGCCTGCATATTGGATATCATTTCTGATTATCATGGTCGGTAAACTGGTAAATAACACTACTAATAGTTGCATATGGTTGAAGACTGGAATGATCTGCATGAGTCAGTTACCACTGCATGTTATTCCCCTGATGGACAGGTACAGTTATTTTCTTGTTAGTGAACATGTGTACTTTGTGTAGTGGCCATGAAACTAAATGAGCTGATGCTATATTTCTCTGTTACTTTTGAAGGTTGCAATGGTGGCCTGGTGGGATCTCACAAGGGAAGCTGCCATTTATTTGATACAGCTGGTATGCCACTCTAATCATAGTTAAAAGCACTTTAAAATTAAGTAACAGTAGGCTGATATAAGAAAGCATCAATATGTAGACATGTAGTAACATCATCTAGTGTTCGATTCCGTTGATGACTGACGAAAAGAAGCTTCAGTACAAAAGTATCTAAGAATCAGGAACAAGAAATCTGGCCAGAAGAAAATTACTGACTTCCATGTGCATGATTGTGCAGTGCATGCATTTTAGGAAACTTAATACTTCATTAAGAAACATTCATGCTTAGCCTTCTCGAGATCTGGACTCTAAAATTCAGGTAACGTGATGCCACCAATACCACCTAAGCATCTGTATCCTGCGCTGCAGTTTGCTCAAGGAAGCTCCTGGCAAGTCCTGGCCACTTCTGCAGATTCAAGAATCCGTGTTGTTAATGGCTATGGGCTTGTTCACAAATTTTTGAAGGTAATATTTCGTTCTCCTCCCATTGTAAATTGTCTTCGATATGTTTGCTGATCAAAATACAGTTTTATTTTTCGCAAATCCAGAACACATGAACAATGTTATTCTGTGTAATGCAATTTGCGCTGAGCTGTTTCCCTTGGAGGAAATAAGCATGTTGGGGCTGCCCAGAAAGCGCGCGCGCACACACACACAGGAGAGCACACAGGGAGATTTGGGGCTCCGCACGACTCGTGTCTTTTCACTGTTTCTTTCTTCTCACTAACAAATGAACCGAATACTGAAATGTGCAACACACCAAGCCACACTGGCCTGATCTTAAACTCACTCTCCACTAGCTAGCTACATGCACGCACACGTCCTCCACTTGTGCAGCATCTCCGCAACAGCTGCACACGCCAGCCAAAACAGCATGCATTCAGCCGGCTGACACTAACAACCTCCATGCAATCTAGCTAACTAACACAGGGTACACGGCACTTGCACGTCCGGGCCGCATCTTCCCTGGGTGCATTGGGGCCGTTCCTGGTTCACTGAAACACACGTGTACACAAGACGACTCCAAGAGCACTTGCATGGTTGCCCTCGGCTACTAGCTTGCGGATGTGCTCACGTCGCTGCCGCCGCACACGCTTCTATCTCTGTGCTTCTCCAGCTGCTGATCCACCCGTGTCATGAAGCAACACGTGCAATTTTCCTTGAACCTGCTAATGAAATTCTACGACAATGAAGCTATGCAATACATAAACATGAACTAGACCTATACAACAAGGTTATCTCTAACAGAGCAATGCACTAGTGTTAGTTTGGGCCTTTGCATTCACTTTGCGTTTGATATTTTCAACAGGTGTTCAGCAATAATAGAAGCCAGATCTCAGCTTCTTCAGCTCCAGAGTGTAAATTTGTAGTCTGTGCCAGTGAGGGCTCCCGTGTGTTTAATGTGTATGTCTGGAGACATGGCAACAGTCCCCGTCCAAGCAGAAGCAGAAGCAGGAGTCCATGATGTAGCTGTCCAACTCGCATGCCCAGTATCATTTGAGTGTCGTAGCAGCAGGCAGCCAGACACAGCGATTCGGACGGTGCAGTGAACTCTGTCCCTGAAGCTCCTGTACAACACGGTGGGCATGAACCGAATGGGGCTGCTCACAGATGCACCGAGAGCCCAGTTTGCGAGGCTGGTTCAAAGCAAAAACACCAGCAATCATCCAGTTGAAGCAGTGCCCCCATCCTTGGCCGACGAACAACCACCGTCTGCCAAGAGCAGCCGTAGTCGTGGCTGTCCAGCGCCTGTCCGCGTGGGGTTTGGTATTTGTCACCTCAGGACGAGGAGGAGAAATCAGAGTGTTCCTGAATTCTGGTTTCCCTATTCGAGTGTAAGAGCGTGGAGCTGCTGGTTTCTTTACTGCATAGTTAGCTTTTATTTCTTCACCAGTTCACCTAGAATCTCAACTATTCATCGTCATTTGATGATTCGTGCTACGTTTTTTTCGTTTGGTCAAAATTTGTCTTGTTACATAGTGTACTATCATTACATAATATTTCATTCATTTTTTGTGTGTGTATCATGATGTTTCTTTTAGGACTTTGATAACTGGCGAACATCAGATTTGTTTTTGATGGGTACGTCAGATTTTCTGTTCTTTTATCTACTTTTATGGGGTTTCTTCTTTTTTTGGGGCTGTATCTTTCGTCGTGTATACTAGTAAAATAAGAGACTTGTTAGATTTTTATGTGGTACAGTTTTTATTTGGTTTTGTCATGCTTGAGGATGTATCTTGATGCTTCGTCGTATATCAGCAAAATTGGGACGCATGAATCACTAAAACACATTCGACGGTGGATCGAGGCATGGTATGTAGCCTGCGTGGTAGAAAAATGACCGTTGAAAGTCTCTGTGTTTTGAGATCACTCTGTTGAAAGTTGTCTCTGTTTTGGTGCCTTGAGAGCTCACTCTCCAAACCAGACACCATTCTTTCTAAAAATAATTGTATGGTTATAACAGACAGCCAGTACATTTACTTGTTCATGCCTTGGTTCTTTCCTTTCTATTGTTGTAGAAGGAACCCATCTGGTTTCATTTGGCTTTCAGGTCAGATTCCACTTTGTTTCAGTGTTGAGCACCGCATCCATAAATCTAGAGGTTAAATCTGACGAGTTCCTGTTAATAATGCAGTTTGACATGCGGATCTGGCACACCAGCTTCTTACGCAAACTATTAATGGTAACTCAAGGCTGGCAAAGTGTAGTGAAGCAAGAAAAACACTAGTTTCATGACTTGACTCATCTAGAGGTTACCGACAAAAATGCCTCCTAGATGAACCAAGGAGAACACTAGCTTAATGTCTTGAAAAAAAGAGAGAGAAAGGGGTGCATTACATCAGCTGAGTCCTTGAAGTTAACATAGCTTGAAAAATGTTCTTATATGGGACGGAGGGAGTAGATATGTTGATTGGCTATCTTCAGGAACTAAGAGTAAAGCAAAACAAATCAATGGCCCAACAGTTGGTTGTCGATGATATCGGAAAATGTCAAACAGTGGACAAGCATAGATCCAAGACCCAATCAGAGAGCAAGCACAAATTTCTTCATTTGAGCTGTTTGGGAGGGTGCTCAACTCCTTTCCATTGGTGAACACGGCGACACTCGCCGCATCCTCGATGCCATTATCTCTTGGCACAAAACAAAAATGAAGTGAAAAAACATTTTTCTCACAAGAACATACAAAAAGAGGTGTGATAGTGATGAAACTGGAAAAATATACATTGGGACACCTGGCTTAGCCAGGCCATGTGTTATTTGCTGGATATTTTTTTGGGAAGAACAACACAATAATATACAAGGCAAGAAGAACAACTAGTAGAACAAGAGCGAGCAAACTGAAGCGAATAAAAAGAGACTGAAAAGGAACAAAACTGAGAAAACAAAGACTGAAACAACAAACGAAGATACTAAGAAGAGAAACCGATCAAGTACTGAATAAGATTATGCAAATTGAAGAGACTCACCAAGGAAAAAATGAACAGAGACCGAAACTAACAGATAAAGAAGAAAGATTCATTCGGACGGTGATTTTGTCCTTTTTTGTCCGTTTGGGTCGGCTGCCCGCCCGGCGTCCGCCCTGTTTTAGATTTGGGTCGGCAGTGCACCCAACGCGCCGACCCATATCTGCTGGCGTGGCCGGCTGGCCGCACTATTTCAACAAATAGCTCATTTTTGCATTGCTTTTGCATTTAAACATATAGTCAAATATAACATAGTTTCAACCGAATAAAATAGCATAATTTTACAAGCCGGATACAAGTAAAAATGTCTCACATAGTTTTGCAAGCCGAATAAAGAAGATACATCTATTGGTTGCCAACATGAGCCAAAAAAAAGAGTGCCAGATCCAGAGATCTTGAGAAGCCACGGCCTCAAGTATGACAGTGCAAACCCTGACATAACCCTTATACTGCCCTTGCCAAGCAGAAGGACAGTTCTTCCACTCCCAATGCATACAGTCTATATTGCCAAGCATCCCTGGAAAGCCCCTGCTGGCATTCATCGCCAACAAACGGGCCGTATCTTTAGCAGTCGGCTCTCTCAAGTACTTAGGCCAAACACAGCAATAACAACCTTGCAAAACTTATACAGGGACTCTAGTCATGTAGACTCGCTCATACGGGCGTACTCATCAATGAGATCACCGGGCACTCCGTATGCAAGCATTCGGATGGCGGCAGTGCATTTCTGGTAAGAGGATAAACCAATCTTTCCAACGGCATCCTCTTTGCACTCGAAGTAGTCATCGTAGCCGACCACCCCCCTCTCTAATACGGTCGAAAAGATGCCTACTCATACGGAAACGACGACGGAATTTCTGATGTTTGAACAACGGATTTGTTGTATCAAAGTAGTCCTTCCAAAGAAGGAAATGCCCGCTCTTCCAATTGCGATTCAACGCCGGAAGGTGGCCCGGAATGGAGCCATGGAACAACGGCCGCTGACTATTGAGGTGGTGATGGACCAACACGACAACCAATATCTCCTCCTCGTCATCGAACGACGAATCGTCGGAGTCGGAAAGGAAATTGTGAAAAAAGAACTCGTCAGCGGAGTCCATTTTGTACCTTGGCAAACTGTCGAACAGCTTGCGGGCGTCGACGAAGAAGATGGCCGGCGAAGGGAGTCGCGGCGCGCACGGACCAGCTAGCTGCCCTGCCGGCGTCCGACGAGCGTGCCGGTGAGGGTCTGGCCGGGGACGGCGAGGCGGCTGCTTGGTCGCGGTCGCGGCTGTGTTGGGGGAGCGAGGGTGTCGGGGTGGGTAGCACTCGGTTCCCGGCGGCAAGACGGCGGTGGCGACGTCGGAGGTGGCGGTGTTGCTCAGAGGATGTTGCGGGCGCCGACAACTGGCAGAGTCACCGGAAAATGGGCGGCGGCGGCGGCGACGAAGGAGGCGGGCGTGGTTGTTGTTGAATGGGGGAGGCCAATGTGCCTCCGACCAGCGGGCCCGGAGGAGGAGAAGGCGAGCGCGCGCACGTCCGTCTCGTGTCCGTGCCGACGCAAATCCGGCTCAAAAATGGGTCGCCCGCGGACGAAAAACGGACGCGCTCGGTTTGGGTCGGCGCGTTTGGGCCGACTTTTGTGTCCGCGCCGACCCAAACGGACGCCAACGAACGAAATGGGTCGCCCCGTTGGAGTTGCTCTAATTACACGACTGAATGGTAGATAACTAAGAGACTGATGACTGAAACTTGATATGAAATTAAGACACGCGAAGACACTAATCAAATACTAAAAGTACTAAATTACCCACGAGGAACATGACTGGAGATGTATGCAAATGATGACATTCCCATGTTTAAAGACAAAAACATAACTGATGACTGATAAATAGATGTAGTAACAACTACTAAAGATAAAAATTTAGAAAAAAAATGAAACATGGAGACTGAGGATTGATGACTGATACAAAGAAGTAAACAAAGACTGAAAGAATTTCTTAGGAACAACCTCAAAAGGACTGCACAAATAGTATGAACTCACATGGAGGAAAAAATAATAAGTTTCAGCTAACACTTGGTCAAAATCATATGCACGAAGAAATTTCATAACTCTGAATCCTAAACTGCAAGTGTCATACAATATTATTCAGCTACCTGCCTGTTCCGGCTACAATTAAGAAGTACCAACGGCGATACTCAATTCTTTTTCACTCATAAAAAACTTAGCAAATAAACTTGATACAATTTTCTTTGAACTTTCACAAAACACTTAGCAAATAAACTTGATACAATTTCCCCCGAATTCGCAAAAACGAAAAGTAAAAAAGGGACTTTGAGCTGATAACAAATTAATTAAAGCATAGCTCAGACCTTTGGCTGAAATTGACTCAACATATTTTCAGAACACCCCACAAAAAACAGTGAGCTGCTACGTACCGTACGTCTCTCCTAAACAACTCGATCCCACGCATGTGAGGATCGTGGGTAAAATTTGTCGCTCAGATTTAGGGTACGAACTGACACCATCAAAAAATCAAGCACGGGGGTTTAGGGTTAGGTGGCTGAATACTCCCTCTGTGGGTAAAATACTCCCTCTGTCCCGTAATTTAGTAAAAGTGACATAATATTACCTAGTTCCCCACTATTTTTTCTTCCCAGTGACCAATGATTGAGCAACCACACCATATAACCATTTATTATTGTGAATATATAAAATAATATTATATCGCTGCACGGACCGAGTTGCATCCTCCTCCCTGCTGCTACACGACTGATCATGGTCCATTGGTTCAAACAACAATCGCCACATCATTTATACCTAAGCATGACAAGGAACACTGCAGACTGGCACGACTACATTCCTAGCCCAGGAGACATGACAGACACACTGGTAAGGTAAGCAACACCTAGCTGATCCATCGAGGCTGCGATGATAAAACAGGAGCCTCGAACGCGCCGGCGACACGCCGACTGACATGACCACGCCGATCTTCAGTTGCCGGCCGCCGGGGGCGGCGGCGGTGGCCAGGTGGGCTCCAGGCCGCGGAAGTCCTCCCATGTGCCGGTCGGGGCGAGCGCCCCGTCGCAGCCAGCCCACGGCGCCGCGAGCCCGTCGTAGAGGTGGTCCGTGGCAGCCGGCGCCGTGGTCCACGGGAACCCGCCGAGCCCGAGGTCGAACTGCGGCAGGAAGACGGCGCCGTCGCTGAGGAACGGGAAGACAGGGAGCGGGGGCAGCGTGTCCTGCTCCTGCTGTTCCGGCTGTGGCGAGTAGGAGGAGGGCGTGTGGGGCTCGGCGGAGGGCCTGCGGCGCTTGCTGCTGCCGCCGGAGCCGCGGCGGCAGGCGCCGCCGACGGGGACCTTGCGCAGCGTGCCGCCGTGCGTCCAGTAGCGGCGGCAGGTGCGGCAGTAGTGGCGCGGCTGCGCCGTGCTGTAGTTGTTGTAGTAGCAGAACTTGGTGTCGGTGGAGCTGCACCGCGGGCACTCCAGCTTCGGCTGCTCGCTCTGGCCGTTCTTCTTGCTCACCGCGCTCTCCTGGTCACCACAGTTCACCAGACGCACGCGTCAGTACGTACGTAGAGTACGCCGCTTGCCGGAGAAGAGAGAGACAGAGTGAGCACTGAGCAGAGGCAGATACTGACCTGCGCGAGTGGCTGCTCTTGCTCAGCAGCGTCGGGGGCGGCGAAGGGGCGCTTGGGGCCGGCGGCGGGGAGGAGCGAGGCGGAAGCTGGAGCCATCGTTTGCCGTGCGGACGGAGCAGCGCATGCCGTGTCCGACCCGGCCGGCTTAAAACGAGCTGCGGGAGCGCGCGGTGATCAGCGAGCTACTCCCTACTCGTAGCAGGTAGGATGAGGTAGGAGAGAGTGAGACGTAGCGGTCAGTCTGAGGCTCTGAGCTGGATGGGCGGCAAGCGGCGGCGGCAATCAGCTGATGGTGGAGCTGACTGGTCGATCGATCGACGGGAGCGGTTGGTCGTGGCCTACTAGTGGTAACCTATGCGAGGCCGTGTGCCCATGGGGTGCCCTATATATAGAAGCCGGCGCGGCGGCGGGCCCGGGGGTGACTCGGCATGGACGTACGGCCGGAGAACTTGATGCTCTCCTTGCGCCCGAAGGCAGCTTCCTCCACCGTGCACGGTGCACCCGGCCGCGTCGGCGTCAGCATCACGTTCTATCTATGTCTGTCACGGTGCAGTGGTGCACCGGCGACGCAGACCCGACGCGCACGGCCATGCCGTATTAGCAGCAGGAGTAGGAGTGTAGGACGGTTCGTTCAGTTTACCAAGGAAACCGAACGGCCGGCCGGTGCGCAGAGGAGGCTGGAGAGTTCTCGGCCCGTCCGTCCTCGGCCGTGCTGGATCGATGGATGGAATCTTGCAAGTTGGCGCTGGTACCAGTCCAGTTCAGTGCAGACATGCATGCACGCGCGGCACTGTGCTAAGATACTGTGATGGACGTGTACGCGATCGGCGAGTGGGCATCGTCGCAGCGGCATCTGGCGTCGCCGCCACTGGGCCACGGCGGCGCACCGGCGGCGCCGATCGGACGAGCCGTGACGCCGACTCAAGCATCCAGTGTGTTGTGCGTGCGTGACAACGTTGGCCGACGGGGCGGATCGGCGTTAATGGGGACGGGCGGACGGACGGACGCGAGCTGGCGGGCTAGAGCCGGGCGGTCGTCGTGTGCTAGGTAGTCGCGTCAGGGTGACGCGGCGCGGGGCCCGGCGGAGGTAGGCGAGAGAGGACGAAGGGGGACATGGTCGGTGCGGCTTTTTCTACGCGGCGGGGCCACCCGCACCATGCGACGGCTACGGCGCTGTCACAGTCGTGGGTTTTGTCTGTCGTACCGAGGTGGACAAATTCACTGTTTCCACCCTTTTCCTTAACGTAGGGCCTGTTTAGTTTCAATAAGTCACCCGACTTTTAAGCAAGGTGACTTAAAACCAATGACTTATAAGTCACGCCTGTTTGGTTGTCACCTGACTTATAAGTCACCTGACACACCTTTCCACATCAATCAACATCATGCAGGTGATGGGACCCACATAAAAGGGGGTGACTTATAAGTTTTAAGTTGGGGTGGAGCAACTTACGACTTATAAGGTGGGGTGACTTATAAGTCGGGTCTGTTTGGCAAAATAAGTCATTTTTTTCACTTTTTGACTTATAAGTTGGTGACTTATTTGGAACCAAACAGGCCCTTATTTGGAACCAAACAGGCCCTTAAGCATGATCTGACCCTATAGGTTAAAGTTTTTTGGATCTGATCTTTTTTCTATCATCATTATTTTTTCGATAAGGTAGCACATTCTACCGTCAAAACCTTTGATGGTAGGACTTACTTACACTGTCACGCCCATTTAGTGTGAAAAGACCTATGGTCTTTGACGGTAGGGGCATGCATGTAATTATAATAAAGTCACACATGCAATAAAACAAAAATGAAGACCCTACCGTCGTAGGCTATTGCGGTAGGGTAACACATCCTACCATCATAGACTATGGCGGTAGGTTCTTTTCCGCAAAAAATGGAGGTGACGGTGCAGGTAAGTCCTACCGTCAAAGGCCTTGACGGTAGGATGTGTTACCCTACCGACAAAGACAATGACGATAAAAAAAGGGCCAGATCCGAAATAATTTTGCACATAGATTCAGGTCGTGCTAAACTAACGAAAAAGGGTCAAGACAGTGAATTTGGCCAAAACTTTCTCATGTTAAGGATCAACTCCTGACCACCTCTAAATATATCAAACTTTTTTTATGTCTAAATAGATGGTGTTATATAGTCTTTTTATTAACACAATACAGTTGAAGTCGCTCACGTACACGAGCAGACACTCATCCTTATGAAGGCACGGACGCACACTCCACCCCTATGAGCACCTTCATGAGACTGATCCGGCATAGCATCTTGGGATTTTACGAAAGTCGATGTGAACATCTCCTCTCACTGAACTAACATCGCCGGAAGCCTGAAATAAAAAGAGGAATAATGAAAGCACCAACATCAAGTATATATAGGACTTGAATCTTGGTGTGCTGAGGATATCACTCTCCTCCTAACCATCCAACCACATGTTAGTCTGTGATGATGTTATATAGTCGTATGGTGTGATCTCGGTTCTTCCTAGTATTGCACAAATCCTGACAGGAAACATCGGGATGACACATAGACAAAAAGGGGTCATATATTCACCGTTAGCTCTGCTTGTTTTTATATTTTAAAAATCATTTGATTTTCCAGCACTGTCGGATGAAATCCAACAGTCGACTGCGCTTCCTTGTTCTCCGGATATTCCTCCTCGCGATTTCCCTCTCGAACCGCCTACCCCACTCCATTCACAGTTGGCGGCACTGCCGCCCCCGACCATCCCTCTGAATATCCCCGCATGAAAGTTGTCTCCAACAATCCCACACCCTAACCAAACCTGACATAGCCTACTACTCACTACCGAGGTTGACGCTTCGGCAAACCGTGGCGCCCCTGTCTCCAGCTCGAGGTTATGCATTCTACATCATCATCCAAATCGACTGCCACACTTTTTTTTCCAGGGAACTGAAATTTAGCAAATGCAACAAGAAACGACCATCTGATCTGTGCTCTTCGATTCTCCTTACTCTTGCAAGTTTCAATGCATAGACACGGCTCAACCAATTATGTTGGTTATCTACAAGATTGACATCTTTGTCGGGTGACACATTACCGGAGAGTACCGCGAGAATCAAGTGGGGGCATAGTTAAAAAGTTCACAAACTTTTCTTTTGGAATTCCGTGATTTCAAGGGCTACCAAGGAAATTGTCTTGAAATTTCTCTCTGGCCACCTCTAAACTAAATTCATTTTTTTGATCAACATATCTCATTTTTAATCAAATTTGTCCAGAATGATTTTCAAATTCTAGACACGGGGCGATGGAGGGTAATAAAGCGGGTGAAAATTTGAGACACCGCGTATCCAAAACAATAAGGTGTGCATCAAGGTAGTTCCCTCGCGATAGCCACGTGGGCACAAAGGATTGACAAGGGCCGAAGGGGAAAAGTAAAAAACGCGTCGACCCTTGCTCTCCTTGCACGCAAGCCTCCCCCGTGAGAAAAAAAAAATCCTCTCGTCTCCTCTCCCCCGCGACTCCTCGTCGCCGCCGCCGCCGCCACGACCCATGCCGGCCGATTCCGGCGAGTCCCGGCGGCGGGTGACACACCAACGGCCTCCCCTGGCCCTACTCCTTCCTTCCATCCGTCCAGATCCGTCCTCCTCTCCTCGTCTCTCTCCTCCGCGTCTTCCTGCAGGGAGCCTTGTGGCTGCAGCAGGAGAGGAGTCAAGGGGGCCGGGCCAGCCGATTTCCTCGCCGGATCTGGAGCACAGGGGCGCCGCCGCCGCCTCGCGCACAGCCAGCCGCAGCCACCTCCACTCCGGCGCCGATTGATGGGCCTCTCCACCCTCGCGCGCCCGCCTCCCGCCCCCAGGACCTGCAGATCCTTACCTTCCCCATGGGTGATGTCTCTAGTGGAGGAGGGCGGAGACTCGCGCCGCCGTCGACCTGTCCTTCTCGTCGGTCGCGCCCCATGCTAGCAGGTGGGCAAAGCCTCATCATCGTCAGCGGGAGGAGGGTAGCAACAACCGCAGCAGGTGGCGATGGTGGTGAAAGAATCAATGATGGCGCAAGGCCCACCGCTTCTTCTGCTGCGGTGCTGCACAACGGCGTCTCTGCGGGTATGCTAGCACCTCCTCTTCTCTTGTTTCTTACTGATGCAAGCGGGAGAATGGTAAATATGGAGATTAGCCAATGAGACATGGTTGTTAAATTTGTCTTTTCTGGTACATTTTTTGAGGGATCGGTGATGACGCAAGGAACTAAGACCTCCAGCGAGGCGGTCTTGGGTGCAGTAGCGAAATTTGTTCATTGGATAGAGCTTTGAATAGGTTAGCCCACCTTCTCTTTATTTACATTCATGTGCAGAATGGGTGCTGTTGCATCAGAACCTTTTGTTTCTTCTTTGGTCAAGTTACATATGTATCAAGATGTGAGTTGCTAAATGTTCATGTACGTCTCATGGATGGACACTACCTTGCAGGCTTAATGGTTTTGGTTCACGTAGAAGAGATCCATCCTTAGGCTTAATGGTTTCTTGATCTTCACTCCCATTTCTCAGCATTTTTGTTTATCCTCAAATAGTTCCTGCTTAGCTCGTTTGTCACTTGTGCTTGTTATTATTCTGGGGGTTAAGTGGGTGAAATAGTTGGTGATGTTTAGTGTGGAAGCCACTCAAAACCATTGTATATAGTTGCATTTGAGATTTTTCGTCCAACGATGAGTTCAAATTTATACAATTGGATTTAAAAAAAATTCCCGAGTCTTTGTTACACAAAGACAAGATCACAAGAAAGGGACTATTAGTCATTAGTGAATCCTAGATTTGTTTTAGCCCTTCTGTTGGCAGTATACCGATCTGATTACACATATGTGTGAAACAAAATTGAAATACTCAGGTTTGGTATTGTTCTCTTCTGTTTTTCATTGGGTTTAGGATGGCTTACCGCCCTTACATATTTAGTTCAGAACCTTCTGTCCAGTAGGTGTTCTCCGCGAGTTTATTACGACCAATTGTCATAGCCTGCTATGGTTGCTTCATGATCCTTTGTCTTGAACTTTATTTTCCTAAATTGCTTGCTTGTGATGGATTAATATGTCATTTTGTGAGTGTTGTGTGCTTGTTTAAAATTGATTCTCTGGTTGCCGTTTTTCTTTTGAGCAGGCTGCTTGAATTTTAGGTGACCTGACAGGGCCCGCAACATCGATGTTGCATTCATGAATCTCTCATACACAGGTAAGAAATATTCTCCCTCTCATAAAATCATTTTAGTGCATGATGGAGGTTTGCTCATGTCCTTTCCATTTCTGTTGGTTAGAAAATATTTTCCATTGTTGGGCATTCACAGAAATTTAGGGAATATTTGTTGTCAATGATTTTATTGCGTTCCACACTCCAAAGCTGATTTAAGGATCGAGTGAAGGTGGAGCGGCATATTCAAACTTGCATATCATGGCCCAACCCGCTCTCGAGCAATCCGACATTGTTTACTCTTCGTTAGGTTTGCCTCTGTTTTTTTGTTTTCCAACTTTGCTTCTTCTGTCGTCTTTGTTTTCTTATATGTTTTTTCACAACTCTTGGCAGCAATACCTCGCGCGAATATATATTTTAGATTTAATGAAAATCTCAGTTACTCTTGGCTCACTGCAATATAGCAAGTATATCTTTAAGATGGAAATTTAGCTAACATTTCAATTTATTTTACTGCAGGTCTACTAACACTCTTGATCCTCATAGGATCATGGATGTTGCTTCGGATAAGGACAATTAAAGAAATTATAGGCCCTGTTATTCAAAGAAGCGTTACAATAGCTACCCGAACTACTAAGGAGTTTACTCTTAAGGTGAATGCCATGGACTATTTCTCTAGCTGTACATGTTCATTAGCCATTTTTCTTGCTGTAGTCGAAAAGTTTCTAACATGCTGTCATATTTTCCCTGTAGGATTTGGCAATATAATCTGATGATAGTGTGTTTTCTCACGCTGCACATTTGATGGTTGGCATGCTAGCTGTGAGTCTAGCTCACATAACTTTCAAGGTATTTTTGCATAAGTCTCTTAGATGTAATTTTGTAGTTGTAGTTACAGTCCCGGCGCATTTGTTATTAGAGTCATTTAGGTTTAGATTTTATGTATGTTGCTATATTCAATTGTCCTGTCTTCTACGCAGGAGCCTCTTTGTGCTGTTTTGTCATGTCATCATCGAAGTCTCATTTAGAACTTGAACAATAACAGTGAAACCGCCGAGCAGATTGTTCATATTATGATAAATGACCATCTAGATCGTGGATGTGTGCTAATAGAGACTGTTGCAACACACAAGGTATCTCTTCACGTTTTATTTGTTTTGCTTATATACCTAGCAATCATTATGGTGGGAAGTACCCAATGGTATAGTGTTGCTTCGCTTACTATATTGTCAGCCATTTCTAGATTTTTTAACTTTTTGCTGCCAAAGGTATACATAAGCATTAGATATACGCATTATAGGAGAAATATGGAATATGTATTAATATAGGTTGCTTTGCCTCTGTCTATTGTCTCTTTTTTCTTCACGTGATTGAAACTAAGCTATATGGAGCATATTTATTATTGCCTTCTTTGCTACTTTTGGATTTGTCACCTAAATAATTAGAGTTGATAGCCTATTATGATTTCTTACTAATAACATTGCCAAATTCCCCTCATGCAGAGTAGCTTTTAGAGTGGTCAAAGAGACTGAATTCACACATGATTGGGTTGATCTATTGTGTGTTGAATTAATTTAGCTCTGTTTCGATGGCCAGAAAATAGTAGTACTACATATATCTTATTAGGAGCTGGAACAAGGCATGTAAAGATTGTTCCTTTTCAATTATACGAGTTCCGTGAATCTTTTCCCCTATGTGTTTTCTACAGGCTTACAAGATGGAGTGCTAACCAGAAGGGCAACAAGGTGTAGTGGCATCGAAACAAGTTCAAGACTTCTGGTCGAGTGAAACAAAGGACCAACAAGGTGAGCTCTAATCTGACCTTGTGCAACTATGACATAGTTTTGATTTTAGGTATACTTGCACAGAAGGGCTATATGTGCCCTCTTTGTTGTCATGATGTGCCTGGTTCTTTCAGTTCGCCTCATCTTGGTTTTGCTTTGTCATACCTCGCATTTTGTTCAATCCTTGCGTACATGTATGCTCATGTCTCTGTTCTCTTGAGAAGTTGTGTGTTGGCCACTACACAGTGTCACATTTCTATAGTTGCTTGCTACAATTTTTTAAGTCCTTCGCAGCTCACAAGTTCTATTTGGATATGTATGCCAACATGCAAAACAGGATAAACTAGAAAAGGTTTGTGAAATTGTTAAGAGGCAACTTGCTGTTTCTGAAGGCACTGAAGTTTGCGGTAGCACCAACTCTTCTGACCTTGGAGCTGATTCACTGGACATGGTAAATACCCACAATATTTTTTTACCGATGTCATGCATGTTTGTTTTGAACTAAGCGGCACCTAACTAACTTAACCTGGCCAAATAGCTCAAGGTTCCAAATGAGTAGTTCCTTGTTAGGTTTGGTTATGTCTATTTTGTTGAGATGTGAAATGACACCGAGGACGTGGTCTCATGACAGTAATGAATATCATTGGGTTTATTTACATGTGTAACTGCATTTCTAGAAATATGTGGATTTTTATCCTTTGCATTCTTTAAGGTTTAAGGCAGACAAAATACAAGAGTCGTTGTTAGATTTTCAAGGGGCCACATGAATTAGAAAAATCTTTGTATCTTAACATGGAATAACCAAACCCGACATCTTAATTATAGCATTATATGCTATGCATTGCAAATTATAGCATTATGGTTTCCATTTTGTGATTTTCAACAGAGCTGCTACTGCTGTTCTCCAATTATATACCTATTGGCTATATGTATATTCTCCTATCACACTTTTTTTTCTCAAATGCCAGGCTAAGGAGGCTCAAACTGTCAGCCTTAGTTAAATTGATTCAATTATTTATATCTTTGTTTGCTAATTTGCAGATGCAAGCGCTTCTGACTGCTGAAGTTTGTAATTCAAAGGAACAAGGAGCAAAGCACTCCTCGCTTGTAGTTAAGATCATAGGCTTGCTGTTATTCTCTTGCGATTCAGAATTTTAGTCGAAGAATCTTGGATTCTTGTTGGATTTCTGCAGTAAACTCCAGTGGTTATCATTCATCATCCTGACCAGAGGATTTCATTTTGTGGATGCCTGAGTTTAGAAATTTTTTCCTCTGTCCATCGTCGCTGTTCATATGAGGGAGTACATTTCCAGCAATGCATTTCTGTTGGTCCCGTGACTTCTACTACTACTACCACTACTTTGCTATCAGCTTCGTCTATCCCGTGATTATGTAGCTGCATGTGTTCCATCTCTTGTAAATGTCATTTCATTAATCACAATCATTAGATAAAAAGGACAGTGAAAGGGACGCCATCTATCTGGCACCACAGAGCTTTCGCTCAGGCGGCGCAACCACTAGTAGTGTGCAAAGTGAGCACAAGGGCAAGAAGCAAGTGCCACGGTGATGCTAACATGGGGACATTGTAGGTCGAGATGGAGAAGCCAGGGGCGACACAGTGGAACCCAAGGGGAGAAATTTTTGAGAATGTCATAGTCGCCCTAGAAATATTTTTCTATTAGTTGATATCGATATCCATATGATCAAATTCTTCCAATCCCATTGTATTTTGCATGATTATAAATTTTCGAATTAATGTACTATGGTTTCCTAACGGACGCTTTACCGTAGGTTACCGTACGAGAAATAGAAAAACCAAAATGGTAAGGGCATGCATGCTCAATCATTATACATACTCAATACTTTCTTAGTCTCAAAATAAGCGCCGTTGATTTAGTACAAAGGTAGGGATATCATGTATGTCATTTAGAGAAGACAAAAAAAAATTGTCGGGGTTTTGGTGCGACATATGTCAACGGGTGGCTTATCATGATGGGAGCTAGTAAGACGTCGCCGGTGCCAGAAAGCGAGATGAGGCGTAGGCACGTACGCCGGCGAACTTTACCCAGGTTCAGGGCTCTTCTAGGAGATAACACTCCTAGTCCTGCTCTGCAGGGTCTCGGCATGATCACTATCTCAACAAGTAGCTACAAGTTGCTCCTTGAGCTGTTTTCTAGAGGGAGAAAGGCAAGGCTAGCTCCCCCCTCTCTCTATGAGTGTGTGTGTTGTCTAAAGATCTGACCCCTTTGCATGGGTGCCCTGAGGGGTTTATATAGGCCTAGTCCCCAGGGGTACAATGATAAACTGGCCGGGTGTAGGCCCATGCCGTCAGTGTCTCTTGTGGCCGGCTTCCCCGCTGGTTACTGGGGCCCGCCGACTGGTGGGCCCTGCCGGCTGTCCTGCACTTGGCCGACAGGCCGCGCCCGCCGCTGGCGGGTCTTGCCGGCTGCTCATCACTGTAGCCGTGCCTCTAATGACGCTTGCTTTGTCGGGGAGGGCAGGACTACAGTCCCGCCGCCTGGCGGGCGATCACTGTAGCCATTCCCCATCTCTTCTGATTAATGGCGCACATACCCCCAGGAAGGGGGAGGGCCGCCTGCTGGGTGCCGGCTTCTCCTCCCAAGCCGACTGGTCAGGCCGGCCGCCTTCTAGCTTCTCACTGGCAAGTAGGGCCCGCTGCCTGCGGGCCGTACCGACAGCCCATCGTGGGAGCATGGTCCTTCTGGCTTGGGTGATGTCACAGGCGGAGGGGCTACAGTGCCACGCCGTGCAGGAGATCTCCGGCTTGTACGGCGCAGTGCTACCATGACTTACCCTGGATTTGCGGGTGGCAGGCTTCACTGTAGCCACGCCCCGTCTTGTCGTGCTCAAGTGGGTGCAGACTTTGAGGGCGCCTGGGGCCGCCTGCTGGGGGCCGGCCTCTCTAGAGGCCGCCTGCCAGAAGGCGGCCCGCTTCGTGGCCGACTTCTGGGGTTCTCCGCCTTCTGACAGCCGGCCGATGGGGACCCGCCGGCCATAAGAAGGCAGCGAACAAGCTTTAAGATTCCGAGGGGCGCAGTCGGCCCTGATGTCTTGAAATGCCATGGAAGGCAGATGAGGCTTCCTATGGCCAATAACTCCGACATAAATCATATTATACATATCCTATCGTTATCTCCTACGTAGTACGTGTGTGTGTGGGTGAGCGACTGAGCGGGCCTATCCGGCGCACGTTACGAGGCGGCTATCATGTTTGCCGCGGTGATTGATCAGTCCAGTGTAAACGTGAGTTGAGTGTGTCGGCAGAAGATTAGCCACGGGCAGTAGCAGGAGTGCAAGACTTAATAGAGAAATTGCACTTTCGGCAACGCACGGACTGGCTACAGATCCGTGCAGCCTTCCAATTCTCAGCTCCGTCAACCCCACCCGTGCGTGCGCGCACAAAATAAGTAATGCTGCAATCATTACCAGCTCCTGCCTTGGACGCGGATCGGTCGGAGGAGAATGTTCAGGCCGGTATGGCGTGCTTTACATGAATACCAGCTCGCATGCAACTAGGCTCAAATTCTTCTTAAAGAATATAAAGGTCAAACTAGTTACAGACTTACAGTCCAAAAAAAAAAAGGAATTAAGATGGCGTTAAAGCGTCGTTCCTCTACATGCGACGGAGAAGATAAAATGGTTTTCACTGCCTCGCCCACATATTCGCCGGCACCGCCCCCTCCCCACCCCCACCTCCCGTGTTTCGGCGGGAGGGACCCCGTCCTTTCTTTAGGTAGTTTCAATGCCTTGGTCAGGGTGATAAGGCAGCGGCAGCGTCTTAGAGTTAGAATATTGTCTTTACCATCATATTCCCACTACGGTGGTGCGCTTAGGGCTGGCGAAGAGCATGTGAAGGTGTGTTTTAGACGGATCTTCTTAGATCCAGTTGGCGGTGGTCTCAAGTGAATCTTCTTGGATCCGTCCGGTGTTTGCCTCTGGCGGACATGGATTCAACCGATACTCATTTCCGTTGTTGTATTTGCAGATATGCCCCATCTATCTACGATAATCTTTGTCAACGACAGTTGTTGTTCTGGTGCGTTGATCTTCTGAGACCTTACAGTGACGAATTTTTGACTATCTACTATAACAAGGTCTGTCTGGTTCTGATGAAGGACATGAGATGATGACGGCATGCTCAGCTCACTCAAAATGCTTGTTGCTGGTTATGGGGATTAATGTACTACTTTACATGCTATTAATAGACGAGAGGGCTTAAAGAAAGAATTAAGATGGGCACTAGGACCGAGAACTGGAATGGGATAGTTGCACCTTCTACATTTGGTTTTAGAGCATGGTTAATAGTATAGCCAGCTGCTGGCTATAAGCCAGTGCCATGTCATCTACAGCCAATCTTATAGCCAACATGTATAATAGTAGATCAAAAGAGTGTACTACTTTTTTATTATGTGGCGCACCTTTCATTCTCACAAAGTGACTAGAAGCACGTGCTAGAGCTGGCTCTTCACGAAGAGCCCGCTTACCTTCTCTCTCCTCTTCTCTTTCCTCCAACTAAGCAGAAATATACTAGTTTAATCCTTATAGCCCGCTGACTCAGCTCTATTGTACTTGCTCTTAGATCCCCCGTCCACCACTGTTGTCCAGGATCACCACACAACCCCCGCAGTGCACCGTTGTCGATGCCAAAATCCGATAGGGAAACACTTTTGTAGAGGGAGGAAGAGGGCTAGACGAAACTCCATGTCATGTTGCGCTAATTCAGGCGAGGATCAAGGTGGTCCGGTCAATATAGCGTGGTTCCATATATATCGGAGGGACATCCCTCTAGGTGGAACCAATACATTCCATTCCGCCTCCTCAACCAAACACTAGAATGGGAACCAGCAGATGCAGAGCTGACCCCATTGCACTCCATTACTCCAACCAAACACACCTTAAAAAGTGACATTTGTCATAAAATGTTCTCGGAAGCAGTTCTAGAGATCTCAACAAAAAGCCAAGAAAAGCAGGTAGTGCTAACCACAACCAATTCAGACGATACAAAAGGCTCACGTTTGGAATGGAACCACAAGTGAGATGATACAAGAAAACAGTGTCCTGCCGACCAACGTTTGCAGCGATAGCGACTCAGCGCTGCAGGCGATAGGAACCGCAACCGCATATGATTGAGCACTAGTTTAATCATGAGCTCGATCACAAGTTGCGTTTAGATAATGGCGCTCACGACTGTTATCCTGGCCCTGCTCTTGATCTCGAACGGCTGGTACGTGTACGCACGCCACCTACTTCCCCTCTCGCGCGGCCATCAACTTGTTAATTTCTTGTTACAACTTACCATTAGTATACTTATTAATACGACGAAAGGAAATATATTAATATTGTACGTATGTACGAACAAGGATGACGACTTGCGGGGTCAACACTCAACACGCATCAAGGAAAGGACAATTGTTGGTCATGGATCTTATCACTAATTTAATCTCTCCAAGGACAATTGCTGCTCATGGATCTCATCAACTGGTTAATCTACTGTGGGAGCGCGATGGATTTGTCATGCTAACGCAAATTAATTGTTAATTAGCATGATATGCCACCGATCCACGCGAACTTTCCCAGGATCCTGAAAGCGAGGTTTGTGAAATACACATCTTTCTGATTAGGATGACAGCGGTTAAGGTTTTTAGTTTAGGTTACGGTTTGCTATGTTGTCATTGTTGTGTGTTATGCATGTTCATTTTTAAAGCGTGCCAACAGGATTGAAGCATGGGCACGCACATATCAGTGCATGGATGCTGTGAAACAAAATTGTATACCCGTGTGGTTCGATGTCGGTGTCTGCACAATTTTGTTTGTTTGTTTGGAGATCACTAGTTATGACTTGAACTTAAAATCAATATTTTTCCTTTTTAAGTTTTCAATATACAATGATTAGAAGCTCGATGAATTTTATAGACAACTCATTTCGTAATTGGGGCCTTTGATGTACGGGTGAACTGCTTTCTTTTCTTTTTTCTTCCAAGTATTGAGTTTTTTTTTTCCTTTTCTCTTGTCCGATTAGGCTCGGAATAAAGAAAATATTAATTCTATTAACATGCTTAACTTTCTTGTAATATATATATCTCATTTGCGAGTTGATATTGAAAACCAAAAGTGCATCAACTTTTGCTTTTGCTCTTTTGACAGTGAATAATTCGAAACCAAGAATGCCAACACGGGAATGTGTTTTTTTTTACGTTAATGATGACCCTAGTTTATTGTTCGTTGTTGTGCTTTTAGGCCGGTTTATGTGAGTTGATGAAAAGCGAATAAGTGCCTCCAAGTGTGTACTGGTGTTTAAAACCATAAGATATCGAAACCTAGTCGTTGTTCTGACACATGGATATCAACTTCCCCGCACCATTGTCCATGACTAGTTCTTATGATTGTAATTTCCCCTCTTTTTAGAATTCTCAATTGAACTAATCAGCTGATCGACTTAAGTTTGCATGTATTAGGATTATGTATATATGCAACCATTGAACCATATGAAAACCCAATTCAATTCCAGTCGGCCATCGTGCACCATTACACATGCCTATTAGTATACAACTATTTTCTGTTTCTATCTACTAATTTCTTGATGAAAAAAAGGAATAAATGAGCTAGTCATATAACTCACATGGACATGTTTTAGGGAACAAAACAGGCAACAAAGAAGATCCGAATGAGATAATTTCTTACTTCCAGTTCTGCATTAATTAGTGACATAAAAAGATCACACTGTAAAATCTGTTGTCAAGTACAACAGACGACATATAAAGAAGGAAACACATTCGCTAAGAAATTTCAAAATTCAGCGCCATTTCATGGAACATACTGGCACTCTGAAAATGGGCCTAAGGCTTTGAGAACAACAATATTTAATCAAGCAAAATAAACTAAAGAAACTGGTAGGTCTGTCGACCGCCACACTCTACATGTTGATGACACGGTAGGTACATGAAAGAACCTCTTGACATACTCGAAGGGTGACTCTAACGACAATGAGAAAAATATCGCTGCCTTGATGAAGATGGCACATAGTTGTTGGTAGTAGGTTGTTTTTGGCTGTTGTAGGCGTCAGAGTAGCTACCATGGTGGGGATGTCGATCTAGGGTCATGGGAGCATCAAAAGCATCATAAGGCGACATATCCACCATCTGAGGAGGCAATAGATCCATGGCGAGAGGACCAACCATCTGGACATCATCGGGCACTCGCACCATGTCTCCCTGGAGAAAAGTAATTTGTGTCATCAAAGGAAGTGGTCACAACATAATTGTAGGATTAACCATTGACATTACCTCGGTCTTTGGCACCAATGTAGCAAACTTGACCTACACAATATATGTGGCGGCAATAGCGAGTGTCACATCTTGCTATTGCGCTAGAGACAATGCAGGTGCTGACTCTGAATGGAGCTTCTCGAGGCGTGCGTTGATGTTCATGAGGTGCTTCTCCATGCTCCATTTAAGGACGAGGGACATGTGATCGGGCATGTCATCGAAGCCCCGATTGTTGCCGGTGAAGAGGTCACTGAGCATGACCTTAATCTCCAGGCCGCAGTTCTGTCGTTGGACTTCCAAAACCTTGTCCTTCGCATTGTTGAACATCTCTTGGATTAATCCCGCCTTTTGCTGCTTATTCTTGATTTTTTTTGATTCCAACCACTCGTTGTACCGCTGCAGGATCTCTTTTTCTTCCTTTAGCGATGGTCAGAGCACCTCTATCTAGGCCTCACTTGGAAGGTACCACAAGAGGCAAGCTTGGATGTCGCAAAGGATTGCAAGCTCTTGAGCCTTCTTTGCTAGCATGGGCAAGCACATCCTCATTGTCGCCCCGCGCTTTGCGCGTCAGTGATCAATTGGATCTTAGCTTTCCCTGACGAGCCATCACTTCTATTTGGTTGGCGCGAGGAGAAGGAGGGGGAGGGTCCATTTTATTTTCAGATTCCATAAATTGGATGACCATAATCGGTGTGAAAATACGTATGGAAACAGTAATTTTTTTTTGAATGTCAATGTGTACGTATTCCCATTTTACATCATAGTTCTCTAAATGGTCATAATTGATTGATACCAAAAATACTCCAAGTAAGGGAACTTAGAATTATTTTATTTATGTGGATCAGTATACACCCTCCAATGCAGAGCAACCATGCAGAGAACACAAATGCTAGTTCCGAAATAGGACTTTGGGCATAAATGATAGTCGTATGGCTAGACTAGGGCCTTGGTCTCCAAGGTGCATTTTGGAGACTTTTGTGGTCCTCGACAGTTTTGTCCTCTCGAATTCGTTTTGGTTATTCCTTTTCCTTTGTTAACATACGAGTAGGATTGCACAATGTCAAGGTGTTCACGTGGTGTCGTAGAAAAAAAAAATCTCATGTTTAACATTCTGTGCCCCTTTTGGCGATTCACTTAGCTAAGGAAATTGGATTTCTGCATGGTGTTACTATGTTTTGGTTTGTTAGTTTTAAAATGATTAATGACCAGGAAATCGACTTCCTTCTAATAAAGAATGACATACTCCGTTCCAATATACAAGGTGTATTAGTTTTTTCTACCCGCAAAAAAAAGATGTATTAGTATTTTTCGAAGTCAAGCTTGTACATGTTTGACCAGGTTTTTAGAAGAAACCATCAATATCTACAATACCAAATTTGTATAATTTGATCCACCATGAATAGTAATTTTAAAATTTATCTATTAGGTATACAACATATCTTTAATATTTTATTGTATCGGCATGTTTAAACATACGCTTGACTTTCATGAAAATTAATGCACCTTATTATTTTAAATAGTTTTCCTAAAGCACATCTAGATGTGCTCTAAGAATTGCACATCTAAATCCTATGTCATTGATTTTACGCTAGGATACATGCAAGCACTTTTTTTGTCTTTTTTTTTTCCTTTCTAGTTTGATTGAGTCACTTACGGGTGCAATAACTCGTCACCTCAAATGAAAGAAGTATATGTATATTGTACATATCATGCTCGGATTCTTCATCCCAAATTGTTTTCTCTTTCTCCTCCTATACTTTAGCTCACAACTCGTCACCACTAGTACAATAGTTGGAAGAAGTAAAACGCCATTGCTTGACTAATCACAAACGTTGCTCGACTCAAGTTGCATGCATTAGGTTTATCTATAGACCACAAAAACATTGCAAGTCACGAGGAAAAGTACTTAACAACTAGCCTGATACCCATGCGCTTGCTGGCCACATCCATACATTGATACTCCGGCAGCGTCGGGGGCGCTTGGCGCCGGCGGCTGGTTGGAGCGAGGCGGAAGCTGGAGCCATCGTTTGGCGTGCGGGCGGAGCAGCGCATGCCGTGTCTGACCCGGCCGGCTTAAAACGAGCAGCGGGAGCGCGTGGTGATCACCGAGCTACTCCCTACTCGTAGCAGGTAGGATGAGCTAGGAGAGGAGGAGAGAGAGTGAGAAGTCGACGTAGCGGTCAGCGTGAGCTGGATGGGCGGCGGCGGCAATCAGATGATGATGGAGCTGACGGATCGATCGATCGACGGGAGCGGTTAGTCCTGGCCTACTAGTGGTAACCTATGCGCGTGTGTCCTATATATATAGAAGCCGGCGCGGCGGCGGGCCCGCAGGTGACTCAGGGGTGGTTTGGTTCAGGGACTAGAAAAAATCCCTAAAAAGTCCCTAGGAACCAAACGGGAGGGACTTTTTCTATAGGGACTAGAAAAAGACTCTACTAGAGAGTCTTTTTTGATTAGTCCCTGGGACTAGAAAAAATCCTAGGACTTCTAAACCAAACACCCCCTCAGCATGGACGTACGGCGGGAGAAGTAGATGCTCTTCGTGCGCCCGAAGGCAGCTTCGTCCACTGTGCACGGTGTACCCCACCCGCGTTGGCGTCGCTTTCTATGTATGCCTGTCAGGGTGCACCTCAACATGGCAATGGGTACCCGCTACCCGTGAATCCGGCGGGTAAAAACCCTATTAAGGTAAGGGTATGGGACATTAAAATACCCATGGGTTTCTAAATGGAAAAAAATTATACCCAACGGGTAAGACGGGTACGGGTATGGGAACGCAATACCCATACCCACGAACCCTCAAACCCGTATAATAATAACCCTGTCAAGTAGGTCCCATGTGTCATTGACTTCGATGAAAAAACCCTAAGCTACCAACTTCTGTGTCGAACTTAAGTGGCTGAAATGACTTATGTGTGTGTGCTGAAATGCTGAAATGTGATATGTCTATGTGCTGAAATGTTGAAATACATGTGCTGAAATGTTGTGTACATATGCTGAAATGTCATATAAATGTGCTGAAATTTTGTATAAATGTGCTGAAATGTTATATATGTGCTGAAATCTAGTATATTTGTGCTAAAATGTTGTACATATGTGTCAAAATACTGAAATATAAATGCTCAAGTATAAGCACCTAGTTGGGTATTTTTACCCACGGGTATTACCCGTACCCAGCCGGGTACGGGTATGGAACGGTTTGAAACCCGGGGTGTGGGTACGGGTACGGGCGAATTTTTTTAAGACGGGTGCGGGTATGGGCACCTAATACCCATACCCAAACCGTGCGGGTGCCATGTTGAGGTGCACCGGCGACGCAGACCCGACGCACACGGCCATGCCTTGTTAGTAGCGTGGCGTAGGAGCGTTCAGTTTGCCGAGGAAACCGAACGGCCGGCCGGGTGCAGACGAGACTGGAGAATTGTGGGTCCGTCCTGGGTGGTGGATGGAATCTTGCAACCTGCTGCTCGCACCTAACCAGTTCCGCCCAGACATGCATGCACTGTGCCGTGCCGAGATACTGAGATGGACGTAACCCGACCCAACTGTTGTGTACGTGTACTACGTGATCGGCGGGTGGGCATCGCCGCATCGGCATCTGGCGTCGCAGCCACTGGGCCACGGCGGCGCACTCAAGCATCGAGTGTGTTTCGCGTGCGTGACAACGTTCGCCGGCGGGGGCGGGTCGGCGTTAATGGGAACGGGCTCGAGCTGGCGGGGGCTCGTCGTGGGCTCAGCTCATCGCGTCGCGGTGACGCGGCGCGGGCCCGGCGGAGGTTGGCGAGCTAGGCGAGAGAGAGGACAAAGGGGGCCATGGTCGGTGCCGCTTTTTCTACACGGCGGGGCCAGACGCAGCGTGCGCTGTCACCGTCGTCGTGGGTTTTGTCTGTCGTCCTGGGGGTGACGGGGTGAGGTTAGCCCTAGAACAAACTCTACCTCACTCCCCCACTCTTCCCTCCGTGCCCATCAATTCCCCTCCTCTACAATGTCAAGCACCGGCAGCGAGGACGATCCCATCGACCGCGGTGTCCTCGTCCATGAGGCGGAGGCGAACATCTACGAGGAGCTCGTCCTCACATCACACTACAACGTTCACGAAGCGGACAGGGGCGGTAGTGAAGGAAATATGCCCTAGAGACAATAATAAAGTTATTATTTATTTCCTCATATCATGATAAATGTTTATTATTCATGCTAGAATTGTATTAACCGGAAATATAATACATGTGTGAATACATAGACAAACATATAGTTACTAGTATGCCTCTACTTGACTAGCTCATTAATCAAAGATGGTTATGTTTCCTAACCATAGACATGTGTTGTTATTTGATTAATGGGATCACAGCATTAGGAGAATGATGTGATTGACATGACCCATTCCGTTAGCCTAGCACTTGATCGCTTAGTATATTGCTATTGCTTTCTTCATGACCTATACATGTTCCTGTAACTATGAGATTATGCAACTCCGTTTACGGAGGAACACTTTGGTGCTACCAAACGCCACAACGAATCTGGGTGATTATAAAAGAGTACTACAGGTGTCTCCAACGGTACATGTTGGGTTGACGATTTCGAGATTAGGTTTTGTCACTCCGATTGTCGGAGAGGTATCTCTGGGCCCTCTCGGTAATACACATCACATAAGCCTTGCAAGCATTGCAACTAATAAGTTAGTTGCGTAGATGATGTATTACGGAACGAGTAAAGAGACTTGCCAAGAACGAGATTGAACTAGGTATTGGATACCGACGATCGAATCTCGGGCAAGTAACATACCGATGACAAAGGAACAATGTATGTCGTTATGCGGTTTGACCGATAAAGATCTTCGTAGAATATGTAGGAACCAATATGGGCATCCAGGTTCCGCTATTGGTTATTGACCGAGAATAGTTCTAGGTCATGTCTACATAGTTCTCGAACCCGTAGGGTCCGCACGCTTAACGTTACGATGACAGCTTTTATTATGAGTTTATAAGTTTTGATGTACGAAGTTTGTTCGAGTCCCGGATGTGATCACGGACATGACGAGGAGTCTCGAAATGTTCGAGACATAAAGATTGATATATTGGAAGCCTATGTTTGACTTGAATAGTTCCGGGTGAAATCGATTTTCTTAGGAACACCGGGGTTACGAAACCCTCCCGGGGTTAATGGGCCTTAGTGGGCCATGAGGGAGAAGAGGAGGGCGGCCAAGGCAGGCGCGCGCCCCCCCTAGTCCGAATAGGACAAGGAAGGGGGGGGGGCGGCGCCCCCTTTCTCTTTCCCTCCCCCCAAGTCCTAATCCAACTAGGAAAAGGGGGGGAGTCCTACTCCCACCGGGAGTAGGACTCCTCCGGCGCGCCTCCTCCTAGGGTCGGCCGCACCCCCCCCCTTGCTCCTTTATATACGGGGGCAGGGGGGCACCCTAGAACACACAAGTTGATCTACGGATCGTTCCTTAGCCGTGTGTGGTGCCCCCCTCCACCATATTCCACCTCGGTCATATTGTCGCGGAGTTTAGGCGAAGCCCTGCGCCGATAGAGCATCATCATCGTCACCACGCCGTCGTCTTGACGGAACTCATCCCGACACTTTGCTGGATCGGAGTCCGGGATCGCCATCGAGCTGAACGTGTGCTGAACTCGGAGGTGCCGACGCTCGGTACTTGGATCGGTCGGATCGTGAAGACGACGACTACATCAACCGCGTTGTCATAACGCTTCGCCACGGTCTCACGAGGGTACGTGGACAATACTCTCCCCTCGTTGCTATGCCATCACCATGATCTTGCGTGTGCGTAGGAATTTTTTTGAAATTACTACGTTTCCCAACAGGTAGCTCGAGCACTGCTCCGACCCCTATCGCCCGCCAACACAGCGTGGACGCCAGCGCAGTCCCGTCAGTGCGCGCTTTGCTGGCCCAACTCCTCCGGTGAGCGCTGCACAGTCATCGGTGGATGCTCGTGCCCGCACTATCGTAGATGTGGACGCCGTGAAAGGTAGCAGGCAAGGAAGAGGGCGGCAGCGGTGGAGGCTGTTGTTTCCTCCCGCCGGGTCCGCAGCCGACAATCAATGCGGAGGAGGAGCTCCTCGTGGAGGTCCTCTGTTGCCCGCTCACTATGGCAGAGACCAACGCACAGCGGCTCCGTTGCAAGAACGCTAAGGCGTCCGGCTCGGCATCAAGCAGTCGGAGCTTGAAGCTGCGCAGAAGGTGACGACCGAGGCAAAGGCCGCCGAGCTGGCGAAGCAATAGGCGCGCGCCGCCCGTTGGATGGCCGGCATTGTCTCCTCTTATGACTCCGACGTCTCCAGCGGCTCAGTGACTCCGAAGATGCCTCTCCTGCTCCCGACGCCTACACGATGGCCTACAGCCGCACGGATGACCGCAAGGGAAAGGGCCCGACATGAAAACCACGATCTCCGACGCCCCTATCTGTCGCCGTTTTCTGTTTTAGTTGATTTCTAGTTTTATGTCTGTTTTATCCGACCAATTATCTATTTTTGTCCCAAAAACTGTGAATTTATGCACTTATGGTGATCTATGTCCGTTTGATCCTATTTTATCTACATACTCTCTCATGTTGCATGTATAGCAAGGTTGTGGGGGTGGGGGGCGGGGCGGATATGAGGTATCCAGTTGTGGTCACAGGCATTTGAGAGGTTACCGATCACTGTGCACAGACGCGTATGGGCGTGTCTGTGGACATTTAGGGGGCCACACTTACTAGGGCCGGTTGTAGATGCCGCATTTGCTAACTCTAATTAAGATCTTTTTATGTCTAAATCAATGGTGTTATATAGTCGTGTGGCTTAATCTTGATTCTTACCGGTATTGCACATAAAGGTATCATCCTCGGCGTAACTAAATTTGCAAATGATAAGTGTCACACCTTAGGTGCGCGACACTCCGGTCCTGACATTTTCCGATGGCAATTCCAAGCACGCAAGGATGGCAAATTACAATGACATATGTCGGGGATATACCCCGCGGTGTAAACCGGCCGGAAGTTAACCCGGCCGGACTTGGCGGTTTATTTGAGACCCCGCTGAGACTTGGCGGTTCACGACTCATTGGTAATCCGGCAGGCGGGTGCGAGGAGCGACAAGACCTGGTGGCCCAACGGGCGGTTCATGAAGGCCGGTTCATACTATGGTGGGCCGGTTTAAGAGGAAAGGCATAAGGAATATTTGTCTTACAAGGAGTTAAGACCTGGACTTGTATCCGGTTTGTATTAGAGATAGACTAGTCCTAATCCTAATAGGACTCCACATGTAACCCGCCCCTTCAACATATATAAGGAGGGGCAGGGCTCCCCAAAGAGGGACAGGCTACAAGCAAGAAACAATTTCTAGGGCTAGACACAAAGAGCCGGTTTACGGCGTCTCCCTCGTGATGATAATGAGACCTAGCCACAAACAGCATGTAGGGTTTTTACCGGATGATGTTTCCCGGGGCCCGAAGCTGTCTAAATCCTTGTCTTGTGTGTTGATCCGCCCTGCGTCTCTCGTCCCACTCAACCCCTCTCAAGCTACCACATAGATGCGTTGGCCTCGCGACTAAGTCCTGACACTAAGGACATCTGACGTGACAATTCCACGACAGTTGGCGCCCACCGTGGGGCCTGCGCACTGTGGTGATGAGTTCTTGAAGGGATCTTTCCCGGGGATCGAGAAGGTCGCGTTTGGTTGGACGAAGATGAGCCGGCTGGGATGACAATTCAGATACTAGTTTCAGCACAAGGCGTCTCGCCTTTGGGAGGTCTCAAAAGCGATATGTTCAACTGAATTTGGGCTACGGCTGATTCGATCGTGTTGAAGATAACAAGGCAAAGCGCCATTACAGGAAGGGACCGGCTCGGCGATTTCTGTTGTTTCGTCGTTAAAAAAAACTCGCCTTGAGCGTGACGTTTCTAAAAAGCAAGTTCATCGATTGATGCACGGTGTACAAAAAGGAAATAGAACTACCCAGGCTGATTGAACCGACGGTGATCACCGCTCCGTAAGGACTACCGACGTGTTCAATATCTGAAGATTAAAAGAAATCAGGGCTGCCTGAGCGCAAGCGCCGATCAGTGGCCGTGTCCGATTGCTACTCTGTACTCAGGCAATGATCCAATCCGCCAGGCTGTTGCTACTCAGAATAGAGAAGTCCCAAGCTACGAGTCCTGACGGATTAATGGTTGCTCCTATTACTTTAAGCGTGGAGGCCAAATCAATGCTAAGATATTCCCAATAGTACGCAATGGAGATTAATACTATTGGACTATTGAATCAGTTTTCCAATTGACTGGTTGGTCAAGCGATTTTGCTCAACGACTCAGACACGAATAGTCCACAGGCTTGGGCCTGTCTTACGACCGGTCTCGTTGACCCACGGCGCCTCCGCTGTCACGGGATCGCGTTTTCAAACCGCCGGCGCTGCAGCGAGCCGCCGTTCCCATGACCTTGCTTTTGTTGTGTGCCGCCACCGTCCCTCGAGCTGATGAACGCCTCCTGCTGCTCCAGTGTCGCGGCGCCGTCCGAGCGCCTCCGCCCTTGTTGCTACTTTGAGCCACCCTCGCTTGGGTGCCCCTGCAGCCGGACCTCGCCGGGGAGTTTGAGTCGCCGCCCTCGTCTACCAAAGCTAGCAAGGTCTGCAAAAGTCCTCCGGTCTGCCGCGGCCGCCGGGTCAAACGGCCGTTTCAGACCGGCCTGACCTCCATACTGAGCGCCGCCTTTTCCACTGCAGCGCACCTACATCGACCTCTCCTCCGGCAAGATAGTGTGCCGGCCCCGAACCTCCTCTCACGTCCGTGAGCCACCAGCGCCTGCTGCCTCCACGGTCCGTGAGACCCGCGACCTTTGAGTTGCTAGCTTGAGCCGTTGCGTTAACCCGCCGTGGTTTCTCCTTGCCATTATTGGGTCTCTCCTTGGCCTCAGATCAGTAATGGAGGATTTTGAAGGAATGAAAGAAGAATTGTGTAAGCAGTCCTCCTTAATCAGTGAGGCAGAAATTGAAGTGTCAAGAGGAGATTGTACAGCTGCCTTGCAAGACAAATCTTGAGTACGTGATGGTTTTGATCAGCAAAAGATGAGGTTGAAACGCGGAGGATATATCTGCCGACTACAAGAGAGATGCGAGTGCAAAATATGGGTTTGCCAAAGGAGACTCATTCACCTCATGTGAGGATTAAAAGAAAGGAGAAGAGAAGGGTCACCCTGTGTGAAGCATCAGACTGTATAATAGCAGTTGATGCGCGCAGACAAACAAGCATGGTGCTGCTCGTCAGTGGCACAGCCAATAAAAAACCAGGTGATATCCATCCAATTTTATTAAATATAATTGTTTTTCATCAAAAAACAATTACTCCGGTATGTGGTATTTTTTCGCAGGACCATTATTCATTACAAAGGGGTGGCAAAGGGGCAAGCGCCAGCATTATTTTTTCACTAGCGCTCTTCTATGCCTAAATGCTCGACGGGTACATGTGCAAATCGCCCCCGCTACATCAAACATGACGTGGTTGACTCGCCCGTTCGCGCTGGTTTACAAACGTTGTGGCTGATTCACCCGTCCGCACCGGTTTACAACGTCGCGGCCGTCTACCGCGGCTGACCCACCGGTGAGCGATTTCAACTTCATCTAGCGATCATCAATTTCATGGCGGATTATTTCTGGCCTGGCACATCAGGTGATATCCATCTAAAATATATTTTATTAGTGCATATTATTTTTGTCAAAGAGCAGTTTATCTTTGCCTTGGTCTGCAATATTGTATGCAGGACAATTATTCATTATAAACATGGTTTATACCATGGGTACGAAGCACGCGCTGGCAACGTCCTGCCCGGTGTTCGTCCGTGCCACATTACACGGTGAATGGACGCGTGCAAGACGCCGCCCTTACGGCCCGGTTTACATCAGCTTGCCGGGACCGTGCCTGCGTTTGACTCGCCCGACCGAACCGGTTTACAACACCGTGGCCGGTTCATCTGTCCAAGCCACCTCTAATATTGTGGATGTCTCTACCGTCCATTTATTGCGGCCTGTTCTACATCAACATACCAGGCCGCACCTGTCTGCATGAGTTGTTTATTGAGTATGAGCAAGTCACAGCTTGGGTAGCCCGGTTTTCTTTCAACAAAAAGGAGGCAAATTATCATATACTATCAACCGCCGTTTGCACTGGACGGCTCAATGGGCAGGCGCACAAGTCGCCGCCACTACAGTTTCGTTAACTTCAAATCGCCAGTTGGAAGGAACCATTGGCCGAGTTGCTGACACGGCTCATACGGGATCATTTATAACCCGCCGCAGTCACCTCAACCTTCTGTGGATTTACATCGTGCTATCAACACCAATGATATACAAGTCATGTCGGTTTATATCATGGTCAAATATGAAGAGTTTCAAGCCAACTCCTCGAGTCACCTTGAGACTCGGGGGCTACGATGACATGACTCAGCAAATCTTGCTAGTTTCAGCAAATTTAAGAACCCCAGGACGATGGAGGGAAAGATAACCCGGTCCAGGAGGCTACTGTTACTTGAAGGCCGTCAGAAAATTTCCGGCTTAGAAAGTATATGACAGTTACAAAATCCCGGCTCAATGAAGAAGATCCGGGTCATCAGAAAGGATTCCGGTTTAAAACCCGGCTCAAGGGAAGTCAGTCTCATTGAAGCTCTCAAATATCTGGTTTACAATCCGGTTCAAGGGAAATCTGTTCTCCCACAAAGCTCTGAAGCGCCCAAATCCGGTTTAACAATGTCCGGTTCAAAAAAGGAATTAACTTCTCGTAAGTTCGAGTTTAAAGACCGTCAGAAAATTTCCGGCTGAAAATGAAGATTCCGGTTTAAAATCCGGGTCAAGGGAAAGATGTCTCCCACAAAGCTTTGAAGCTCTCAATATCCGGTTCAAGATCCCGATTCAAGAAGAATTTATCTCTTGCAAAAAAGTTAAAAATTACCGAAGAGGATCTGCTGACATGATGCGCGGTTAAAACATGGGTATCCTGCCTTATTGGCCTAACATATTATTGATCACATGGGGGCTTCTGCTTCATAAAGCCGGGTCTCTGTTCTTTTTTACATCATGCGTGGTTACACGGAGGTTCTGTCTTAAAGAGGCCTCCGGTTTACCCCTTGAAATTTGCTTTTCAAAAAAGCTTTGTGATGTCACTTGGGGCCTTGGTCGTGTCCGAACCAATGCGACACCTTTTGATAGGCGAAAGCCACCAGATCACTTGGGGACATGGTCAAGTATGAACCAGTCACGCCTCTTGATCGGCCTAAGGCCACAGAGTCACTTGGGGGCTTGGTCGAACCCGAACCATTGCCATGCCACTTGATCGGCATAATGCCATGGTTTCAGTTGGGGACCTGGCTGACTTGAACCATAGCTACACCTATTGGGAGCTTGGTCGTGTCCGACCATGGTAACACCATCTGATCGGCTCAGTAAAGCCTCATTTTTTGCAAACGGTTTTATCATTGCCTTTGTTTCCATATTTTTTTCATAACTGTTATTTGATTTTTGTTGCGTTTTTTAAACCGACAACGTTTTAATCCGGTTCAACTGTCAATTACAAATTGACGGAACACGGTCAAATCTTAATCCGGAGGTCATCTGCCTGGTTTGATTTTCTGTTACCATCCTATTATGGAGTAAATCGGCGTTCATTAACCCAGCTTGACTTTCAATTACAAGTTGTCAATACAGGATCAAGTTATAATCCGGAGACTATCCACCCGGTCTGGTTTGACTACGAGTCGACGGTATTATATATGGTTAAACCGGTGTTTGTCACAACCCGGTACGGTTTTATCATAAACTGGCACAGTATGAAAGGAGTTATCATTACTCAAGATTGGGGTTATCACCCTTACTACAAAAAGTTGGTAAACCAATGATGTGATTCAATGTCACAGGTATGATATATTTCATTGATTATTCTTAAGTGCAGCCTTGGTTATAAACCTGGGTTACATGTTGGGCATTATGACCCGTCCGGCGGTAAACCGCCAGGACACTTTAAACTTGTTGTATGCAGAGACAGGTTGAATAAAGCATGATGATAAATTATCCGGAGTTTATTAAACCGGCCTGGCTTTAAGATGATAAGTCGCCAGTATATGATGAGTAACTATCTGGTGTTTGTTAACCCGGCCTGGCTTTGGACTATAAGTCGCCAGTACATATTTGGATTGCGCCATTATAATCATGCGCTTATAAATGATTGGGTTATATTATTCAAATAGCCAAACTTGGCTGAATTTTCATTATGATATTGGATGAATTTTTCATACCGGATTATATTATCTTGAATAGCCAACATGGCTGGATTTCCATTATGGTTATCAATAACCAGTATTATGATTAAGGTTTTCAAAGTCGCTTTAGCGCAATGGCTATCATATTATCAATGGATATAATTTATTCTACAATTGAAGGAATAGTCCCGAGTTGCTGCAGGCTTACAACCCGACACTTGGGGGCTACATTATTTAAGTTGAGATTACATCAAATATGCAAGTCTCATGTCGCTACAAGCATGCACCATGACACTTGGGGGCTAATGCAAAGTAATTTTTTTCTCATATTATTGAAGACCCGACTCATCACATTATAATGAGGCGACCCTTGGGGGCTACCAATTGCTCCTGTCAACAGTTGAAGGTACAAAGCTTTTTATTCATTATATTGAAGAGTCCACTGCTCAGTTGGTAAAGCACAAGGCTCTTAACCTTGTGGACGTGGATTCAAGTTCCATGATGGGGGTTACATCATATGATGTTATTTTCATTGAAGTATATATTAAGTCCCAGCTCAATATTATCTTACTGAGCCGGCCCTTGGGGGCTACACATCATTGCTCAAATCTACATGATTATACCTACAAAGTCCCTGCTCATTATTGCATAATGACCCGGCCCTTGGGGGCTACGCTGGTTGAAGTTTTTATGAGTATAAGACAATTACAAGTCCCAGGTTGCTGCAAGCATGACAACCCGGTACTTGGGGGCTACATAGTATGGAGTATTCAGTTTTTACTAGTCACTGGGATGAACAACATGGATTTCTTTGAAAGTGGCAGTATTTATATTGAAGCAAAGTCTTAAGCCACCACTTTGTTCTGCTCAAAGACTTGGGGCTACAGGTACTATATTATTATCGAAGAAATATTGTCAAATTCTCTGATTGAGCAAACTAGGTTGACCCAGCGTCATCAATCATTATGACCCTGTGGCTGCAACCCGGCGTCATTAAAAATCATGAACTGGCGTTGGCAACAATCAAGAACCGGTGTCTGCAACAATCATGACTCAAAATTATCATGTTCTTATAACCCGACAGTCTTTGGCAATGATAAAGCCGGAAAGTTCTGCATCTTCAAACCGGTTGAATATCATATGAGTATTTCAAGACCAATATTTCCTAAACCGGCACTTTGGAAGCCGACTCAAGTGGATTATTCTTCACAATATTTTTTCTATAAGAAGCCAACATCAGCAATTTGAGTATGAAGCTGGTTATTGACCCGGATTTTCTAGAAGGAGGAAATGACAAAGGACTTAAGGACGATCAGGTGCCGGTCTACAAGAGTTCTTAACCCGGAGCACAACCTGCCAAATTTGTTCTGGTGTTTATTTTGCAGCATAAGTTTACCATGGATAAATCCAAGCTAAACTTGGGGGCTAATGTCGGGGATATACCCCGCGGTGTAAACCGGCCGGAAGTTAACCCGGCCGGACTTGGCGGTTTATTTGAGACCTCGCTGAGACTTGGCGGTTCACGACTCATTGGTAATCCGGCAGGCGGGTGCGAGGAGCGACAAGACCTGGTGGCCCAACGGGCGGTTCATGAAGGCCGGTTCATACTGTGGTGGGCCGGTTTAAGAGGAAAGGCATAAGGAATATTTGTCTTACAAGGAGTTAAGACCTGGACTTGTATCCGGTTTGTATTAGAGATAGACTAGTCCTAATCCTAATAGGACTCCACATGTAACCCGCCCCTTCAACATATATAAGGAGGGGCAGGGCTCCCCAAAGAGGGACAGGCTACAAGCAAGAAACAATTTCTAGGGCTAGACACAAAGAGCCGATTTACGGCGTCTCCTTCGTGATGATAATGAGACCTAGCCACAAACAGCATGTAGGGTTTTTACCGGATGATGTTTCCCGGGGCCCGAAGCTGTCTAAATCCTTGTCTTGTGTGTTGATCCGCCCTGCGTCTCTCGTCCCACTCAACCCCTCTCAAGCTACCACATAGATGCGTTGGCCTCGCGACTAAGTCCTGACACTAAGGACATCTGACGTGACAATTCCACGACAGTTGGCGCCCACCGTGGGGCCTGCGCACTATGGTGATGAGTTCTTGAAGGGATCTTTCCCAGAGATCGAGAAGGTCGCGTTTGGTTGGACGAAGATGAGCCGGCTGGGATGACAATTCAGATACTAAGGACATCTGACGTGACAATTCCACGACAACATATGTCAAGTTTGTGTCAAAAATAAACCGAAGCATGAAAGTTGCCATGCTAAGCAACTAAAGGTGCTATCCTCGCGTAAGTAAACTTGCCGTCGAAAACGTTCGGAGTTGCCTTGTGATTAAACTATTACAGCTGCCCTGGTGCGTGTCTCAGATGCCACATCTCAGTACAATCGTACGGACCAGGGCACACGTCTGGTGAATCGAGTTTCCCTTTCCCAAGACCACGCCTGTCTTTCGTCTAGCCGCCTCTCCCGTAACCCGCTCGCCCGTCGCGGTATCGGCGCATTGCCTGCGACGACCGGAAGTCGGCAGCAGCAGGTCGGCATGCAATCCCAATCCCATCGTCACATTTTCTTTCTTGATCGTATGAGTTATGAATGTTCTATTTTGCCTAGTGCGGTTAGGCCCTTTGCCCTAATTTCAAATTTATATATTTTTTCTGAACTTCAAGGCCACATATTGGATATAGGCATACTGCATCAAATGTTGTTATTGCAAGTAATCTCCCGAAGCAATCTATACGTTCAATAATTTAGATCTGACTTGCTATCCGGCTGACTGAAAAAGATTTTTGGATTATGCAAGTTCAGAGTGATAAATTAGCAATTAACGCCTTGAATGGTTGAAAGGAGACGCTCTGAAATATGAGTGCTTTTACATGCTTCTTTCACTTGATGATACCATAAGCTTGTCAAACTAATATGTAATTTTTTTCCTGTATTTTTTTATGAGAGAAGCTAAACCTGAAGTTATTTGCAGTATGTACACAAGTAATTTGCACTGTTTTTTAAAGTAAAAATATATATGCGATAGCATATTTTTAGTTTTTATGTTGTCTTTTAGTGATGTACTCTCATTAATTATATGATAGTGTGAAATTGGACATTACCCCTACTTAATTCATACTAAATTCTCAAAAGAATCAATGAATGAACCCATTGACTTAATTTTCTGGCTCCGCCCCTGCTTGTGCTCACACCTGACGTGTGGCATTTATCAAGGTCCTATACAAAAAGGGCCATGTATTCATCGTTAGCAGCTTGTTTCTTCTTTTACATTTTTTATTTTTCCAGCCGTGTTAGCTGAAATCAAACGGTTGATAGTGGTTCCTCCTTCACTAGATCATGCTCACGAGCTCCCTCTTGAACCGGCGACCCCACGCCATTCGTAGTCGGCGGCGCAGCCGCCCCCGGTCATCCCTCTTAACCTCAAACCTGTCAAAGTTGTGTCCAGCAATCCCACGCCCCATCCAAACCTGTCAAAGCCTCCTACTTGCTACCACCGTTGACGCCTCAGCCAATCGTGGCGCCTCCGGCTCCGGCTCGGGGTCATACTTTCTACTTTATCCAAATTGACCGACACACCTTTTTCCCCTAGGGAATTGAGATCTAGCAAATGTGATAATAATGGCCATGTGATCTGCGATCTTCGACTCTCCTCACTCTTGCAAATCTCAAATAATCAAGGAAAAAAATAGCTTCGTTATAGCGCCGTTATAGCGCATTCAGAAGGAAGCGCTATATTTCAGCAAATTCAGCCGCTATGACACTATTCACGCAATTAGCACACTACAGGGCGCTATAACGTTGTAGCATGTAGCGTTATAGCGTTCAAGTAATGAAAAATATCAAAAAAATAGGGAAGCACATGTTTACTTTCTGGTTATTGCACGGTAGATGTAGGCTCGGTGCTCAGTGTTCAAAGTTAATAGATGTTAAATAGATTGACTGCAGTTTGACATTCAGTTTAATATTTGTGCTTCCTATCTGGCAAGATTATGTCTCTCTATGATGGTGTCTTAAGCTACTGAAATATTTATTTATCGATATATTTGGCATTTTTTGCAAAGCTATTTTGAAATATTATAGCACGCTATTAGCACGCAATAACTTGTGTAGCATTTCGAGAAGGGCCTCGCTATATTTTGTAGCGCGCTATTTTTTTCGTTGCAAATAATAGACACATCTCAGCTAATTACGTTAGTTATCTATAAGATAGACATCTCTGTCAGGCGGCACGTTACCGGAGAGTACCGCGAGAATCAAGTGAGGGCATAGTTAAAAACTTCATGAGAATTTTCACTGGAATTTGGTGATTTCAAGGGATACTAACGAAATTGTCTTGAAATTTCTGGCCATATCTAAACTAAATTCATTATTTTGGGTACACATATCATTTTTAATCAAATTTTCCCAGAATGATTTTGAAATTCTAGACACGGAGGTAGTATGTAGAGTGAGCACAAAGGCAAGAAGCAAGGGTCACGGTGATGCTGAGATGGACATTGTAGATTGAGATGGAGAAGCTGGCAGCGAGAGCATGTGAAATAGTGGAACCCGAGGGGAGAAATTTCTGAGTGTGGTAGTCGTCCTAAGAATAGTTTTCTATTAGTCGATGTCTTTATCCATCTGATCAAATTCTTTCAATCCCTTTGTATTTTGCATGAGTATAGATTTTTGGATCACCGTACTTTTGTTTCCAAATTGGCCGATTATCGCTGGCTTATTGCCCGAGAAATAGCAAGAACGAAATGGTAAGGGCTTGCATGTACAATTATTGATAACTTATTCTCATCTTATACTCCTAGGTCATGTATGACATTTAGAGAAGACGATGAACATATTATACAAACACAATGAACTACTCCCTCTGTTCGGAAATAAGTGAGTATATCCTACTGTTATCTCGTACATTTGTGGTAGTAAAAAATATGGACCAGGTTTCATTGCAGCTTTCTAGGTTGCATTGCTAAGAGCAAACTCTAGCAGACCCCGTATAAGCCGCAAACCCGCAAAATTCCAGGGTGTATACGGGCTCATCCCAATTTTCTGGCCAGAATAAAGCCTGTATACTCGCCCGGCCCGTAAATTCTTTTACCGTGGCCCACAAACCCCCCTTCCCCCAAAGCAATATATCTACGGGTTCGCGAGGCATATGCGGGTCGAAATCCTATCCCCCGCTGCAGCGTCTCGCCGCAATTCCCCACTCCCCCTCCTCACATTTCTCGCTTCCGGTGAGCCCCCTTCCGCCTCCAGCCGCCATGTGGGGCCGCATGTGGAGCTCCGGACGCAGCTCCGGTGGCAGCTTCGGCGGGGTGGCGTGTCCGCTCCAATAGCGCGAGGAAGCGCGCGGCAAGGAGGTGGACGAACAAGGGCCTATAGCCGCCGCCGAGCCTCCTCCTTCGCGAGACGGAGGAGTACGACCGTCGGCACAGGCGTAAGCCCTCGTCGGCCGCGGGCTCCACCTCCGCTGCGAGATCTCCCCACACCGCGAGCTCTTCCTCTTCCGGCGCGGGGCTTCTCCCCGTGAAGAGGGAGTGGTCGGAGGAGCCGGGGGAGATCGAGGTCGTGGCCGTCAGGTAGGAGCTGGAGGAGATCGAGTGCCGCGGGGTCGTCGGGCCTGAAAATTTTGTGGCCGATGTCGACACGGTCACGGCCGCCATTGTCAAACGAAGCTTGCGTGGGGAGGCGGAATGCCGGCGCCACAACGAGGAGCTCGAAGCCCTCATCTTCAAGCAGGCAGTCTCGGCCAACCTTGCCGCGAAGGACAAGGACAATGAGTGGCGGCGCATCCACGAGGAACAGAGGGACAAGTTCATCGACCTCGTCAGCTCCGACGAGGACTAGAGCTCCTTCGCCGCGTCGTCCTTGGCCGCCGCGAGACACCCCCCCTCCCTTGTAGTAGTAGTAGTAGAATGTAGTATGTGATTATGAACTATGAATGATCATGTAGTATGTAATGAACTAGTGTGGTTGCAATTTCTTCCGCGAAGCACTTTTTTAAATTATACAGTTTCATATACGGGTTCTACTCTGCCGCGCACGATTTCAACCTGCAAAACAGTTCTTCGTCGAACTGTAAACGCCTTATGTGGATCGTGATTTTACAGGGTCTGCTAGAGTTGCTCTAGGATAGCACCATCACACGCCCTAAGCAGTAGTATTCCACACACTAGTAGTGAGAATGAATTGGCCGAACGAATGCTTCTCGCACACGAAACACGCACACCTACGTGTGTAAGCAATCGGGTCTATCCGGCGCGTTTTACGAGGCAGCTAACATGTTGGCTGCGGTCCAGTGTAAATGTGAGTTGAGTGTGTCGGCAGAAGATTAGCCACGGGCAATACCAGGAGTGCAAGGGAGGCTCAATGGAGAAATGGCATGCACTTTCGGCAACGCACGGACCCTTGACCTTGACTGGCTACAGAGCCGTGCAACCTTCCAATTCTCAGCTTCGTCAACCCCACCCGCGCGTGCGCGCACAAAATAAATAATGCCGCATTGGATGCGGACCGATCGGAAGAGAATGTTCAGGCCCGTATGGCGTGCTTTAGAGCACCTCCGACGCGGATATGTAAACCTCCCGTAACCATCCGAACCGCGCTGTTCGAATCGCCAAAGTCATTCAAGGCTGATTTGTATCGGTGCGTGGAGCGGTCCGGACGCGATTTCTTCCGCGAACCGGAGACAAAAATGGTGGAGGTTTACGGGAGTTTGGACCGCTCCCAAGCCCGCTTCTGACCGTCCTGCCTCATCAAAAACCCGTTACCCGACCCTTGCGCGCTTTCCTTCCGATGCACGCGTCGCTTACTGCGCCACATTCATGCCGGCCCAGAGCACGCGGACACCGGCATTGATGCCGTGATGTGACTGGAGGGGGGGAGGGTGGCACTGACTAACACGACCTCCTGAGGAACCAATTCCGGCCTCCGCGCCGCATTGAAGCGGCTAACCAGCCTGGACCGCTCCGTGACGACGTCGGAGACGGCCAAGCGCGTCTCCGCCGCCTCGACGGGGAGATGGCCAGGTACGGTGAGGAATGGTCCGTCGCCGATACCGACACCCCCTCTGACGACCGCTGCCCTCTCCCCCAGCCCACGTCCCCAGTGGTCGCGGCTGCACTACGCACAGTGCACAAGGAGGAGGAGATGATCATCCGCGAGCGTCACGCGGCCACCGGATAGCCCTGCCGTGGTGCCACCACCTTCCGCTGCCCCAAGCCCGACGACGACGACTTCGACGACGGGTCAGGCGATGATGACGGAGGAGGAGCCGGCCAGCCCGACATTGGCTACGAGGTCACCGTGAAGTAGTTTAGGGTTTTAGTTTTAGGTTTTTAGTTCACTGGACAAGATATCGTCCTGTTTATATTAAAATTCGCCGTATTTGCACGACTTTCACCCAGTTGGTTTGAGTAGTTGTGAAAATGTATGTGACTAGCATTGGATGTCGACCTCCCGCATCCATGTCCGCAGATTGATCCCCCCTGTCCGCGGATGGATGTAGTAGGTTTTTTACGGGTTGCCGTTGGAGATGCCCTTACATACCATATCGCTTGCAACTGAGGTCAAATTCTTCTTAAAAATTTATGGTCAAATTAGTTACAGTTGAAAAATAGAGTTGTACCAAAAATATGAATTAAGATGGGCGTTGAAGTGTCGGTCCACTACAGGCAACTGAGAAGACAAAATGGTTACATTGCCTCACCCGCATAGTTGCCGGTACCCCCTACCCCTCCCCCACCCCCAGCCCCCGTGCGTCGGCAGGAGGGATCTCATTCTTTCTTTAGGTAGTTTCTGTGCGTTGGTCGGGGTGATAATGCAGCGGCGGCGTCTCAGAGTTGGAACAATGTCTTTACCATCGTATTCCTGCCCCGGTGGTGTGCTTAGCACCGGCGGAGAGCATGCGCCGGTGGTTCCATTTCACTCTAACCACAATGAATTCAGACGATAGAATGGATTTTTTAGGTGAAAGGCTCACGTTTAGAACGGAATCACAAGTGAGATAAGAGCATCTACAACTAGACTTGGCAAAATCCGGCCCCTCAAACACCTGCGGGCGCGTCCGCGGGCACTGACTGGACATGTCTCAAATTAGACACTTTGCATCCACCTCTCTCATATTTCATCCCCTAAATCCATACAAAGGCACGCATGCAAGAGAAATCCTACGTACTACCCTAACCACTCTTCGTCATCGGAGATGTTCAGGATGACGGTGCCGGATGCCGGCTGGACGGGTTGGTAGGAGGGCTCCGGCTCATCCTCCTCCTGCTCGACCTCATCCATGTAGGCGAGCATCTCCGCCTCCTCCGCAGCCTCTTGCGCCTCCACTCCTGCCGATGATGACGTCTTGCCTTCGCGGCAGACTCCGACCGGAGGGAATCGAGGATGGCCTGCTGCTCCGCCTGCAGATCCCCGTCGCCAGCGTCCACCACATTGTCCTCCTCCGGCTCATCCTCCTCCTCCTCCTCTTCCTCCTCCAACTCCTCCTCCGGATCCATAGCATCCGGAGGTAGCCCCGCGGCGATCCGGGCTTCCGCCTAGCCCGGATCTGCTCAAGGAGCTCGAGCCGGCGCTCCAGCATAAAAAATGGCTCGCTCCTCATCCGGCGGCGTGGGGGCATGGCTACTAGGCGGACGGGTGGAGTGAAAATTAAGTGACGGCGGCAGCGGACGGTAGGTGGGAAATGTGAATGGATGGTAGGGTTTCGATGCTGCCGATCGACTTAAATAGCCAAGCAATGCACTACGCCGCCCGCCCAAGCTGCACCACACGGCGTCACCGGTCCGGCGGAGGAAAGGAGCTACGGACCACCGGTTTTTAGGGCGTTTACAGCCAGGTGCCCGATATCCGCACCATATTTGAGCTGGATATATGAGAGGTGCCGGTCAGTCCGGGCGTTTGAGACTCGTTTAAGGCGTCCGTCTGGATCGAAAAAACATGACTAATGATTGACTAGGCGGTCCGTCAGATTTGAGAGGTACGGCTCTGGATGCTCTAATAGAATACAACGGTGTCCTGCCGACCAACGTTTGCAGCGACAGCAACTCAACGCTGTAGGCGATCGGAACCGCGGCCGCATACGATTGAGAACTAGTTTAATCATGAGCTCGATCACAAGCTGCGATTAGACAATGATGTCCTGGCCGTGCTCGTGATCTCGGACGGCTGGTACGTATACGCACGCCTCCTACTTCCCCTCTCGCCCGGCCATCAACTAGTTATTTTCTTGCTACAACTTACCATTAATATACTTAGTACATTTATGGGACGATATTGGTCAACACTCAACAGGCATCAGGCTGGCTGTAATGGGAGAGTATCATATACTAGTATCATGCATATGATATTAGTGTATGATATTACTTCCATAATGCATAGTATCATATAGTCCCTCCGTTCCTAAATATTTATCTTTTTAGAGATTTCAAATGAACTATTACATACGAATGTAGTCACTTGTTGAAATCTTAGAAAGACAAATATTTAGGAACATAGAGAGTAATACTTTATTTATTGTCATGCATGACACATAGTAGCATAACATTTATTATGATACGGTATCATGATATGATACTCAACCACCGCTTTCTTCATTTAATTCTATGACACCTCATCAAAATTTCCTAATTAGCATGCATGAACTAGCTATGATACCCACATTGTGACCAGCCTCAAGGAAAGGACAATTGTTGGTCATGGATCTCATCAACTAATTTAATCTCTTGAAAGCAACGTTGCTTGAAAGACAGGTGCTGGTCATTGATCTCATCAGCTGGTTAATCTACTGTGGGAGCGCGATGGATTTGTCATGCTAATACGAATTGTTAGTTAATTAGCATGATCTGTCGCGAATCCACAAGTGCTTTCCAGCAGGATCCGGAAAACGAGGCGTCTAAAAAATATGCATCTCTGTGATTAGGATGATAGCGATCAAGGTTACTGTTTGCTGTGTTGTGTTATGTGTGCTTATTTTTAGAGTGTGTGAACACTACATGCATCATTTCATGCATGCCGTGAAAAAATTGTATGCCAGTGTGGTTCTCTGCATTTTGGTGTGTGTGGAGATCACTATTTATAACCTAACCTAAAAACGATGTTTTTCCTTTTCAAGTTTTCAATATAGAATGAATACAAGCTCGATCAGTTTTATACTCAACTCATTGGCGACCCATTTGGTAATTGGGGCCTTGGATGTAGGAGCAAGCTGCTTTCTTCTTCTTTCTTTCAAGGATTGAGTTTTCCTTTTCTCTTGGCCGATTAGGCTGGGAATTAAGAAAATCTTAATAATTTTGCAAATACAATTAATTTTCTTGTAATATCTGTCTCATTTGCGAGTTGATATTGAAAACGCAAAGCGCACCACATTTTGCTTTTGCTCCTTTGACAGTGGATAATTAGCAAGCAAGAATGCCAACAGAGGAATATGTTCTTCTGACGTTAACGATGGCCCCAGTTCATTGTTGGTTGTTGTGCTTTTAGGTCGGTTTTCGTGAGCTGATAAAAAACGAATAAGTATGTGCCTTCAAGTGTGTGTTTGGCATCATGAGTTTTAAGGGTTACTAATTGCTGGAACTTTAGTCTCGTCAAGACAAGTTCATCGTCTGATTGTCTGTTTGAAGTCGGTATTGAGGTTGTACTACTCTTCAAGTTGAAGGCATCGCCTGATTGATAGGCCCCTCCTTTCCCAAATATAGTGTATTTAGGTTAGTACATACTGTAGATATTTTAAAATATGGTTTAGTTATATGAGAAAAAAACTAGGGCCCATTTGTATCTCTCCCGGGCTCTGAATTCCTGGTTACAGCTCTGGACGTGTCGGAGTGCTTTTTCAATGCCCGTCTTAGTGGTTTGCTGTCAAAGCCATTCAGTCCCCAAAAAAGTTAAGATATGCTAGCTAGAGTTAATACCATAAGATCTTGACACCTAGTCATAGTTGTGGCACGTGGATAGCTAACTTCCACACATCCCCGTCCATGACTAGTTTTTATGATAATCAATTTCCTCCTCTTTTTAGAATTCTCAATTCAACTAATCAGTTGGCCGACTTAACTTTGCATGCGTTAGGATTATGTATATATGCAACCGTTGAACCATATGCAAAAACATTTAATTGTAGTTGGCCATCGTACATGTACCATCCTATGTGCATATTGGTATACAACTAGTTTCCATGTCTGCCTTGTAATTCCACGATGAAAAAAGGAATAAATGAGCTAGTCATATAACTCGTAAGGAAAAAGGCAACAAACAAGGTCAAACGGAGATAATTAATCAACATTGGTGCCAGCGAATTTCTTAGTACCAATTCTCCATTAAATAGTGACATGAAAAGATTACATTGTAAAACCCATTGTCAAGTACAATGGACGGCATTTAAGGAAAGAAACACATCCGCTAAGAAAATTTCAAAATTCGGTGCTAGCTCTTGGAACCTATTGACACTCCGAAAATGGGCCAAAGGCTTCGAGACAAAAAATTATTTAATCAAGCAATTTTTTTAAATAAAATGCTAGATCAATCGATCACCACATCTCTACATGTAGACAACAAAGTAGGTATAGGGGAGACCTTCTTGACATAGTCGAAGGGTGGTTTAATTACAACGAGAAAAATATCCATGCCTTGATGAAGATGTCACATAATTCCCGCCAGTAGGCAGGTTGTGGCTATTGTAGGCGTTAGGGCAGAGTACCACGGCGGGGATCTCGATCCAGGGTCATGGGAGCATCAACATCATCATAAGGCGACATATCGACCATCGAAGGGGGCGACAGATCCATGGCAGGACCAACCATCCGGACATCATCGAGAACTCGCACCATAGGAAAGATGTCTTCCTGCAAAAAAGGAGTTTGCGCCATCAGAGGAGGTGGTCACAACATAGTTAAAGGATTAACCATTGATACTACCTCTGTCTTTGGCAACACTGTCACGTCTTGTTGTTGTGGTGGAGACAATGCATGTGCTGACCCTGAACGGAGCTTCTCAAGATTTGCGTTGATGCCCATGAGGTGCTTCTCCACCCTCTATTTGAGGACGAGGGACATGTGATCAGGCATATCATCGAAGCCCCGATAGTCACCGACGAAGAGGTCACTGATGACGACCTTGATCTTTGGGATGTCACAAAGGATTGCAAGCTCTTGAGCCTTCTTCGCAAGCATGGGCAAGCACTTCCTTATTATCGCCTTGCGCTTCGTGGCGTCGGTGATCCATTGGATCTTAGCCTTCCCCTGACAAGCCATCGCTTCTATTTGGTTGGTGTGAGGAAAAGGAGGGGGAGGGGTCCATTTTATAGCCAGATTTTATAAATTGGATGGCCATAATCAGTGCAAATATGTATGAAAACCCTAAAGATTTTTTGTTTTAGATGGTCAATGTGTACATGTGCCCATTTTACAGCCAGGATTTTCTAGATGGCCATGATTGATTGATACGAGAATGCTCCAAGTAAGGGAACATAGATTATTTTTATTTTTGTAGATCAATATACACCCTTGAATAACCATGCAGAGAACACGAATGCTATCAAGGTGTGAGGAGAATGAGAATGCTCCAAGTAAGGGAATAGAACTTCGGAAATAAATGATAGTTGTATGGTTAGAATAGAGCCTTGGCCTCCAAGGTAGAAGTCGGAGACTTCATGGTCTTCAAATGTTTTGTTCCTCAAATTCGTTTGGGTCAATCCCCCCCCCCCCCCCTCCCCCGGTTAACATACGAGTAGGATCGCACACTATCAAGGCGTTGACATGGTGTTGTACAAAACAAAATAAAAACATGTCATGTTTAACATTCTGTGCCCCTTTTGGCAATTCTAGGGAAAGTGGATTGCCGCATAGTGTTACTATGTTCTGTTTTGTTTTTAAAATGATTAATGATTACGAAATCGGCTTTCTTCGAATAAAGAAGGATATACTCCATTTCACAATATAAGATGTATTAGTTTTTTAGAAGTCAAATTATACATGTTTGATGAAGTTTTTAGAAGAAAATATCAATATCTACAATTCCAAAATTGTATCATTTGATCCATCACGAAGACAATTTTCATTTTAGGTATTGCAATTATTTGATATTTTAGTGTATCCACGCAAACGAAAAATAGTTTAGTGTATAATCATGGTCAAACATGTGAACATTTGGCTTTCACGAAAATTGATGCATATCTTCATCCTGAATTACTTGTCTTATATTTATCTAGATACAGATGTATACCAAGATAATACCAACCTGTGAGTATGCATGGAGACGGACTAGGATTGTCTCAACTAATATTCGACTCTATTTTGTTCCATCCGAAATTGTTCTCCCTTTCTCCTCCTATGCTTTCAGCTCACAACTAGTCACCACCGCTTGAATAGTTAGAATAATAAAACGCCACTGCTTTGACTAATTACTAACATTGCTAGACTCAAGTTGCATGCATTACTATTCCATTATACTTCCTCCGAAAAAAAGGTGCTCTAATCGTACTCGAGCCCTTAATTCCCCAATAGGGCGTATTACCCGAGTCAATTCTTCCCTTCCTGTGCAAAAGCAAGGCTTCTTTCTCGACTTTACTTGAATGCCATTTACTGAGCTATCCTTTGTTTTCTTCTTCTGGCGAAAGCACATTTTATTATTTTACGGAAGCAAGATGAAAGGTCATTTCGTCAATCTGGGGAATAACAGTGAAAGCAATCGATCGAAGAAGCCCCTCCCCCCTAGTATTGAGAATGAAAAAGTGGATTCATTCCCCATGCGCGTATGTGTGCTTTCCACGGGCCTGATCTCAATTTCTTCTTAAGCTGTTATGTCCTCCGAAGTGAAGTGGATTGGTCGGAAGCTAGACTCCAACAACATCGATACTCAAATAACCGGCTCTGATACATGGCTTAGAACCTTCAATCTTTAGTCATTATTCCTAGTTCAGGTGGTTAGGTACCAAAAGTGATAAATAGGCCCAATTTCTCCTTTTATGCTAGATTTTCTTAGTACAATTTTCTAAAGATTTCATTATGGACTACATACGGATGTATATAAACGTAGTTTAGAGTGTAGATTTACTTATTTTGCTTCTCATGTACTCCCTCCGTTCCAAAATAGATGGCCCAACTTTGTACTAAAGTTGAGTCCTCTATTTAGTACAAAACTGAGTCATCTATTTTGGAACGGAGGAGTAGTCTTTTATTCAAATTTAAAAAAGACTTATATTTAGGAACGGAGGGAGTACTGAGATTTATGTAGAGCACCAAAACCACGAGGAAAAGTACTTAACAGCTAGCCTGGATACTCATGCGCTTGCTAGCCACATCCATATATGCAAATATAACCTGAAACGGATCGAGCTACGTAATCAGATCACTAGTGTGGTCAAGGATGTCTGGTTTGACACGGGAGACGTACAATTTCCCGTGCAAATTAGCCTCGATCGAGGCTGCGATGATAAAACAGGAGCCTCGAACGCGCCGGCGACACGCTAACTGGCATGACGACGCCGATCATCAGTTGCCGGCCGCCGGGGGTGGTGGCGGTGGCCAGGTGAGATCCAGGCCGCCGAAGTCGTCCCACGCCCCCGTAGCGCCGGTGGGGGCGAGCGCCCCGTCGCAGCCACCCCACGGCGCGAGCCCGTCGTAGAGGTGGTCCGTGGCCGCCGGCGTCGTCCATGGGAACCCGCCGAGCCTGAGGTCGAACTGCGGCAGGAAGACGGCGCCGTCGTCGGTGAGGAACGGGAAGACCGGGAGGGAGCGCGTGTCCTGAAGGTCCGGGTGAGGCGGCGGAAGCGAGCCGGACGAGGGCGTTTGGGGCTCGGCGGAGACACTGCGGCGCTTGCCGCCGCGGCGGCATGCCCCGCCGACGGGGACGTTGCGCAGCGTGCCGCCGTGCGTCCAGTAGCGGCGACAGGTGCGGCAGTAGTGGCGAGGCTGCGTGGTGCTGTAGTTGTTGTAGTAGCAGAACTTGGTGTCGCTGGAGCTGCACCGTGGGCACTCCAGCCTCTGCTGCTGACTCCGGCCGTCCTTCTTGGTCACCGCGCTCTCCTGGTCACCACACGCGCGCATCAGTACGTACGTCGCTTGCTAGTTCAATGGAAACGTGCAGTACGGGATGAGCAGTGACTGACCTGCGCGAGTGGGTGCTCAGCAGCGTCGGAGGCTTCGGCCGCGAAGGGGCGCTTGGCGCCGGCGTTGGAGCTGGCGACGGGGACGAGCGAGGAGGAAGCTGGAGCCATCCTTTGCGGTGCGAGCAGAGCAGCGCATGCCCCGGGCGTCGCTTAAAAGGAGCTGCGGGCGATCAGAGCTAGCTCTAACCGATCGAGCTAAGTAGGGAGAGGAAGGAGAGAGTGAGACGTAGCGGTCAGCGTGAGCTGGATGGGCGGCAAGCGGCGGCGGCAATCAGATGATGATGGAGCTGACGGATCGATCGATCGACGGGAGCGGTTGGTAGTGGCCTACTAGTGGTAACCTATGTGAGGACGTGCGTCCAGCGGGTGTCCTATATATAGAAGCCGGCAGAACAAGATGCTCTCCTTGCGTCCGAAGGTTGCTTCCTCCACCGTGCACGGTGCATCCCACCCGAGTCGCCGTCGCCTTCCATGTCTGGCACGACCGGCGACGAGGACCCGACGCGCACGGCCATGCCTTATTAGCAGTAGGAGTAGGAGCGTTCAGTTCGCCGAGGAAACCGAACGGCGGGCCGGGTGTCCATGACTCCATGGTGTGGAGAGGAGACTGGAGAGTTCTCGGTCGTGGTGGATGGATGGAATCTTGCAAGTTGCCGCTGGCAGCTAACCAGTCCGGTCCAGACGCGCATGTAGACGTCCACCCGCAGCACTGTGCCGAGATACTGTGATGTGTGATCGACGCACGCGACCCAACTGTTCTGTACGTTCATACGTGATCGGCGAGCGGGCGTCGTCGCATCAACATCTGCCGTCGCCGGCGGCCGGACACGCCGTGACACCGACGCATGCATCCACTGTGTGTTTGCGTGCGCGGCGGGCATGAACGAGGGCCGATGGGGGCGGGTCGATGTCGGGACCCGCCGGAGGTTGGCGAGCTAGGCGAGAGAGAGGACGACGGGGGACATGGTCGGTGCCGCTTTTTCTACGCGGCGGGGCCACACGCTGACGCGCGAAGGCGACGGCGCTGTCACTGTCGTGGGTTTTGTTTCTGCGTTCTCTCGTGGCTGGTCGATGCTTATGCGCAGAGGGCGCGACGGTGAATCTCGGACCGGTCGACACGGCGGCTCCTCGCTGCCGATCGACGGCGCGATTCCGCGTCTCTCGTCGATCCATCGCTATGGTGGCTCCTCTGCTCGGCGTTGTCAAGAGTCAAGTTGATGTTTACCCTTTAGGTTTCGGATCTGGTTTACCTGCAGAAAAACAAACGGGTCTGCTAAAGTACATCAGGATGTGCACTAAATATTGCACATCTAAAACATCGGTTTTGCTAAGTCTCAGTTGACTGCCCGAAAAACAAACCGTTCTGCAAAAGTACATCAAGATGTATCCTAAGGATTGCACATCTAAATCATCAGTTTTGCTAAGTCTTAGTTGGCTCAGAACTGAGACTTCGTTATGTCTCAGCCAATGCTATATTCATTTGATCTTGCATAAAGATTTTGGCAGGCGGACTAGCGCCCGTCCCCTTTCCGCCGCCGTGCACCACTCCGGTGCCGGCGTCCACCCACTTTCCCCGCCGGCGGTCACTCCGACCCCGGCGGCCACTCTTCCGGGCGGGTCCCCTTTCCCTTCCTTTTCTCCCCCCCCCCGAGATCTATGGCGTCCAGCCCGGCGTCGGTCGGCTCCTCCTTTAGGCCCAGCAACGAGCGTCCCATCGTCTCGGGCCTTGGCCTCTCTGGAAGCACGGAGGCGTCGGAGGGGCGTGGCCCGGCGGTCGTCTCGAGGGCGGTCCTGCCAGATCTGCCGGTGGCGCAGCCGGCGGCTCGCTGGTCGCAACCAAGGCCCTCCAAGAAGGAGCTTTGGAGGTTGCGGCGGGAGGAACGCGAGCGTGCGCGGGGTTCGGCCGCAAGTCAGCAGCAGCGACGAGAGGTGTCGCCGGAGATGGCCGGACTCTGTTTTCAGTGCTTTGAGGAGGGGCACCGCAAGATCGATTGCACCAACCAGGTGGTTTGCCTTCGCTGCGGTCTGCCGGGGCACGAATCTAAGGACTGCAAGCGCCCCCGCAGTCCGTCGCCGGAGGAAGAGCTGCGAAGGGCGGCCTTGGCTAAGGTGGCCAGGCGAGGCGCGGCGGGGCAATCCAGCCGTGCGGCTTAGGGGACCAGAGGGCCCCCGACCCCGCCGCCCTCGCCGGTGTTCGTGGGAGGTGTTGGCCCCAGGCCTGTGTGGCCGGCGCTTCCTAGCCCCAGGTTGGAGTCCGCGCAGCACGAGGAGTTTCAGCCTTCCGAGCTGCGTTGTCCGGCGGACTCGTTCCATGGAGGACTTGGAGAGGCGGCTTCAGTTCGCGATGGTGGCATACGTTGGCGGTGCAAGGCGTGGCATCCCCCCGGAGTTCGTGGTCGAGGCGTTGGGCGCAGTGGTTGGCATCTCGCCGGAGTGGTTCTCGGTGCACGAGTACAGGCCGGAAGACTTCCTGGTGGTCTTTGCGAGGCAGGAGCACCGCAACAGCGTCGGAGCGCGGCCATCGATTGATCACAAGGGCGTCGAGCTGTTCTTCAGGCAATGGAACTGCTAGGCTCAGGCGGTGCATTCGGTGATGAGGTACAAGGTGTCGTTGGTTCTCGAAGGAATCCTGTCGCATGCTTGGGAGAGGGAGGTGGCAGAAGAGTTGCTTGGGTCGTCGTGCTTGGTGGACATGGTGGAGCCGGAGACTAGCGCGAGGCGTGATCTCTCTGCATTCAAGCTCTCGGCGTGGTCGGCGGAGCCTGAGGGCATCACGTCTCTGCGATGGCTGGCAGTGCCTGAACCAGGGCTGGTTGCGCCGCTCTCGGACCCGGAGCTGTTGCAGTACAAGATCTTGATTCACTTGGATTCGGTGATTGAGTTCGATGGGGTGGACGAGCCATGGTTCCTGCGAGCTTCATTAGATAGCGGACAGAGTGGCATCCCCGAGGCCGACGACGGTGATTTGGGCGGCGCAAGAGATGAGAGGCGCAGCTACACGCGTAACCTCAGCTGGCGCTTTGGGGTGCGAGACCGGCGGGGGACTGGCCCCGTCGTGGGTGCGGTGGTGGCGGGCAGGCACAGGGCAGCGCTGTCGCCGGAAGCGAGCCCCGGTGCCGGCGCGGATTGGCGCCTCCCGCCAATGCCCCCAAAGCCCGTGCTGGCGGAAGGTGGGGTCACGCAGCCTATCCAGAGCAGGCTGACGAAGAGGGTTTCCGCTTTTGACCGGATCACGGTCACGGAGCGCCAAGTGGACACAGCTGGAGCCCAGTCGACGGGATTTTTGAACGGAAGGAGCGGGAATGGGGTTGTCGGCCCCACGCAATCGGAGGCACCTCCTCCCGTTGGGCGATCAAATGTCACTGAGAGGAATATCCCCCCCCCCCCCAGACCAGATGGAACCGCCCCAGGATCCGTCCCCTGATGGCGCTATCGAAGAAGAGACTGCGGTTCAGGTGAGGCCTCGGGACGCGGATGTGGAGCAGTTGGAGATACTGCCAAGGGTGGCACGGTTGGAGGGGCCTCCGCGGTCGGCCACTCGGGCCGCACCCCCTCCGCTGTCAGCAGTGGTGGCTAGTGATCCAGGCCAGCCAAGCAATGCCGCCATCCCATGCGGCGCGGATGTGGCTGTGGCTCGGGATGGCGCACCACCCGACGAGGAGGCAGATGGGACCCAGGTTCAGAGTGCTCCTGTGGATGACTTGTCCAAGGATAATGAGACAACGCGGGTGGAGCCGCCCGTTGTCCAGGAGGGCCATGCATTGGCTGGTGACGGGCCCCGCATCATTGGGATTCATGCACCAGTGCATGCTGCTGTGGTTAGTGGATCTCAGGTTGACGTGAATAATGCAACAATGCCATGCAGCCTGGCACTCGTGGATCTGCCTATCCAGGGCATGGCGAGTTCAGGGGTGGCGAGGGATGAGGTGCCTGAGCCAAGGGAGACGGAGAATGTGCAGGATGCCGCTGAGCTGAACAATGGAATGGTGGTGCCGGTGTCGACGGCTTCAGGAATGACGCCACAAGAAGCAGTGGCGTACGATAGACTCAAGGCTTTCTGCTCTCACATCATGTAGAAGCTTGCGCCACCAATTCTTAAGGAGATACATGCCTCCTCACTGAGGCCGGAGGCGGAGCCTTTCACACCTAAGCGCACGACGAGGGCAACCAAAAGAACTGCGGCGCAGGGCTCTTCGACAGCCACGCCGGCAGAAAATGTACTGCTCAGGACGCTCGGCTTGGTCCCGGAGGATCTTCAGGTTGATGATTCGGCGTGCAAGAGCTGAAGACCCTATTCGACTCGCCGCTCCGTGAGCAGCATGTGCATGTCATAGCGGCACTGTTTGGCAAGGCCTTGCCAGGGCAGTTGCTTGGAGCGGGCGGGTCTGAGAGGATCGGCGCGCACTAGTGGTGCGTGCCAGGAGGTGGGAGCGACATCCTTATTCATGGATGTCGACCCAGTGGTGACTTGCTGGAACGTTCGCGGTTTGAACAATCCGGCAAAGAGGAAAGCGGTGAGAGAGTTCCTGGCTTCGGTGAAGCCTAACCTTGTGTGTTTGCAGGAAACAAAATTGGAGGTTGTAGACCATTTTGTCTTAATGCAATGCTGTGGCCCGTCGTTGGACGGCTTTGCTTACTTGTCGGCTGATGACACGAGAGGAGGGATTATACTTGCTTGGGACTCCACGGTGCTGCAAGTAGATAGTATCCAAAAGGATACTAACTTCCTCACAGGTTTGGTTCACCCTAGAGTTGGTGAAGATTGGTGGATTTCGGTGGTTTACGGTCCCCAAGGGAACGTTGCGAAAACACAGTTTCTGGTGGACTTGGCGGCCAGGCGTGCTCTCTGCCCTGGACCTTGGATGGTGCTTGGGGACTTTAACATGATCTTGCGTGCAAACAAGAAAAGCAACACTAACATAAACCACACGATGATGGACAAATTCTGGAGCTTTGTTGATAGTTGTGAGCTGAAGGAGCTTTATATGCATGGGCGTCGGTTCACCTGGTCGAGTGAAAGAGAAAACGCTACGCTCACTAGAATTGACAGAGTCTTGGTGTCGGTTGATTGGGAGCTGGCGTGGCCAGATTGCCTGCTGCAGGCTCTTTTGACGAGCGTATATGATCATGCGGCCTTGCACATCACCACTAGCGCAGCCTTTTGGCCCAAGAAGCGCTTCCGTTTCGAGGCTTTTTGGCCCAAACTTGAGGGATTCGAGCAAGCAGTCAAGGATGCTTGGGTTTGTGACCCTGAGATTGTGGATCCGTTCAAGAGGCTTGACGCTCTATTCAGGAATGCGGGTGTGGCGCTCCAGGCTTGGGGGCAGAAGAAAGTAGGTAACGTCAAGCTGCTCATGGCGGTGGCGACGCTGGTCATCCTTAGGTTGGATCAAGCAATGGAGTCGCGAGGGCTCACAGAGTAAGAAGCCTGGCTGAGGCGCACTCTCAAGCCGTCCCTGCTCGGACTAGCCTCACTGGAGAGAACAATTGAGCGACAGAGATCGAGGCATAGATGGATACATGAGGGAGATGCTAACACCAAATTCTTCCAAGCAGTGGCAAATGGTAGACGTGCGAAGAACTTTATTCCTCATGTGAGAGTGGGCAGCGAGGTAGTTACGGGGCAGTGCCGAAAAGAGGAAATTTTTGCGGATGCCTTCCAAAATCTTCTGGGTTCAGACCAAGCGAGGAGGCACACCTTAGACTTGAGGTTTTTGGGGATGGAAGCATTAGACTTGTCAGAGTTGGAAGGAATCTTCTCGGAAGAGGAAGTTTGGAGGGTCATCAAAGAGATGCACCCCGATCGAGCACCGGGACCGGACGGCTTCAATGCGTTGTTCTACCAGAAGGCTTGGCCAGTTATCAAAAGCGACATCATGGCGGCGCTGACCAAGCTCGCTGTGGGGGATAGTAGGGGTTTTGCCAAGCTGAACCGAGCGTTAATTGTGTTAATTCCTAAGAAGCCGGAGGCGTTGGAGGTAGGGGACTTTCGGCCGATCAGCTTGCCGCACAGTTTCTCCAAGCTTTTCGCCAAGCTGCTGGCTAACAGAGTTCGCCGGCGCATGCCCGACTTGGTGGGAGTGAACCAGTCGGCGTTTATCAGGGGAAAAGCCTTCATGATAACTACTTTCCTGTGAGGCAAGTGGCGTTGAAAATTCGAGCCAGGAAGAATCATGGTGTCTTCCTCAAGTTGGACATCACGCGAGCTTTTGATTCGCTTTCCTGGCCGTTTCTGTTTGAAGTGTTGCGGGCGAAAGGTTTTGGCCCACTTTGTCTTGCGAGGATGGCAGCTCTTCTCATGACTGCGAGCACGCGGGTGTTGGTTAATGGAGTTCCAGGGAGGAGAATTTGGCATGCTAAAGGGCTCAGACAGGGGGATCCGGTCTCTCCGCTACTGTTTGTGATTGCTATGGAGGCGCTTACGGCGATCGTTGTTAAGGCCATACAGGAGGGCGTGTTGAGCAGCTACACAGGCATTTCGGCAATGCAAATACTGTCCATCTATGCGGATGATGTTGCTTTCTTTGTGCGACCATCCAGACTCGAGCTGGAGTTTGTTAGGAGAGCGTTGGATATCTTTGGAGAAGCCTCGGAACTCAAGGTCAATTATAGGAAATCCTCGGCTATCCTCATTACAGATGACCCAGATGACAAAATTAGAGTGGAGAGCATGTTGCAATGTGCCATGGGTGAATTCCCTTGTAAATATCTCGGATTGCAGCTGGCGGTGAAGAAGCTTACAAAGGTGCAGTGGCAGCCGTTGCTTGATCAGGTGAGGCAATTCATCCCCGCATGGCAGAGAGGCCTCATGCAACGCTCGGGGAGGTTAGTGCTGGTGAAGTCGGTGGTGGCGGCCAGGCCGGTTCATCACCTTCTGGTCATGAAGGTGCCTGCATGGGTCCTTGAGGACATGGATAGTTGGATGAGAGCCTTTTTCTGGGCTGGGAAAGATAAAAGTCCGTGGGGTTCAATGCTTAGTAGCATGGAACACAATATGCAGGCCCCTGACCTATGGTGGACTCGGTGTGAAAAATCTTCAACTTCAGGCACTCGCATTTAGAGTGAGATGGGAATGGCTAAGGCGGACCGGTCAGCTACGTCCCTGGCAAGGGATGCATATGCTGGTGGACGATGATGCAAGGCGGGTTTTCGACAGTTTGGTGAGCATCTCGGTTGGCAAAGGGGACAAAGTCTTGTTCTGGAGAGATAGGTGGATACATGGATTCGCTGTCAAGGACATCGCACCCACGCTGTTCCAAGGAGTGTGTGCTAAAGTTAGGAACAACAAGACGGTTGCTCAGGCCATACAGGAGGAGAGTTGGACACTGGATGTGCAACTCCAGTTCTTGTTTGGAGCGCTTCTGCAAGTCATGCATCTGAGACATGCAATAGCTTCGGTACCGAGAGACGAGCAGGAGGAGGATCGATTCACTTGGCCACATGATCGATCGGGTGCATACACGGCGAAATCCACCTATACCCAGCTTTGTCAGGGTGGGGTGCGCTCCCCCACGGCCAATGGGACATGGCGCAGCTGGGCACCGCTAAAGTGCAAAATTTTCGCTTGGTTGGCAGTGCAGCACAGACTGTGGACTTCGGATAGGAGGGCGCGGCACGGACTGCAGGACACGCCCTCGCCTTGTTACACGTGCCTGCAGGAAGAGGATAACGCGGAGCATATTTTGGTGCAATGCGTCTACGCGCGAGAGGTTTGGCACACGTGCCTGGGTATGCTGCACTTGAATGTGGCTACTCCGTCAGCGAGTGACACTTTTGCTAAATGGTGGTTGAGAGTTAGAGCCAATTTTCATGGCAAGGAGAGGAGGGGATTCGACACGTTAGTTATCGAGGCAGCTTGGTCTCTTTGGAAATAGAGGAACGCGCGTGTCTTCCGTCGACCGGAGCAAATAAAGGGACCAAGAGAGTTAGCTAGTTGGATTCATGAGGAGTTACAAGAGCTGAAACGTGCAGGTGTAGGAGTCGGAGGTCTAGATAGGTTCGTGAGGAGTTGACCTTAGCTCTGCGTTCGGTGTGGTGTTACCGGCGACGGATGTTCGCATCTGTCATAGGTATCTTATAATTATCTTTTCTCTCTTCTATAAAAATATGGTACGCCATTGGCGTACTCTCGAAAAAAAATCATTAGTTTTGCTAAGTCTCAATTGACTGAGAACTGAGACTTCGTTATGTCTCAGTCAATGCTATATTCATTTGATCTTGCATGAAGATTTGTACAACTTTTTTTTTTCCTTTTATATATGTATATATATGTCACTTGACTGAGACTTGTCTACGTCTCATTCGACCGAGACCTGACCACACCCATAAATCATATATCATTCATTTTACGGGAGATTTGTACGTGTATTTTCATAATTTTTACATATTCGATTGAATCACTTAATTGTGCAATAACTAGGGACATTTAGATGACACGGATTTGATGAACATGGGTGTGCACGCACCTTTTATAAATAGTAAATTCGAAAAAATGTTAGAAAAAATAAAAAAACAGAATTTATTTTTGTAATATACGTAGTCAATCGGTATACTCGCATATGAAGTTTCACGAAGAAATCACATCCGTGGTAATCTGGGCAAAAAATGACAAAATCGAAGCTATATTAAAAAAACACTGTTTAATGAATAGTATGGTCGCATTTGTGTGTTCTTCACTAAGAATACCATGGGTGTCAATACATCATGAAACTTCACACATGAGTAGAATGATCAACTAAGTTCCATACCGTGAAATTTCAGATTTTTTAAAGTCTTTTTGAATATTTTTTAATAAATTTATTATTCACGTGGGTGCGCGCGCACCCATGTTAACCTTTGTATTTTCGCATTTAGATGTGCTATATACAGAACAAAAAGCAAATCTGTTAATTTGGACATTTTCCTCGTAAAACTCTCTCTTTTACCAGCTCGATTCTCATTTGAAGTCATGCTCACCCTTAGCTAAGCAAGCTCACTGTGGCCGAATTTCGGTGCTCGGAAGGTCACCGGTGTTGCTGCAATTACGGCGCCATTTAGCTTGACTGTAGTGCTCTACGCCATCGTGCTCCTCCGAAGGTTCAGTTTTCTGACGAGACGAGGCCCCGCGGTGGCCCTTGTCGTCTATGAGCTCCTGGCGGCAGTGGCCGGTGAGTTAATTGAAGGTGGGGCAGGAGATCCGTCAAGCTACACGGTGTCACGGGGGGAGGGGGGTGCATGCTGGGAGGCGGGAGAGAGAGAGAGAGAGGCAGGAGAAAATTAATCTTTTGCTGAGACTTTGTTTTTACATTCGACTATTCAAATTTGATCGACGATGGATAGTTGTCTTCAATTTTCCTCTACCCCAGCCGTATTTCCCGTCACCTCTCCCGCAACTGCATCCTCTATCCCAGCCGTATTTTCGCACCACATCCTACCACGGCAACCCTCTCGACACCCATCATCTCTGATTCTTTTTCCTCACCGTCCTCTTCAACCGAAAACCCACTGCCACCCAATATCGTTCTTATATCACCGCTCATCAATGATCATGTCATGTGCACCCGTGGAAAACGAGGATTTCTTCTCCCCACTAAACGTCTCAATCTTACCGCCACCCCAACCATCTCTCCTATTCCAACCAGTTATAAGCGAGCTCTTCTTGACCCTCTCTGGCTTTCTACTATGCGCGATGAATTTGAAGCTCTTCAGCAAAATAATATATGGACTCTTGTTCCCAAACCTCCTGGTGTTAACATTGTTTCTGGCAAATGGGTTTTTCGTCATAAATTTCATTCCAATGGCACTCTCACTCGTTATAAAGCTCGTTGGGTGTGTCGTGGTTTCTCCCAGCAGCCTGTTATTGACTTTGATGAGACATTTTCTCCTGTTGTTAAACCAAGCACTATTCGTGTTGTTCTTAGTCTTGCTGTTTCCTCTTCTTGGCCTATTCATCAACTTGATGTTAAAAATGCTTTTCTTCATGGCACTCTCAATGAAATTGTTTATTGTCAGCAACCCTCTGGTTTTGAGAATCCCTCATCTCCAAATTTTGTTTGTCTCCTCAACAAATCTCTTTATGGCCTTAAACAAGCTCCTCGTGCATGGTTTCAATGCTTTGCTACTTTTATTCAAACCATAGGCTTTGTTCCCTCCAAATCCGATTCTTCTCTCTTTGTTTATCAGTCTTCTACTCACACTGCCTACCTCTTGCTTTATGTTGATGATATCATTCTCACGGCTAGTTCTGATTCTTTTCTTCAACATACCATCTCTTCTCTCAATCGGGAGTTTTCCATGACTGATCTTGGTCCTCTTCATCATTTTCTAGGTATTCATGTTTCTACAAAATCTTCCCTCTTTCTTTCTCAACGGTCATACATTTTGGACTTGCTTTGTCGTTCGGTATGTCTGATTGTCAACCCTCTCGTACTCCAGCCGACGTTGGTGCTAAACTGTCGGCTGATGGTGATCCTCTTTCTGATCCTACTTTATATCGTAGCATCACTGGCGCTCTTCAATATGCCACTCTTACTCGTCCTGAAATCTCCTATTCAGTTCAGCAAGCCTGTCTCTTTATGCATGATCCTCGTGCTCCTCGTCTGCTCATGTCGACGCATTCTCCGCTATTTAAAAGGCACTCTTGATCACGGTCTCCTTATTAATTCTACTTCACCTACAAGCTTGACAGTTTATTCGATGCAGACTGGGCAGGTTGTCCAGATACTCGACGATCTACATCCGGATTTTGCGTTTATTTGGGTGATAATCTTGTTTCTTGGTGTTCTAAAAGGCAGGTAACAGTTTCAGGTCTTCTGCTGAGGCTGAGTATAGGCGGTTGCTCACGCTGTGGCGAGGCGGTGTGGCTCGACAGCTTCTCGTTGAACTTCATCGTCCGCTCCCACGTGCTATCATTGTTTACTGTGATAACATCTCTGCAGTATACATGGCTTCCAATCCAGTTCAACATCGTCGCACAAAGCACATTGAGATTGACATTCACTTTGTTCGTGAAAAGGTGGCTCTTGGCGAGGTTCGCGTTCTTCATGTTCCTACAAGTGCTCAATTTGCTGACATTTTTACCAAAGGACTCCCGACTGCATCGTTCACCGACATACGCTCCAGTCTCAACATTGTTTCACCTGACGTTGAGACTGCGGGGGGATCTTAGAGTATAAAGTCTATTCGTATTGTAATCCATCTCTATTAGTCTAGTCTTGGAGCCCAAGCTTTGTAATCTATATAAACAGCCCTTGAGGCCCTAATCAATATAACAATTACTTCTCCAATATCTCAATCTATCAGTTGAGGAGTTAAACGGAATGAGGGTTTAGTTGCTACATAATGCTTCACACAAGAGAAAAGGGCAAAGGCAGTGATTGACAACCCTAGTCGCCATCGTCGCCCACCCCTCTTGCAACTGCTAGGGCAGGTCCCCAGGCAAAGCCTGCGTAGTGGCCGCTTCGGCAGCGACGACGAGGCACTGATCAAGGGTGGCTTGCTTGGAGGTGTTACTGTGAACACCGAAGGAGTTGATGGCTCGACTGTCGGTCTTCGTCAGGTGGTGCTCGAGTGGCGTTGGTGAAGCCTACGGCGGCTGGAGGGATCCATGGCAATGATCTTCAATTGCGGCCCGGCCTGGCTATTGGCTAGGTCAACCGAGAAGAGGTCGTCAGTGCAAGGTCCTGGACCGCGCCACACCCAGCATCAGATCCAGACCTGTCGCGCATCGGCACATTTTTTTTTCATGTTTGTCTGAGGGAGCCTTCATATTTGGTTTGGGGCAGCAAGGCGACGACGTTGGCCGGGTGTAGGAATAAAAAATAATGTTCTTCCCGCCTTATTCCCGTACCGTTGGTATTTTTATCACCGGTGAAGAGTGTGTGGAGCCGTGTCTCCAGCAAGACTTCCGGGATCCGGTTGATTAGGTATTTGGTTAACTAAAATAACATCATTTTAAGAGGTTAAACACTTCTAGAAATTCGGTTCATTGCAGACCCGCAAATTTCTTTGGTATATGTCTGGACATGGCCTCCATTGGGATGCCCTATGACAGCACCACTACACATTTACACGCCCTGAACAGTGTTCCACACACAGTACACACTAGTGGGATAGTGAGGAAAAATGGACCGCGCCGTCGACGAATGCGAGTGCGTCTCGTACACGAAACACGTACGCGCTCCTACGTGTGTGCGGGTCGATCCGGCGCGCGTTACGAGGTAACGGATTAAGCGGCGAGCATGTTGTGCTGGGTGCAGTCGAGTGTAAACGTGAGTTGAGTGTGTCGGCAGCTTGGAGCAGTACCAGGAGTGCAAGGGAGGCCGAATAGAGAAATGTCGTGGCGCCGCACGGACGTCAACCGCTGAATCCAGAGGCGCGCAGTGCAGTCTTCCAAAATTCTCGGCTTCATCCATTCCATTCCCACCCTCGCGTGCGTGCACAAAACAAACAATGCTGCAATGATTAGTGCAGGCGTACGTAGGAATCATTTACCAGTTCCTGCATTGCACACGCATCCGTCGGGAGAGAATGTTCAGGCCAGCAGCTCGCTTGCACCTGAGGTCAAATTCTTCTTCAAAAAATAAGGAAACATCTAGGTGAAATTAATTACAGTACAGGCCAAACAAAATGAATTAAGATGGGCGTTGAAGCATTCCTCTACAGGCGACTGAGAAGATGCAAGAGCATCACTAACAGGACATGTAAAAGAGGGCACTCAAAATCAGTTTTTGGGAGTCATCTAGAAATAAATATCAGTTTTTGGGCACCAAAATGTTGATTTTAATGCACTCAAAATATTTCTGGCTTAGCAAATAATGTAAAATAGGGCATCCAAAACAACTTGATCAGGCATCCAAAATAACTTGATCATTGCATGCTTTCGCCCAACCATTCAAACATTTAAACTTTTAAACATGCAAACTTAAACATAGAATACAAACACCTACCCATGACTAGAGCGCTGAAGATCGTTCCAGTCAATATCATCATCCTTATCGTCGCGGACTGCATCGTCTGACTCGACATTGACCACCCTTGAGGGGCCAACCTCGTCCTCCTTGATCGCCTTGATCCATTGGAATATTGGAACTCCTAAATCAACTCATATGTGGGAATTAAGTGGGGTGTTCCGGCGTGTCTAGAAACCCATCACGTTGGACGCGGCCCATCTCAGAGCACTTTCAATCTTTTTTCTTTTTGTTCTATCTCTTTCCAACATCCCCATGGATATGGCCAAGCAACTTGAAGAACATGACTACGTGTTGTCGTGTACGGACAAATGAGAGTTTTAAGCGGACACATCCACACAGCCGTATCCGTGGACAAATGATCAAATTAGCTAGTCCGATTAAACCGTTTTCTAGGGTTTAGTGGCGAGAAGGCGGCGACCCAGGCGAATCTGATCTGCGGCGAGCTCGCGAGGTTCTCCTGACGACAGCGCCGCCCTCAACGATCCCTGAGTCACCGCTCCACCTGCTGCTGCCCTCGGGGTGATTAAGGGGGGTCCTGGTGACCTTTCCCACCCTTGGGGCGCGAGGAGGACGTGTGGGCTTGTGGGGTTTGTCACGGGTGTGGGCGATGGCGTCCGAGGAGTCGTCAAAGACAAGGGAAGGGGTGGAACGCATGATGGAGAAGTTGAAGTTGACAGAGAAGGAGAGTAAGAAGCTGGTGGTAGATGATCAGGAGGAGGAGGGGGCTGCCCCTAAGGTGGCGTTGATTGGCAAGGTGCTGTATCGGAAATTCCTTCATGTGAACACCATTGAGGAGGCCCTGCGGCCGGCGTGGGGGAACCCGCGTGGATTGAACTTTAATCCTGTGGGGGAGAACTTGTTTGTGGCAAATCTGCAGGATCAAAGGGACCGGGATCGCATCTTTGGCGGTGGTCCATGGATGGTCGGTAAGCACGCGGTGGTCTTGGAGGTTTTTGACTGTAGATCGAAGCCCTCTGATTGGAAGTTTGAGAAGTTGCAGATCTGGGCCAGGGTGATCAATCTGCCGTTTAATCTCCGGTACCCTCCGTGGCCGGAGAGGATTGCTGGCATGATGGGGGAGGTAATTAAATTAGATGTGGATCAGAAAGGCTTTGCCTTCGGCGAATCACTACGAGCTAGAATTTGGATTCAGGTAAATGAGCCATTGATGCGGTGGGTACAGTTAGAGTCAGCAAGGACGAAGGAGACAATATTGTATGACATTCAGTATGAAGGCTTGCCGTACTTTTGTTTTTCCTGTGGAGTGTTGGGCCATGCGGAGGCGTTCTGCCCTTCCCCGGGGGAACGAGACACTGATGGTCGTCTTCCTTATAAGGAGGCATTGCGATGGCCGGGGCCGAAGAGAACATGGGGGAGTGCATCGCAGGGAAAAAAGACTCAGGATGGCAGGAGTTTTAGGAAGGGAGACTGGGCAGATGAAGATGATGAGGTAGAGGAAGGTGATGGAGTTACATCGCCACTGAAGAAATCCACGGGACTGGTCAGGGAAGCAGTGTACCAGTTTAATGCTCGAGGGGGAGCAAATATGGCCCGAGGAAGTTTTGGCAGAGGCTTTGATAGAGGTCGTGGCAGAAACAATAATAGAGTGTATAGACGGGTGGAGTTGGGCAAATCTGATGCAGTAAACTGTTCATCTAATCAGCTGATGATATTGGATCAGGATATGTTAAATAAGAAGAGGGCGATCGAGAATGAACTACCGAGTACCTCTAAGGAGGATAGCAGGGACTCGAAGAAGAAGAAGGCAGTTGATAGGGAAAACTCGGAAGATAAGGCGGAGGCTGCTGGACAGCTCCGCCGGGATCAATGAATTGCATTGCATGGAACTGTCGCGGGCTTGGGAACCCGGAGACAGTTCGAGAACTTCACCACTTGGTGAGGCTGGAAGCGCCCGCCCTAGTCTTCTTATCTGAAACCAAAATCGATGGTAGTAGAGTAGCGAATTTGAAAGCAAGACTGGGGTTCGAAGGATGTGTGTCGGTGAGTAGTAGTGGTTTGAGTGGGGGACTTGCCCTCTTCTGGTCTAGAGAAGTGGATGTTACACTTAATAATGTTTCCGACCAGCATATTGATGTTATGGTTAGGAATGTGGGGAGTGATCAGAAGGAGTGGCGTTTTACAGGCTTCTATGCAAAAGCAAAGAGAAGTGAAAGGAGTGAGAGCTGGAAGTTATTGAAATGGTTAAGATGTCAGAGTGACATTCCATGGCTATGCGGAGGTGATTTCAATGAGATTACAGACAACTCTGAATATTTTGGTTTGAATGATCGGGCTGAATGGCAAATGCAAGGCTTCCGAGAGATCATAGACTTGTGTAACTTTCAAGACCTTGGGTTTGTGGGCTTGCCTTATACCTGGGATAACAGACAGGAGGGAGCTGCAAATGTCAAAGTCAGGCTGGATAGGTTTTTGGCATACCCAGCTTTTATGCAAGAGTTTGGGGCGACGAGTGTGCGGCATGTTGCGACACCACTGTCGGACCACTGCATGGTGGTAGCTAAAATAAAGAGGTTGGCTGGTTGGGATGAAAGCGGCCCAAGTCAATTTCTTTACGAGGAAGCATGGAGGAAGGAGGAGTCGTATGATTCCACAGTGGTAGATGCATGGGAGAAGAACAAGGGGGCGTTCAGTTTGGCGGACCTCAATGCTTCTCTAAAAAACATGCAGGTCCAGCTCACTGATTGGAAACAAAAAAAGTTTGGAGATATCAGGAGAAAGCTCAAGAAACTGCGTCGAGAGTTCGAGCAGGAGAAGGCGTGCTCGCTGTACCGAGGGTCTTCTAAGAGGGAGAAGGATCTTGCTAGACAACTGAATGATCTTCTGCTCAAAGAAGAAATCATGGCTCGTCAAAGGTCAAGGGCGGATTGGCTCCATGCCGGTGACCGCAACACCGGGTTCTTCCACGCACAAGCTTCGAGGAGGAAGCATCAGAACAGGATTTTGGTGCTGGAGAATGCTGATGGTGTTATTCTGGAGGCGAAAGATGATGTCCGAGCCGAGGTGCAAATTTTTTATGTTAACTTATATACGGCCCAGGAGGATATTGAAATGGATGAGGTGCTGCACCACGTCCCACCGGTGGTGACTAGCGTTATGAATGAGAGGTTAATGCGACCCTTTTGCGAAGAGGAGATTGAGCGAGCACTATTCGCAATGGCGCCTTCTAAGGCACCCGGGACTGATGGTTTCAATGCGGGATTCTACCAACATCATTGGTCTTTGATAAAGAAGGATGTAACGAGGGCAGTGTTACATTTCTTGAATGGAGGCCACATGCCGGAGGCCATTAATAATACGGTAATTGTGTTAATCCCAAAGGTTAAAAATCCGAGGAATATCACTCAATACAGGCCCATCTCTCTATGTAATGTGATATATAAACTTTGCTCTAAAGTTTTGGCTAACAGGCTGAGGGAGATCCTGGATGAGATTATTGCTGAAGAACAAAGCGCGTTTGTTCCAGGCAGACTTATAACTGACAATGTCATCACAGCATACGAGTGCATCCATGCAATGAAGAGAAAGAAGGGTAAGCAGGGGTGGTGTGCTGTCAAACTGGACATGATGAAGGCGTATGATTGCGTAGAGTGGCCCTACCTTCAAGGGATCATGCTTCAACTAGGGTTCTCTGAAGAGTAGGTGTCTTTGGTAATGAAATGTGTCAACTCGGTGACATTTCAGATCAAAATGAATGGAGAACTACTCCCATCTTTTCGCCCGTCTAAAGGAATAAGGCAAGGGGACCCAATTTCCCCATACCTCTTTCTGCTGTGTGGGGAGGGGCTGTCATGCCTTCTCAAGAACTATGATGGGGGATGGGTTGATAGAGGTATTCGGCCAGGTTTGAAATCCCCATGGATCTCACACCTATTGTTCGCGGATGATTGCTTGGTCTTCATGAAAGCAGATAGTAGAAGTGCACAAAGGTTGAATGATATTCTGCAAGCATATAGTTTGGGCTCTGGGCAGTGTGTCAACAAGGCCAAGAGCTCTGTGTATTTCAGCCCGAATTGTGGGGCATCGGTGAGGGTTGGAGTCAGGAACAAGAGAGGCTCTAGCAGAGAAGTACCTGGGTCTTCCAACGGCAGCTGGCCGGATTACGGAACAGAACTTTGTACACATTCGTGAGCAAGCTAGATCCAGGGTGCAGGGGTACTGTGAGAGATTGATGTCATGTGCAGCTAAATTGATTCTTCTTAAGGCAGTGATCCAAGCCTTACCGGCCTACTCTATGAGCTGTTTCAAGCTCACAAAAGGCTTGTGCCAGAAAGTAACGACGGTTATGTCAAAGTTTTGGTGGGATGGATCTCTTGACAAGAGAGGAATGCACTGGCAGTCGTGGGAAAAAATGTCTATATCGAAAGAGAAGGGAGGGCTGGGGTTCCGAGACCTACAGATGTTTAATGATGCTATGCTCGCGAAACAGGCATGGCGATTGATTGATAAGCCTGACAGTTTGTGTGCTCGAGTCCTTAGGGGACGCTACTACCCGGAGGGGGATTTTTTGCAGGCAGGTTGTCCTGCTAGTGCGTCAACCACGTGGAAGGCCATTATCAAAGGAAGAAAGGTCTAATCAGAAGAGTTGGTGATGGTTGGACAACGGAAGTTTGGCATGATAACTGGATTCAGAATACTACCTCCTTCAAACCAGTCTGCAACATGGGAAACGAACCAGTCCATTTGGTAGCCGACTTAATACTGGAGTCGGGTGAAGGGGACGAGGAGAAAATCAGGAGGATCTTCATTGCCCCTGACGCCAATGCCATTCTAAACATGCCCAGGCCGCATGCGGCCATGGAGGACTACTGGGCGTGGGGCTTGGAGCACTCTGGATTTTTTACGGTGCGCTCGGCGTATCGTATGCTGATGGAGTTGAGGGAAGAGGTGATGAGCCAGATTGGCTCGTCGACACAAGGACAGGAGGTTTGGAAGGCCCTGTGGAAGCTCAATGTGCAACCAAAGATTCGCGTTTTCTGGTGGCGTACACTTCAGGGATTTCTCCCGGCAAAAGGAGAGTTGCTGAAGAGACATATTGGGGAAGATGCAGTATGCCCATTGTGTGGCCATGATGATGAGACTCTCTATCACTCTCTAGTCACTTGTGATCATGCAAAACTTTTCTGGAGAGAGGCTGAAGATTTCTTTGATTTTAAGCTGCCGAATCTACAACCTGTGACATGGTCGCGTGACTTATTGGACTCGAGTTTTTTCAGTAAAGAGAGAGCGGCTATAGCAGTGTCAGTGATGTGGGCGATTTGGTCAAGCCGAAATAGGTACAAGCACGAGGAGGTGAAGTACCAGCCACGCAATCTATAATCCTTGTTCAGGAACTTATCCATGCTCTGCATGTCCCAAGGAGTAGCTTGGGGAGACATGTACGACCAGTTGAAAGATGGAGGCCGCCGGTTGAGGGATGGGTTAAACTGAATATGGATGCTGCAGTGGATGTAACCGGGGGCAGGGCTGCGGCTGGGATAATAGCTAGGGATCACCACGGTTCTTTCTTGGTGGCCCGGGCTACCAAGTTTCCAGGTGTAACAGACCCGTATAGCGCAGAACTACTGTCTATCAGAGAGGGAGTTCGGCTAGCTCGTGAGAAGGAATGGAACTTTATAGAGGTTGAATCTGACTGTCTTACTGTCATGGAGGAGTTGAGGGAAGATGACTGCAGGTCGCTGGGAAGTCATGTTATCAGAGAGATCAAATCTTATCTCTCACATTTCCAAGGTGTTTGCATCAGGCACGCTAGAAGGGAGGCCAATGAGGCGACTGCAAAGAAAGGATTAGACATAATGCCAAGAACTGTAACGTTTGAAGCAATCCCTGTTTTTTTGGTTGCTGTAGTGCAATCAGATGTAAACCGTCTTAATGTTGAATAAAGTGCCTTCAGCGGCGGTTCTTAAAAAAAAAGATTAAAGATGCTCTAACCCTAATGAATTCAGACGTTACAATTGATTTTCCTAGACAAGAAGCTCACGCCTTGAATGGAACCACAAGTGGGATGATGCAATTGACCGCCCCATTTTCTTCATCCAGAAAACTGTGTCCTGCCGACTGCAGCGACAGCGACTCACCACTACAGCTGCAGCAGTGGCGGTGCCAGGATCAAAACCATGTGATGTCAAGCTTCACTAATAAAAAAATTAGATCATAAACAGGAATAAAAACATCGTACTTTATTACAAACCAACATATCTATGGCAGTAGTACTTTGCGACGATGGTACTAATAGACTGGAATACGTCGGTTTCAACATAAGTTATGAGAAAATGGTACAAGAAATTGTCGCCTATTCTATTGCGCAAATCAGACTTGATATATTTCATTGCGGAAAATGCTCTCTCAACTGTTCCCTCGTGTAAGACAGCTCCAATGGATTGCTCATGTTCTGATTATGAGTACTTGAAGGACCCCCAACATGAATATCCAATCTCTTTACATTATTTCAACTTTTCCACCCCTTTGTTGAAAATACATCTCCACCACCACGGCCTAGACTTTCATTCTGAAACAAATAGCAACAAAGACAAAATGCTGCATTTTCCTTTGTACTATACTCCAACCAAGACTTGTGATCCTTGAACCACTCTTCATTAAAACGACGTTGAACTCCACTGAAATCTGTTTGAAGGAAAGCATGTCCTGTTGGTTGGAACGGGCCTCTCAGCAAGTATGCTCTTCGCACATCATCACGTACTATGGCACTGTACTGGAAAATTGGTATGCGATTTGCAGGATCCAGCGGAAGATTAGATGTATCAACTTCCTCTTTTTCTTTAGCTGGGCGTGGCCTTGCATTGCTATTAATTAACACACGTTCCAAAGCGGCTCGAGCATCAATAGGAGTCTGTTCTTCCTCATTCGTAGGTGATACCTGATGTGTGGTATTTGCAACATTTGAGTTGGACTGCCACTTCTTCACAAATGTATCCATTTATCAAACGGGAATGACCTGACAAAATAAATCTGTTGCTAAGAAAAGGAAATATGCAATTCTTATTCTTAATAAAATAATCTCCTACATCCTAAATCTTAATATTGCCAGTGAGAGAAAAACTGGAAAATAATGAACCTTGCCTTGTGTAGTTGTGTTGGATCAGATACAGAATGCAGACTAGTACAGTAGTATTGATCGATGGATTCAGAGTTTCAGACGGACAGTTTTTATGCAGCCGCAGGTGCGCGCTCGCGGCTCGCCGGACAGCCCAACGTGGTCGTTCCTCACGTCTCACGTCCGAGTCCAGCCAAAGATCACCGATGCCGGGAGTCCGGGAGAGCAAGTCTGAAGGCGATGCGCTGCAGCGGCCGTCCACGGTCATTGGAGAGGCATGCGTGAAGGAGCCAACAAGATCACGTAATTTGGGGATCAACTAGTGCGATCAATTAAGGGATTTTGGATTTTTTCTTGCGATATGGCCCAGTAGTGGCCCAACTAATTGTTACACAAGCAGAAAAATAAGAGAATAGATGGGCCTGTGTAGTAAAATATTGTTGGTTGCCTGGTTCAACGACGTGATATGCAGACCTGGGGGTCGATGTCGTACGAGAAACCTGTGTAGTCAAGTGACTACACAGTTATAGCCTGGCTTCGCCACCGAGCTGCAGGCGATCGTAACCGCGGCCGCATGTGATTTTGCACTACTTGTTTAATTTCGAGCTCGATTAGAAGCTGCCTTCAAACAATGGTGCTCAGAGCATCTCCAGCCGCGCCCCCAACAGGCCCCCGCAGGCGACATTTTCGGCTTCGGCGCCAAAAAAACGCCCCAGTCGCGCCCCTAGGACGACGGAAAGCGCCGGTTCGGCCCTTTTTTCGTCGGCGCGACGAGAGTCGAACTGGCGCTACTGGGGCGCTGGGAGCTCGGCGGAAGGGAAAAGCACGGCTGGCCCACGCCGTCAGGTTTCTTCCCCAACTCGCCTCCCACCCCCGCGCTCTCGGCCGCCACTAGCTATATCCCGGCGCCACCCGCCACCTTTCACCGCTAGATACCCATTCCCCGTCGGAAAAAATAGCAGAGGTAGCAGAGGTTCGCCGCGGCAGCCCCTCCGACAGCAGCTGGGCGTTTTCGGCCGCCGTTTCCGGCCGCGGAGGGGCAGTTTAGCGGCGGGTGCACGCCCACCGGGCGCAAGGTGTTCGACGAATTGCCTGCCTTGGTGATGGACTCGGATGTCGAGGAAGTGCTCGCCGCGCTGCTGGAGGAGGAAGCCGAGGGACGTCCAGGAAGAAGAGCATCTCATGGTGCTCGCCGCCCTCGCCCAGTTGCGGGTGAGCAATGAAAAGCCGCGGCGAGGTGGCTCGGCGCCGGGGCGGATGAAAGCAAAGAACCGGCATCGTCTCGAAGGCTACTGCATACTCTACTCCGACTACATCGCCGATGCTCCAGTATTGAGTTTTTATTTGTTGAACTATATAATTTGTATTGAACTATTTGTTGTTGTACTATTTTGTTGAAGTATTTGATTTTTTTGTGATGAGATATGTGATAAAAAAATATTTATGTTAATAATTGAACGCCGAGCTACGGCGAACCACGCCGAATATGGGCCTATTCTCCCCCATATGGGCCCTTTTCGCCGAAATAGGGCTTCAAAAGTGGGCCAACATCGGCGCCTGGGGGCGACGACTGGGTGCAAAACCACCCCTAGCGCCGAACGAATCGCCGGCTCGCCCCCAGGGGGCGATTTTTATGCGTCCTGGGGGCCAACGGCTGGAGATGCTCTCATGACCATCACTACCGAAATAATCTTATATGCCTACGACCTTATCTATGCCGACGGCTGCCGTAGGCATAGATGGAGCTATGCCGACGGCCTGGGGAATACCGTCGGCACAGAAAAGCCGTCGGCATAGCTCCATCTATGCCTACGGCAGCCGTAGGCATAGTAAGGCCGTCAGCATATATCAATCTATGCCTACGGCAGCCGTAGGCATAGTAAGGCCGTCGGCATATATCGATCTATGCCTACGGCAGCCGTAGGCATAGTTAGGCCGTCGGCATAGAGGTGGCCCTCGTGGCCCAGGGACAGACGGCGGGCTGACGCCGTCAAATCTATGCCGACGGCCCTAACGGCGGCCGTCAGCATAAATATCATCTGTTTTTTTATTAGGAGCTGCCACGTGGCAGAGCTATGCCGACGGCAAAGCCGTAGGCATAGTTTTTCATCTATGCCTACGGCAAGGCTGTAGGCATAGCCTCGCCACGTGGCGCCTCCTCGTAGCCCCTAGCCAAGAACTATGCCTACGGCTATGCCGTAGGCATAGATATCATTTTTTTTAAATTATTTTTATGTTTTAAAAAGTTAAATTTTGAATAATTTAAATCTAACTTATCTAAACTTAAACATACACAAATTATACATCGACTTGGGGTAGAATTTTCCATAGATTATGAGTATACATTTTTTTGTTTTTGAGTACGTTAGAAATGTAACCTCATGTACTTTTGCATATAGGTCCTTATAGTTTGTTAAAATCATAAGTAATTGATACTTGGATCGATTTTGACAAATTTTATATGATTTTTATCAGAATCTTGAAAGGATTATGTTGCTATACTATTTTTCAAATTTGAACAAATTTAAATCATGTTTGCTTCAAAATTACGAAAACACCCTTTTGTTTTGAATTTTTGTATATTTTTCATACCTTGGCCAATCAAGACAAACTTTATATCTACATCCATCGACTGTTTCAAGGATTGTGGTGGCGGTATAAACACCCAAAGAACTGGCTCGAGTGTGACTCCTTCATGGATGGCGATCTGGTCGACACTTGGAGGGAAAACGGCCACGTTGGGTCGAGACGGAGGAATCTTATGGTGGGTTTGGCCCAAACCTTGTTCTCAAGTGTTCCTATGGGCTGACCTATCATAACCGGTGAAAACGTCTGTTGGTCAAATCCCGTCGACGAAAGTCAAAGGCGAGATCTCCGGTCAATGGTCCGAGGTTAGGCGGTTGGGGCCTTGGGGTAGCAATGCCACCGAGCATTGCGCCGGGTCCTCACACATGTCTTAAGGTGTGGTGGCATGTCCGAAGAGGCATCTGGCGGCTCGGTGTGAGCCCCCCCCCCCACCTGGACGGCAATGAAATCAAGTAATCCTCTACGGTTTTGGCGTTGCATGAATATTTCTGAACACTCGGAGCATGATCAATTCATGAAATTTTTACACAGTGCAGACACATGTGATATAATAGGCATTGCAATTTCTTATATTTTTTAAAGATGCAAGAGTATGTGAAAAAAAACCACTACGGATTGTTCTTCGCGTGTCTACGAGTGTGGTCAAGGGCCTTCGGGGGCTAGCTATGCCACCAAATCTTGCATTGGGTCCTCTTACATGTCTGGAAGTGTGGTGTCAGGTGCAAACACCTGTCATGTGGCTCTGGAAATGTGACCCCCTTCACGGAAGGCTGCCGCAAGACTTGGAGGAGAAGCGGCCGCGTCGGGTCGACACGAGGGGGATCCGGTGGTGGGTTGGGCCCAGTCGGGGGCCTTCGGGGGTAGCAATGCCACCAAAACTTGCATTGTGTCTTAATATATGTATACAAGTGTGATTAAGTGTTGAAATAATAACGAGCAACAGGCAAAGACACTTCCTTCACAAAACCGGACACGTTCTCTCTCGATAATCAGATATTACCTTGGAGATGGTGTAGTTTACAAGTGGCCTCCTGTGAGGCTTCTGCGAAACATGCTCAAACTTTTACCGCACCCTACAAAGGGCCATATGACTACACCATGCCAGGTCCCGAGGATTTTTGGCATCGTATGATTTCCCATGGATTTTAACGGCTAGATCTGGCATGCCCCGAGTTACATTCACCCTGTGGTGGTGGGGCCTCCCCCTCCTTTGGTTGCACTAGGCCTACATACCGCAAAGACATCATATGCGATTTAACAAACCACTTCTGGACATCATTTCAGGTGGTCGCCAAGCAGATCTGCAATTTCCCGCATTGAAACCCTACGGATGCAATAAATGTCTCAAATATTGCAAGTGGCCCAGAAAAATGCCATGTCCTGGCACGTGTCATGCAATGGCCTCCTTTGGGAGCACGAGAAGTTTCAAGGTCAATGAAGCAACTGGCATCACACCTCCTTCACAAACTAAACACGTTCTCTCTCGATAGCCAGATACTACCTCGGAGATGGAGCAGTTTACAAGCGACCTCCGGACAGGCTTATGCGAAACAGGCTCAAACTTTCACCACACTCCACAAGGGCCATATGACGACACCGCGCCAGGTCCCGAGGATTTCCAGCATCGTATGATTTTTGTTTGATTTTAACGGTTGGATCCGGCATGCCGTCGAGGTACATTTGCCTCCCGGTGGTGGGGCATGCCCTCCTTGGGTTGCACTAGTCCTACACATACCGCAAAGACATCATATATGATTTGATGAACCACTTCGGACATCATTTCGTGGCCGTCGTGCAGATCGGCAATTTCCGCATTGAAACCCTACGGATGCGATAAATGTCTCAAATATTGCAAGTGGGCCGAAAAATGCCATGTATCATCACGTGTCATGCAATGGCCCCTTTGAGAGCACGAGAAGTTTTGAGGTCAACAGAGAGCGGCAAAGACACTTCCTTCACAAACCGGCACGTTCTCTCGTTAGCCGATACTACCTCGGAGATGGTGCGGTTTACAAGCGACCTCGGGTTAGGTTTCGCGAAATGCGCTAAAACTTTCATCGCACCCTACAAGGGCCATATGACGACACCGTGCAGTCCCGAGGATTTCCGGCATCGTATGGTTTGCCGTGGATTTTAACGGCTAGATCCGCATGCCGCCGACGTACATTCGCCCCACGGTGGTGGGGCCTGCTCCTCCTTTGGTTGCACTAGACCTACACATTCTCCCGGTGGTGGGGCTCAGAGGCTGCTGACGACGGGACGGCGTCGCCAAGCAGACGGGCACACCCGCCGCCTCCGCCAAGATCCCTGCAGGCCAGCACCTCCGCCCGCCCCCATGAGCAGCGGGCGAGCCACCAGATCGAACAACAGGCGCCCAACCAGCCGAGACCGTACCAGATCGACCATGAAGGAAAAATGAGTTTATCAATTTTTTAATTCTAAAAAATTCATTTTTTTTGGAAAAAACATGAAATTTGGCAGAATATTGGTTTGTGATTCGTAGAGGGTGTGGAAAAAGTTTGAAAAGATTTCATAAAAAACTCTAATAAATCTAGCAAAACAAATACGTAAAGAAGCACACAAAAATGAAGACTTCCTATTGGGTGACCACCCGGTCACGCGGATCGGTGACGTGGATGGCTGGCCCCACGCTCCTCTGCACCTCCAAAAAGAAAAGAAGAAAAAGAAAACGCACGCACGCACGATACAAAATCAAATGAAATTTTGGGCCTTCCCGCGCCACTCAGCCCGCTTCCCTCCCACCCACCAAAATTAAAAAAAAGGAAAAGAAGCGAGAGAGAGCCCACCCAAGACCCAACAGAGCCGCACCACTCCCCACCTCGACCTCTCTCTCTCTCTCCCCGCGACACTTCTCCGCCGCCGCCACCCACGCCGGCGATTCCGGCGGCTTCCGGCGATTCCGGCTGCTGCCGACGACGCCAAGCACACTCCCATGATCGCCTCCATCCGCTCCGTCTTCCCTTCCGAGCAGATTCGTCGCTCGCGTCCTCTACCGGTCACCCGCGACCGTCCCCTAAGCTAGGGTTTCGGCCACCGCGTCGCCGGCGTGGCTCCGGCGGCTCAGGTACATCTCTCCGTCGAGATCCCTCGCAACCCACCCTCTCTTACTCACCTGTATCCTCTCCCTCCCAGATCGAGCACGCCACTGTCGCCGTCGTTTCGCTCGCGCTGGAACAGCAAAGGGAAGGCCATGGACGACGCCGCTCCAGCCCTTCTCCGACGCCATCAAGGTCAGCCCCTCCTCTCCTATTCGATCTGTTCCCCTACCCTTCCCTGATGTGCCTACCTTCCTCACCCACACGCAGCAGTAGCAGCAACTCGATGCAGGGACGAGGGAGAGGAGGAGTCCTGCTTCCCCCGCGTGCATCCTCTCTCTCGGAACGACACCCAACCTCAAGCGAGAGGTTTTCCTTACCCTCCATGCCTCCCTTGTCCTCCTCGATTTCCTAGGCTTGCTCTCAATTTGCTGCTGCTCTGCTCTGCTCTGCATTTTTTACTTATACACATGCTTGACTGAATTTTGAATGGGTGCTACTGCTGTCACACTCCACTGCTGGGTCCTCCTAGCTAGCTAGCTCTCAGTTTGGATTGCCCTTGTTGGTTGCTGCAGCCAGGCTAGGCGTATCTTGCATAATATCGATCGATTGAAACTTGTTTGCATATGTTGCAAATTTGCATGACTAGTGAACTAGCCTTGTACGTATTTTTTTATAGCACTGAAGTTTGTGTTTGTGCTAAATGGAACACCTGATGCACTTGTCTTGGTACTGCTTTTGTTGCTGTGACGGTGTGGTGTTCAAACAGTTAATGCCACTCATCCATTGATGAACTAGAGTCCATCTCCGGTTTGAATTGACTCTGCTTTTTAGTATATTTTGCTTGCTACCCCAAAAATGTAGTAGAATTTAGCTTATGAATTGGTCTGGTTGGATTTCTCAAGTTATCTCAAGATGCTACAAAATAAATGGTTGTTGTCTCTACCTTTGATGTTTGATTTGATTTGATTCGGTTTCCTCATGCCTCTATGTTTGCTCTGTTCGTGCTGCTGCCAGATCCAGGAAGGTCTTTGAGAACCTAAACGTTCTTTTTTTGATTGATAGATGCATGTGTGGGTGGCAGCAGATCAACCTCCTTCTCAACCCATGTGTAAGCCCAGCCCCTGAGATACTCACCTTCTCAAACCCAATTTTTTTTGTCTATCTTGTTCCTTGACAAACAAATTTTTTTAGGCCAAAACTTTTTGTTCCATTACTACCATCTTGCTGCTCTCGATATCCATGCCCTAATTCATACCTGATCCATTCTTAGATGCTAGTAAGTAAACATGACATGTGGTAGAAAACATATTAAGCCACCATTACGTGTGAATTACACCGGCTCATGTCAGCGTATGTAGTTTGGATGAAATTTTCTTTTTGGCAACAAATGCATCAACTGTGACAGAACCATTCATGATTAATTCTGTCCTGTGCAAAATGTAGTGCTAGTTCTGTAGTTCGTCATATGTATACATGTGCTCTACAGTTTTAGTTCTTCTTCTTGTGTTGCTGCACTTGGTCTAGAGATACAACAACATTAGTTAGGTCCGGATGGATCAACACATACAACTAGCAGTGCTAGTAACAACAAAAAAATAACCTTGTGATTGATTCTGTTGAGGCTAGCATTCTCTGTTTGTTTTGGAGCCCAACCATGTACTGTACGTACTAAGCTAGCTCACGCACACGCATAGCTAGCTCTATTGATTTCTGTAGATACTAGCACCAGCACGCCTGTGTCTCCTATACTAGCTTGTTTAATTTCTGTACTAGCTCAACAACACTAGCTCTGACTTGTTCGTTTGATTCGGAGCAGCAGGCATCCTCCGTGGATGATGACGACAACCAGGGCATCCACCGCCACGACGACACCCCGCACATGGTCCAACTCGGCTACAACCTCCTCTACCGTGCGACTGCGGCCGCGGTCGTGTTCGGCATCGACTACAACCTCCTCTCCGGTGAGTCCATCTCCTACCTCTAGCTCCCTCTCTTGTGCTGCTATAGCAGTACCTTGCTCTGTTTCATGCGCATGGGTGATTTTGTTTGTGCTTGTCGTGCTTGTGCCATGAGAAAGATCATTCCTATTTAAAGTGATGATGATTCAGAGTAGCACACTTGTTAAATTCTGCTCTTGTACTACCTCATTTGTGGTTGTTGGTTACTGCAGCTAGGTTTTGTTAACTGTTGGTGTTTAATCTAGCTAGCTAGTAGTGTTGGCAGCTAGCTAGTAGTGTTGGCAGCAAGCTACTCCTGTACTGGTAGTTCATCCATATGTGTAATTGATCCTTCCCAGTAATTGAATAATGTGAAGAAATCCTATTGTATCAGCTATGCAGTGTGAACATCAGATCATTTACAACGAAATCTTTGTTTGCCTCCCGGTAGAAGTATTTCTTGTAACATTTTGGTGATTTCCCTTTGGTAGATGCAGTGTATATATTACATATTCATCCTTATGTGTAGGATCTTTGGTTCAATATACTGACTGCATGCCACCTCTGTCATCGCTGCCCCGTCTCCCGCACCATCGGCACCGCCCCTCCGCCTTCTCCTTTGATGCTGTAGTGGATTCTTAGAATGAAAATGTTGTGTACATCAAAAATATTTTATGGTCTGTGTTTGCAAAACCATGGTTGTTGAATCATGTCTTATAATTGTATTGAAAATTGCTAGCCTTTTTGGCTAGTATTTTTTTAGTGGATTCTTAGAATGAAAATGTTGTGTACATCAAATATATTTTATGGTCTGTGTTTGCAAATCCATGGTTGTTGAATCATGTCTTATAATTGGATTGGAAATTGCTAGCCTTTTTGGCTAGTATTTTTTTTTTGTTTTGGTTTGTAAGTATGCTTACGGTTAAACCGTCGGCATAGATATGCATAGGGCTACCCAGGGCCTGCCACGTGGCAGGGATATGCCTACAGCAAAGCCGTCGGCATAGGTGAAAATCTATGCCGACGGCTTTGCCGTAGGCATACCCTCCTGCCAGGAGTCACCGCAGGCCGCCACGTGGCAGAGATATGCCGACGGCACGGCAAAGCCGTCGGCATAGATTTTCACCTATGCCGACGGCTTTGCCGTAGGCATACCTCTGCCACGCGGCTATCTGTGATTCGTTAGCGCTTTTAACGGCGCCGTCCGTTGCCGTCATGTGAAAATCACTGCCGACGGCTAAACTATGCCGACGGCTAGACGGAAGACCAGTGGCGGTGCCAGGATCAAAACCATGTGATGTCAAGCTTCACTAATAAAAAAATTAGATCATAAACAGGAATAAAAACATCGTACTTTATTACAAACCAACATATCTATGGCAGTAGTACTTTGCGACGATGGTACTAATAGACTGGAATACGTCGGTTTCAACATAAGTTATGAGAAAATGGTACAAGAAATTGTCGCCTATTCTATTGCGCAAATCAGACTTGATATATTTCATTGCGGAAAATGCTCTCTCAACTGTTCCTCGTGTAAGACAGCTCCAATGGATTGCTCATGTTCTGATTATGAGTACTTGAAGGACCCCAACATGAATATCCAATCTCTTTACATTATTTCAACTTTTCCACCCCTTTGTTGAAAATACATCTCCACCACCACGGCCTAGACTTTCATTCTGAAACAAATAGCAACAAAGACAAAATGCTGCATTTTCCTTTGTACTATACTCCAACCAAGACTTGTGATCCTTGAACCACTCTTCATTAAAACGACGTTGAACTCCACTGAAATCTGTTTGAAGGAAAGCATGTCCTGTTGGTTGGAACGGGCCTCTCAGCAAGTATGCTCTTCGCACATCATCACGTACTATGGCACTGTACTGGAAAATTGGTATGCGATTTGCAGGATCCAGCGGAAGATTAGATGTATCAACTTCCTCTTTTTCTTTAGCTGGGCGTGGCCTTGCATTGCTATTAATTAACACACGTTCCAAAGCGGCTCGAGCATCAATAGGAGTCTGTTCTTCCTCATTCGTAGGTGATACCTGATGTGTGGTATTTGCAACATTTGAGTTGGACTGCCACTTCTTCACAAATGTATCCATTTATCAAACGGGAATGACCTGACAAAATAAATCTGTTGCTAAGAAAAGGGAAATATGCAATTCTTATTCTTAATAAAAATAATCTCCTACATCCTAAATCTTAATATTGCCAGTGAGAGAAAAACTGGAAAATAATGAACCTTGCCTTGTGTAGTTGTGTTGGATCAGATACAGAATGCAGACTAGTACAGTAGTATTGATCGATGGATTCAGAGTTTCAGACGGACAGTTTTTATGCAGCCGCAGGTGCGCCGCTCGCGGCTCGCCGGACAGCCCAACGTGGTCGTTCCTCACGTCTCACGTCCAGAGTCCAGCCAAAGATCACCGATGCCGGGAGTCCGGGAGAGCAAGTCTGAAGGCGATGCGCTGCAGCGGCCGTCCACGGTCATTGGAGAGGCATGCGTGAAGGAGCCAACAAGATCACGTAATTTGGGGATCAACTAGTGCGATCAATTAAGGGATTTTGGATTTTTTCTTGCGATATGGCCCAGTAGTGGCCCAACTAATTGTTACACAAGCAGAAAAATAAGAGAATAGATGGGCCTGTGTAGTAAAATATTGTTGGTTGCCTGGTTCAACGACGTGATATGCAGACCTGGGGGTCGATGTCGTACGAGAAACCTGTGTAGTCAAGTGACTACACAGTTATAGCCTGGCTTCGCCACTGCGGAAGACGTCGGCATAGGCCCCTATGCCGACGGTCTGACAAGACTACGCTGACGTGATCTACGCCGACGGGGCTATGCCGACGGCAGCCGTAGGCATAGATGTATGCCGACGGGAAATGGCCTATGCCGACGGCCCTGGGCCGTCAGCATAGGTGGCGAGTCCGGTAGTGCATTATCCTGGCTGTGCTCGAACGGCTGCTGGTACGTGCACGCACGCCTCCTACTTCCCCTCTCGCCCGGCCATCAATTTCTTGTTGCAACTTACCATCAATATCACTAAATTTATGGGACGAAAGAAGATACAACATTGTTTGTTTGTACGTATGTACGTGCGAGGATGACGACTAGTTGCGGCCACATATTGGTCAAAACTCAAAACACATCAAGGAAAGGACAATTGCTGGTCATGTATCTCATCAACTAATTTAATCTCTGGAAAGGCAATTGCTGGTCATGGATCTCATCAGCTAGTTAATCTACTGCGGGAGCACGGTGGGTTTTTCATGCTAACGCGAATTGTTAGTTAATGCACAAGAGCTTCCCAGCAAGATCCCGAAAACGAGGTGTCTAAAAAGTAATGCATCTCTCTGATTAGGATGATAGCGACCAAGGTTTAAGTTTAGGTTGCGGTTTGCTGTTTTATTTATGCTTATTTTTAAAGTGTTTGAACAGGAATGCAGTACAGGCATCAGCGCATGCAAACTGTGTGGGTTCAATGAAATATTTCATATGAGGTAGTAATCTTTCCCTAATAATAAAGCACGGATTGTGAATTTATATTTTTAGTTCTTTTCTTCAACACGTTTATATTTATTTTCTACATCTAAGGTGGTGCTAATATATATATGTATAGCTCCACCCCAGGAGGCCCAGTGCTAATATATAGCGTCTGTCTCCATATGGGCTGTACTGGGGTCTGCGTGACTGCATCGTCCTCTCAGCGCCCGGCCTCGCATTGGCAGTCGTCATGCGCAGCCATCCGAGGCATCATGGCGGCCTTCCAGCCCACTTTGGCAATTGTTCTTACATTATGTTAGCTATGGCCCTCAAAGTACACCAGATCAAGCAAGTCCATTCAACAAACGTCGGACAGTACTCGCGCGTACATGGTCTGAACCAACAACCTTTAGTTGGAAGGACAGAGAGCAACTGGTATTCTGGTCTCGTCCGGCTGCACCCAAACGTGGGAAGGATGTGTGTAAAAGTGGTGGAGAACGATGCCGGTGATGTGGAGGTGTCCCTCCTGCGAGTAACACGCCGGAAACTGTCCAAGGGGGGAGAACGTGCGCCTAGGTGACTTCGACCATCTGTGAGTACTTTCTTCCTCATGGTTTTGATTATTCTTTCGTTTATGCAATACATATGCAATTTGTGCTTGTTCGACACTGTTGGCTAGAAACGCCGGAATTTTCCTTGTCCAATCATGTGTTGCAGGCTTGCATAGGATGCTTAGAAACTTATTAGTGCTGAATTCTGAGCCAAAAAGACATAATTTCAGTATATAAATTATAGGTTGTTAAACTAACATTTCTTTTCATTGAGAGCTTTTGACACTGGTCATAGGCTTACACATTTCATCATTCCACCTGTATTGGATATTGTCAGCATGTTCCCCTTCATATTTCCTTTTTTCATTCCTTTTTTGCTTGAAGGGAGTGAGTGATTCTTACCATTGCCATTTAATCATCTTAGGCCTCCTTTGGTTTGGAGGAAATTCATGGGAGTTCTAGAGGATAGGATTCTTATAGGATTTTTTTCCTTTAGAGCCATTTGGTTCACAGGAATGGATACCTATTCCGACATAGGATTGGTTCCTATCCTTTACATTTCATAGGAAAATATAAATGAGCCTAGACTCAATGAAAAAATTCCTTTGGTTTGAACCAAATGACATATTGTTTCATATTTCTATTCATAGGATTTAAGATACATGCCATTTCATTCCCTACAAATTTCCTATTCCTACGATAATTCTATCCTATGAATCATAAGAGGCCTTACCATTATTACTTCCAGTTTGACACAAAGTTCTGCATATAGATGTACCATACTTTTGACTAACTGCCCAAGCATTTCAAGTTTTCAACAAAGGTAATGATGTGTTACTAAGGGTCAGTTTGGATAGTGTTCACACTAAAATTTGCCTGGCCTGGAGTCTGCCTGAAAGGTGCCTGAGGAGTGTTTGGTTGCTGTCCTGAAAAAGTAACAGCTTGCCTGGCCTGGTGGCCTCACAATTTGAATAGCCTGGGGTGTGACCCAGGCAAATTTCTTAGCCTGGGCCAGGCTTTCAGGATAGGACGCCTGGGTAGCTGCCTGGTGCTAGTGAGCCGCTGTTTTCAAGCATTTTTGTCGTTAGGGGCCTTCAATGATGGCAGGATATTATTTTAATGCTACACCAGGCCAGGCCATGAACACAACGCCTCTACGCCAGGCCAGCCTCACCAGGCACAAAACAATGAAGTGCCAGGCTCAAACCAGGCAGCCTCTTTTTCCAGGCACGAAACCGAGGCCACTAATCGAACAGACCCTAAATGAATGAGGTGCATCGTGGTCGTCGGAGTCAAATAGGTCGATGATTCTCATGAGATGGTTGAAGAATTAGCTTTACACACATGCTCGCGTTGAGATTTGTTTTACTCCTGTTGCAACGCACGTGCATGTTTGCTTACCTACTAAGAAAGCAAATAGGTTTTCTTAGTCCGTCATGCTATTTTGCAAACAATAAAAAACTCCCTCATATTTCTCTTAATCAATTCAATCCGTAGTCTGCGTTTTAAGTCAGATTTTTGTTTTTTAGAACCCCCGATGCTTCTAGAAATCAATCCACATGAGAATTTTAAGTCAGATTTTTGGTTTTATAGAAAACCCTTTGGTATTTCGGTTAATAAACACGCAATACATATCAAATACTTTTTAAAATTATTCATATCTTTAGAACACTAGCTCCAAATTGAAAATGTTATATATGAATTTGATTAGAAAATGCTTAGAATTTGAATATGACGTTATTCACCTGTTAACAAATTTAAAATGCTATTTAGCGTGCACCCTTAATCAATAGTGCATCATATATTTGTTTTTCATACCTGTGTTGCGCATGATCCGTCTTTCTTTCATGTTGCTGCCAATCTGAATTGGAAATAAACATCTCAGGAAACCAGGATGGGAGACAGAAAAAATATCTATAATCCTACATGCACGCCTCGCTAAAACCATGTAGGAAGAAACAGATTTATCATCTTATGCTCAGTGAGAGACGCCTTAGAATTGACGACATTCAAATGTGTTATGATTGTGTGAGCACCGAGGCGCGGGAAAGAGGATAAGTGACAACATGTTATTGGGTTAAAGGAGTGTGGTATGTATACACCCGCTGTTTCTTCTATTGTGACTTGTATGGACTCTTGGGCCTTGTAAGTGAAGTGCTAGAGTTTCGTTAGTTTAATCCTAGACGTTGTCACATGTATGGACTCAGCCTCAAAAAAGCTGGGCGTTTCCTTAATTGTAGCATGTATGGATGTTGAAGTGCTAGAGTTTTCTTATCTTATTTAATCTTGGACGTTGTCACATGTATGGACTCTTGGATGTTGTCACATGTATGGACTCTTGGCCCTTCTACGTGAGGTGTAGAATTTGCTTATATTGTTTAATCCTGGACGTATAATTTAGATCAGATGGTTATTTTAAAGCACTTCTGAGCATTAACATGGAAGCTCGTATGGTTTTTTCAATTAGTAAATACTCCCTCCGTTTCTAAATAATTGTCTTTCTAGAGATTTCAACAAGTGACTACATACGAAGCAAAATAAGTGAATCTACACTCTAAAACATGTCTACATACGTCCGTATGTTATAGTTTATTTGAGATGGCTAAAAAGACAATTATTTGGGAACGAAGGGAGTATAAGATAAGATGGCTCTGGCCGCGTCGAAGTATTTTTTTTCAAAACGCGTCTTACTGGTATGCTGTCAACAATAACAACAACAACTAAGCCTTTAAATCCCAAACAAGGTGCTATGTTAGAATAAAAACCAATAAGATCTAGAAACCTGGTCATGGTTCCCACGTGGGATAGCTAACTTCCACTAACCGATGTACATGATTAGTTCTTATGATAGTCAGTTTCCCCCTCTTTTTAGTATTCTCGATTCTACTAATCAGCTGGTTGACTTAAGTTTGCATGTATTAGGATTATGTATATATGCAACCATTGAACCATATGAAAAAAAATTAATTGTAGTTGGCCATTGTACATGTACCATCACTTGTGCATATAGGTATACAGCTAGTTTATGTTTCTGTCTCGTAATTCCACGGTCAAAAAAATGGATAAACGAGCTAGTCATATAACTCGTGTAAACATGTTTTAGGGAACAAAATATGCAATGAACAAGATCAAATGGAGATAATTAATCAAAATTAACGCGAGCAAATTTCTTAGCACCAGTTCTCCATTAAATAGTGTCATGAAAAGATTACACTGTAAAATCCGTTGTCAAGTACAATGGACGACATTAAAGGAAGGAAACACATCCACTAAGAAAATTTCAAAATTGAGTGCAGCTCATGGAACCTATTCACACTCTGAAAATGTCCTAAGGCTCCAAGAAGAACAATATTTAATCAAGCAAAAAAAGTAGGTATGTCTATCGCCACATCTCTACATGTAGACGACACGTTAGTTATAGGAGATGACCTATCGAGATAGTAGAAGTGTGGTTTAATGAGGCCGAGAAAAATATCCCAGCCCTGCCTTGATGAAGATGTCACACAGTTTCTGGTAGTTGGCAGGTTGTGGCTGCTCTAGGCGTCGGGGCAGCTACCACGGCGAGGATCTCGATCCAGGGTCCTGGGAGCATCAACATCATCATAAGGCACCAGATCGACCACCGAAGGTGGTGACGGAGCCATTGCGATAGGACCAATCATATGGACATTATCCGGAACTTGGACCATCGAAAAGACGTCTTCCTGTAGAAAGGGAATATGCGCCATCAGAGGAGGTGGTCGCAACACCATTAACCATTGACATTACATCGGTCTTTGGCAACACTGTAGCGACTTTGACCTGTGCAATAGTAGGTGGCAACATAGCTAATGTGAGGTCTTGCTGCTGTCCTGGAGACAATGCATGTGTCGACCCCAAACAGAGCTTATCAAGGCATGCGTTGACGTGCATGGTAACCCACAAGTATAGGAGATCACAACAGTTTTCGAGGGTAGAGTATTCAACCCAAATTTATTGATTCGACACAAAGGGAGCCAAAGAATATTTGCAAGTATTAGTAGTTGAGTTGTCAATTCAACCACACCTGTAGATTAATTATCTGCAACAATATGATCAGTAACAAACTAATATGGTAGTTTTGATAGTAGTAGCAACAAGAATAGTAATGGCAACAGTGATAGCAATGATTTTGTAACAAGTGCAACAGTAACAATAGCAGTGGTAACTTAGCAAGAACAATATGAAAGAAATTCATAGGCATTGGATCGGTGGATTCGTTGGATGATATTCATGACATAACTGTCATAACCTAGGGCAATACAAAACTAGCTCCAGTTCATAAATATAATATAGGCATGTATTTCGTAAATAGTCATACGTGCTTATGGAAAGAACTTGCATGACATCTTTTGTCCTACCCTCCCGTGGCAGCGGGGCCATAAGAAAACTAAGGGATATTAAGGCCTTTTAATAGAGAATCAGAACAAAGCATTAACACATAGTGAATAAATGAACTCCTCAAACTACGGCCATCATCGGAAAGTATCCCGACTATTGTCACTCCGGGGTTTACAGATCATAACACGCAATAGATGAATGTAACTTGCAAGATTGAATCTAGAACATAGATATAATGGTGATAACATAACCGGTTCAGATCTGAAATCATGGCACCCGGGCCCAAAGTGAGAAGCATTAAGGATGACAAAGTCATATCAACATCAATCTTAGAACATAGTGGATACTAGGGATCAAGCCCTAACAAAACTAACTCGATTACATGACGAATCTCATCCAACTCCTCACCGACCAGCAAGCCTATGCAGGAATTACTCACTCCCGGTGGGGAGTGTCATGGAATTGGTGATGAAGGAGGGTTGGTGATGACGAAGATCGAAGACCCCCCTTTCCGGAGCACAAAACGAACTCCAGATCTGGCCTCCCTGTGAAGAACAGGAGGTGACGGTGGCTCCGTATCGTGAAACGAGATAATTCTTCCTCCCTAATTTTTTATGAAAAAATAGGTATTCATGGAGTTGGACTCAGGGTCTGCGGGGCCACTAGGTGGGCACAACCCACCTGGGCGCGCCTGAGGGGGGCACCCTGGTGGGTTGTGCTCACGCAGGGGCCCCTCTCCGATGGTTCTTGGCTCTAGTATTTTTATTTTATTGTGTAAAAATTCTCCACAAAGTTTCGTTCCAATTCGAGAACTTTTATTTCTGCACAAAAACAACACCATGGTAGTTCTGCTAAAAACAACGTCAGTTCGGGTTAGTTTCATTCAAATCATGCGAATTAGAGTCCAAAACAAGAGGAAAAGAACTAGGAAAAGTAGATACGATGGAGACGTATCAACTTCCCCAAGCTTAAACCTTTGCTTGTCCTCAAGTAATTCAGTTGATAAACTGAAAGTGGAAAAGAAAAACTTTTACGAACTCTTTTGCTCTTGTTTACATAAATAAGCTTAAGTAGCACCCAAGTTTCCAGCAAAGATTATAACTAACCATGTCAACAATAACTCTTAAGAATTATATTAACTCATATCAATGACATAATCAACTAGCGAGTAATAATAAAGTATCTCAAATGACAACACCTTGTCAAAACAATCATGATATAATATTACAATTATGGTATCTCGCTAGCTCTTTCTGAGACCGCAAAACATAAATTCAGAGCACCTCCAAAGTTCAAGGATTGACTAAACATTGTAATTCATGGTAGAAAAGATCCAACCATGATGCATCCAACATTAACTATACACAATGCATGAGGATGACAATAGTGCTCTCTGAATCTGGCGCTTATTTTAGAAGGTGATGACTCAACATAAAACTAAATAGATAGTTCCTTCGCAGAGGGAAACAGGGATTTGAAGCGGTGCCAGAGCTCAGTTTTTAAAATAGAGGTAAATGAAATTTTGAGAAATGCACCCTTCCTGTTTACTTTGCGACCATTAGTTGTCTATATCTTCCATGCTAAACACATTAGTGGCGGTTCCCAAGTGATAAAAGTAAAATTTCACTCCCCCTCCACCAACAAACACGCTCCACGGCTAGCCGCGTCCACGGGTACCTTCCATATCAACATCATTCCTGGGGGAGTTTTGTTTAATTATTTGCAATTTTGATTTCGGGACTAGGAATCCCTATTACCGCCCCTCTCGTGCAAGGACGAGTGAATAAACACTGATCATGAGAATAACCCGCTTAGCATGAAAGATACCGACTACATCATGTCACTCTATGAACAATCTAGGCACACAAAAATGGGTGTTTATTTGAAGTTTTTGGAGGTGGCACATGCAAATTTACTTAAAACGGCAGGGTAATACCGCATATAGGTAGATATGATGGACTCATCTGGAATAACTTGGGTTTTAGGATTTTGATGCACAAGCAGTATTTCTGCTTAGTACAGGCGAAGGGTAGCAAAGAGGTTGGGAAGCGGCCAGCTAGAGAGCGAAAATGGTCATGAACATGCATTATGCATAATGAACATTGGATACTAGCATGAGTAGGATATGAACACCATGAACATAAATATCATAGAGGCTATGTTGATTTGATTCAACTGCATGCATGAACATATGCCAAGTCAAGCCACTTGAAACATTCAGAGGAGGATACCATATCACCATACTACATCACAATCATCTTAAAGCAATGTTGACATCCAAGATAAATCATTATCCACTCCTAGTTACTTAAGTATGGCATGAGAAACTATAATCTTCGGAGGAGGCCCAGCAGGTGGGCACGACCCACCTTGGCGCGCCAGGCCCCCCAGGCGCGCCCTGGTGGGTTGTGCCCTCCTCGGCCCACCTCTGGTGCCCGTCTTCTGGTATATACGTCATTTTGACCTAGAAAAAACAAGGGGAGGACTTTCGAGACGAAGCGCCGCCGTCTCGAGGCAGAACTTGGGCAGGAGCACTTTTGCCCTCTGGCGGAGCGATTCCGCCGGGGGAACTTCCCACCCGGAGGGGGAAATCATCGTCATCGTCATTACCAACAACTCTCCCATCCTTGGGGGCAATCTCCATCAACATCTTCAACAGCGCCATCTCCTCTCAAACCCTAGTTCATCTGTTGTGTTCAATCTTTGTACTGAAACCTTGGATTGGTGCTTGTGGGTGGCTAGTAGTGTTGATTACATCTTGTAGTTGATTATTATATGGTTTATTTGGTGGAAGATTATATGTTCAGATCCATTATGCTATTTATTACCCCTCTGATCATTTGTGAGTAGTTACTTTTGTTCTTGAGGTCACTGGAGAAATCTTGTTGCAAGTAATTATGTGAACTTGATATGTGGCTGATATTTTGATGATATGTATGTTGTGATTCCCTTAGTGGTGTCATGTGAACGTCGACTACATGACACTTCAGAATATTTGGGCCTAAGGGAATGCATTGTCGAGTAGTTATTAGATGATGGGTTGCTAGAGTGATAGAAGCTTAAACCCTAGTTTATGCGCTATTTCATAGGAGACCGATTTGGATCCAAAAGTTTAATGCCATGGTTAGATTTTATCTTAATACTTTTATCGTAGTTGTAGATGCTTGTGAGAGGGTTAATCATAAGTAGGAGGTTTGTTCAAGTAAGAATAGCAACTAAGCACCGGTCCACCCACATATCAAATTATCAAAGTAGCGAACATAAATCAAACCAACATGATGAAAGTGTCTAGATGAAATTCCCGTGTACCCTCAAGAACACTTTGCCTATTATAAGAAATTGTTTTGGGACTGTCCTTTGCCACAAAAGGATTGGGCCACCTTACTGCACCTTACTTACCGTTACCATTACTTTCTTATTACGAAATATCTTGCTATCAAACTATCTGCTACCGACAATTTCAGTGCTTGCAGAAAATTACCTTGCTGAAAACCACTTTGTCATTTCCTTCTACTCCTCGTTGGGTTCGACACTCTTATTATCGAAATGACTACAATTGGTCCCCTATACTTGTGGGTCATCACCTATTACCATCACACCAAGACTACCTATTAGGGACCCCAACCCGAGATCTGCTGGATTTGACTCCATTACCCACAACTATCCAACCATGCATAGGAATAAAAATCACTTCAACAAGCAAATATCCTCTAGAATTTCCATTATATTATGCTACATATTTTCCAACCATCCAATAATCAAACACAATAAATTACATGTATTTTTAGTTTTAGTTCTCATATTGTTACTTCAAATATTCATGTTCCATGCAATCATGTCGCCTAGAAATGTATTCCAAAACATTCTACAACAACATGTGTGGTAGAATCTAGTGGTTCTAAACTTCTTAGGTGGAGTTGTTGGGGAACGTAGTAATTTCAAAAAATTTCCTACGATCACGCAAGACCATGGTGATGGCATAGCAACGAGAGGGAGAGTATCCGTCCACGCCCTCGTGAGACCGAAAGCGGAGCGTTATAACAACGCTGTTGATGTAGTCGACGTCTTCACGATCCGACCGATCCAAGCACCGAACGTCACGGCACCTCCGAGTTCTGCACACGTTCAGCTCGATGGCGATCCCGGACTCGATCCAGCAAAGTGTCGGGATGAGTTCCGTCAAGACGACGGCGTGGTGGCGATGTTGATGCTCCACCAACGCAGGGCTTCGCCTAAGCTCCGCGACGATATGACTTCTCCGGCGCGGGGCTTCGCTAAGCTCCGCGACGATATGACGAAGTGGAATATGGTGGAAGGGGCACCGACACGGCTAAGGAAAGATCCGTAGATCAACTTGTGTGTCATGGGTGCCCCTGCCCCAGATATAAAGGAGCCAAGGGGGTGCGGCCAGCCTGGGGGCGCTGCTGGAGGAGTCCTACTCCCACGGGAGTAGGACTCCCCTGTCCTAGTTGGAGTAGGATTGGGGAGGGGAAGAGGGAAGGCGCGCCCCTCTCCTTGTCCTATTCGGACTAGAGGGGAGGGGCGCAGCCCACCTGGCCGGCCCTTCCTCTTCTCCCTTGTGGCCCATGAAGGCCCATATACCCCCGGGGTTCCGTAACCCCGGTGTTCGGTAACTTCCTGTTTTCACTCGGAACCCTTCCAAGTCCAAACATAGGCTTCCAATATATCAATCTTTATGTCTCGACCATTTTGAGACTCCTCGTCATGTCCGTGATCACATCCGGGACTCGAACAAACTTGTGCATCAATACTTATAAACTCATAATGAACTGTCATCGAAGCGTTAAGCGTGCGGACCCTACGGGTTCGAGAACTATGTAGACATGACCTAGAACCATTCTCGGTCAATAACCAATAGCGGAACCTGGATGCCCATATTGGTTCCTACATATTCTCGAAGATCTTTATCGGTCAAACCGCATAACGACATCGTTGTTCCCTTTGTCATCGGTATGTTACTTACCCGAGATTTGATCGTCGGTATCCAATACCTAGTTCAATCTCGTTACAGTAAGTCTCTTTACTCGTTCCGTAATACATCATCTCACAACTAACTCATTAGTTGTAATGCTTGCAAGGCTTAAGTGATGTGTATTACCGAGAAGGCCTAGAGATACCTCTCCGACAATCGGAGTGACAAAACCTAATCTCGAAATCGCCAACCCAACAAGTACCTTTGGAGACACCTGTAGTACTCCTTTATAATCACCCGATTCGTTGTGACGTTTGGTAGTACCAAAGTGTTCCTCCGTAAGCGGAGTTGCATAATCTCATAGTTACAGGAACATGTATGGGTCATGAAGAAAGCATTAACATACTAAGCGATCAAGTGTTAAGCTAACGGAATGGGTCATGTCAATCAGATCATTCAACTAATGATGTGACCTTGTTAATCAAATAACAACTCCTTGTTCATGGTTAGGAAACATAACCATCTTTGATTAACAAGCTAGTCAAGTAGAGGCATACTAGTGACACTCTGTTTGTCTATGTATTCACACATGTATTATGTTTCCGGTTAATACAATTCTAGCATGAATAATAAACATTTATCATAATATAAGGAAATAAATAATAACTTTATTATTGCCTCTAGGGCATATTTCCTTCAGGAGTTATGTGTACTGTGTGTGGGGGGGGGGGCATTGCCCCCTAGACTTTGACCAAATTGTAAAGGAACAAATTTAGGAGGGTTTAGGTTGGGAAAATTAGACATTGGCCCCATGAAACACTCATCTTGTGCCTCCCCCCCCCCCCTGCCCCTCAATAAATTTCGTCTAGCTCTGCCAGTGCTAAACTGGGACCAAGTTTCTAGGAGATCTGGCTTGGCCAGGTTCCGAATTTTGTAAAATATATTATTGCTTGCGATTTTTTCCAGCCATGCATGCTATGTAATGGAACACACTATGTTCCTTTAGAATAAATGCATTTGAACTGGGCTCTAGTTGTAGCTTGCAAGGTAAGTGCACATGAGGATTTTGTGCTTGGGTTGTGTCTAAAAACCCTGAAGAACACAGACCTGAGCTCCTCCAGGGTGCTGGAGGCCATGACTAGCAAGCCGAATGTGTCGACCCTAGCAAGACACGAAAACACATTTCTCCCCGCACAAGTTCTGCGGGTCCAACAACCACTTGGGCTAGAAGGTTTCGGCCCTTTCCAAGTCTGGGATGTGGAATACGAGCTCCACGTCAGCATGTGCGCCCGTGCAAGTGATCTTGTTCACCCCACCGGTGTTCACGTGCACTCCAACCAACTGAAGACCGACTCTTTTGCTCATTAATGTCTCTATCACCTCAATCGGCCATTGTAGCAATTACTTCCCGTCGCCCGCTAGCGTCATCTTTCTTGAAACAGTCTGCATGCGCACATCATAGGCAATTATATAAGTAGAGATCTGTTACAGTACATCAAACTATTCAACAATGCATAGGAAAAAATCACCTCAACATGCAAACATTCACTAGAATTTCCATTCTACCATGCTACACAATTTACAACTATCCAAGAATAAAACACAATAAATTACATGTATTTTTAATTTCACTTATCATATTGTTACCTCAATATTCATGTTCCATGCAATCAAATCGCATTGAAGTATATTGCAAAACATTCTTCTACAACATGCGGGGTATCATCTAGTGGTTGTAAACTTCAGAGACGAAGCTCATGGGGGGGGGGGGCATTGCCCCCTAGCCTTTGACCAAATTGTGAATGAAAAAATTAGGAGGGTTTAGGCTCGGAAAAGGTTAATCTTTGGCCCCACCATACATTCATCTTTTGCCTCCCCCCACCAAAGAAATTCCGTCTAGCTCTGCCAGTGCTAAATTGGGACATAGTTTGTGTGAGATCTGGCTTGGCTAGGTTTCAGACTTTGTGAAAGATGTTGTTGTTGGTGATTTGTCCAGCCATATAATGTAATGGAACACAATGTGTTCCTTTTTAAAATCCATCTGAATTAGGGGAGCTATGTTGTAATTGTATCTTGTGAGGTAAGTGCATATGAGGATTTTGTATTTGTGGTTGTGTCTGAACAAACTAAAGAACATAGATGTGTGCTCCCGCAAGTTGCCGATGGCCATGACGAGAAAACCGAATAGATCAATCCCTCCTAGCATGGACACACCTTTCTTCCGGCACGACTTTTGCAGGTCCAATAGCCACTTCGGCTCAAAGGTCTCGTCCCCTTCCAAGTTGGGATGTGGAAGACGGCCTCCACGTTAGCCTCTATTCCCGCACCAATGATCTCCTTCACCCCATCGGTGTTCATGTGCACTCCAACCAATTGATGGCCACCTCTTTTGCTCCTCAGTATCTTTATCTCCTCAATCGGCCATTGTCACAACTGCTTCCCACCGCCGTCCAGCCACACCTAGCTTGGAATAGTCTACATGGGCACATCATAGGAAATTATATAAGTACAGACCTTTTACAGTATATCGAAGTAACTAGAGCCAAACATGTGCAACTGAACAAGGATCCAAATGGGTGAGGATTTGACCCTAGATATATACAGCAACAAAAGGAAATGAAACGAATATACACCAACCTTGGGATAATGAAAATGAATATACACAACATGCGTGATGCGGTCCACATCCTCCTCCTGTCCTAGGGAGTCAACCCTAAAAGGAGTGGAATCATCGGGTGATAACATATTTACGAGGTCGTCGCTAACACCGAATAATTCAATAATGAAAAAAATGTGTCAGGAAGGAAATATAACCTATGTATCAAACAACAAAGCATAATTTAACCTAGAAGGCTCTTTTATTGGGCATGTGGGTTGACTTTTGGTCTGCTGAGTCTCCCTTCAACAAGTCTTCTCTCTCAAGTGGTGGCGTGGGCACTCCCTCACGGGTACTTCGGTTGTTGGTGATGGTCGTTGTTGTACTTCCCCTCCTGCTTTACTAGTGTCTTGCGGGAGGAGAAGTACAATAGCGACCCCCTACTACAAACAGTCAGGATCCTTCCTCCAAGAACATCGATCTATCTCAAAGGGAGTCCATTGGAATGAAATTAAACCCTAAACCTAGAAGGCTCGTCTTCAAAGACTCGAGACCATTTCACCATAACCATAACCGTTTCCACACTACTACATAATTAAACGACTACATTGTTCAACAATACAAAGACAAAAATGTGCAATACATAGATCATCACTATTACATAGAACAACATTACATAAATTAACAATACTACGATAGACTGGCACTACTATGGACTGACTACTCTAATAGATCAAAATACACCATAAGGCCTAAGGAGCTTGATGGTTTCTGGGTCCGCTTCAATCTCGTCCTTGGAGATGAGGTCGATCACCTCTGGAGGTCCGATGGAGGAGGTTGCCTCAACGTTATTGCGGGTAGCTAGCTGCATGACTTCCACATCATCGTCGACAAAGTAACCCTCCCCATCAAGCTCATCAAAGGTCTTGTCGACCCGCGCGGAATTAGGGCATCCATCTCAGCATCCTCTTTCATCCTCTGCTCCTTCTACTTATTGCCCAGAATTCAAGCTCCGCCGCCATGAGGTGCGGATTGGCCTTGACGTACTTAGCCATGGCGACCTCATCCATCCTTGACATATCGTGCGCCTTCTCCTTTTTATGGGAATACATCCGGTAAGTAGAGGCAAGGAACCCCGCATGCTTGGCATCTTCAGGGAAGTTGAGGTTAGTTGGGCCCCGACCATACATGCAAGCCACCACATCATAAGCGCAGTTCGGGGGTATAGAACGTGTCGAGCCACAGCCGATCAATCGCAGGTGATCTTAGCGGCATAGCGGTGCGACTCCTGGAGTCGAACGCCACGAAACCTGCTTGTTGAAGGGATCATGGCGCCATCCTCCTGCACGAATCCCTGCAACAACATTCCCTGTGTCAAACATTATTTTGCAACATTAAACTATAAATGATGAATGCCCAACCCTGTCACTTCCTCTCTTTAGTAGAAGGCTCGCTTATTCAACATGTGTGTTGACTTTCAGTCGACAATGCTCCCTTAAATAACTCCTATCTCTCAAATGATGGTATATATGGTAGGGCACTCCCTGCCAGGTACTTCAACCTATCTATGATGGTCATTACTCCCGTCCCTTCCCACGTTATCAAGGTCTCACAGAAAGGGACGAGGAGCAACACTCCCCTACGATAACAACCGGTATCATTCCTCTCACAACATCCCTCATCTCTCTTTGTTATTTGGACCATTGATGATGGTTGATCTTCTCCTTCTCCCCTACTTTACCAAGGCTCAGAGGGGGAGAACGAGAAGGACCGACCCCCTACGACAACGGTCGGTATCCTTCCTCTGAGAATATCTCTTACAAAGGGAGCACCTTCGGACTGAAATTAAACACAAATATCGAATATCAATGCTGACGTATGTGTGGCCCCTAAACCCCTAACCTAGAAGACAACTCGACACCATTTCACCCTAGTCCTAACCTAAACCCCAAACACATTCAAGCTAAAGATCATTACTAAGCAGAACCATTTACCTATATAACAGCAGTAGCATATGAACTCTACACAGGAACGTATCAACATGAGCAGAAAACTATGATCTTGTATAAATTGCAAATAATCTCTCATCTCACCGCCCTCCCACCCCTCCCCCACCCGAACCATGCCCTCTCGTTCTCCTCCTTTCTCTCAAACGGCAACCACCACTCCCAACTGTCTCAATTCTTCCATGATCTATTTGTGCCTCACTCCCAACCCTATAGTTTTTAAATAAATTTTGTATCACAAACTATATCAATCATCTATCATAAAACAAATGTAAGATTGACGAAGTTGTCACAGACGTCTTTGTAGTCGATGGAAATATCTACTTCAAACGCACTATCGTTGACAGGACTGAAATAAATCCAAAAATATTGCGAGCACAAGTGTCAAATTTAGCACTTAAACCCTGATGTGTCGAGGATACCACTATCTCTTCTAGTGATGTGTATCGATATATAGAGCACCAAAACATTGCAAAAAGAAAAGTACTTAACAACTGTATCTCATGAACTTTCTAGCCAAATCCATATATACATGCAAATATAACCTGAAATGCATCGAGCTAGGTAATCAGACAATCAGTGTGGTCAAAAAGATATTCCCTTCATCCCATAATACACTAGTAACGTACTAACAGGAGACGTACAACTTCCCATGCAAACTAGCACTATGCCTTGATCCAGGCTGCGATGAGAGCATCTCCAACAGGCACCGAAAGCGCGGCGCGCTAAATTCTGATTTACGGCGTGCTCTGCGTCAGGTTTGGCGCGGCGCGCAGCGCTGGCTCCAGCAGCCGCGCTAAAATGCAGCGTGCGCGTGTAGCTCCACCAGGCGCGCTAAAATGCAGCGCGCGCTCATGCTATAATATTTTTTTAATTAACTTTGCATAGATAAAACAATACATAGTTCTAGCATAACTTAAAAAATTTACATAATTCATCATAGCATAGATAAAAAAGGATACAAAGATATTTTACATAGTTCCAAAGCATAGATAGATAGAACTACGGTGCAACTAGATAGAAAAAACTACGGTGCAACGGGACAAACTACGGTGACTCCCAGCCGTCATCATCATCACCATCATCATCCTCGGTGGTGTTGTCCGAGGTATCGAGCCACATGTCATCCCAACGCAGATCGTTGGGGGAGAAGATCGATTGCCCGCCGTTCTCGACGATATCCCACTGCGTGCGATAAGAGCAGTGCCTTGCGACGACGCCTGTCGGCACGCTCCACGCGGCGCCTTGCCGTCCTCTCTGCCCAGAACTCGTTCTCGGCGGCGACGTCCTCCGGGTGGCGACGACGCCACTCCGCCATGGCTCGCTCGTCCTCCTCGGCGATGAGGAGGCGGCGCTGCTGCCGCACGTGGTCCGCACGGTCCTGGTTGGTGGTGAAACGAGGCGGAGGGGCGAGGCGCTGCGCCTGCTCGTGCGTGAAGATGTCTCGAAAATTCATGTGCGACCGGAGCCTGTCCAAGCGCCATGCCGCCGCGTCGTACACGCGGGCCGCCTCGTCATACGCGAGTGCCGCCTCGTGCGCGCTCCAGAACGAGCCGAGGCCGAGCCGGACGTCGCCGGACCGGATCTCGGCGGATTACCAGCCCAAGGTGGCGGTGGCGAAACGCTGACTGACATGATGACGCTGATCAGTTCCCGGCCGGTGGCGGTGGTGGCCAGGCAGGCTCGAGGCCGCCGAAGTCGTCCCACGCGCCAGTGGGGGCGAGCGCCCGGTCGCAGCAACCCCATGGCGCCGCGAGCCCGTCGTAGACGTGGTCCGTGGCCGCCTGTGTCCAGGGGAACCCGGCGAGCCCGAGATCGAACTGCGGCCGGAAGACGGGGCCGCCGTCGGTGAGGAACGGGAAGACTGGGAGCGGGTGGTCGGAGAGAGCGCGCGTCTCCTGCATGTCCGGCTGCGACGAGTCGGAGGAGGTCGTCTGGGGCTCAGCGGAGGGCCTGCGGCGCTCTTGCTGCCGCCATGGCGGCATGCCCGCCGACGGGACGTTGCGCAGCGTGCCGCTTGCGCCCAAAGAGCGGCGGCAAAAGTGCGGCGAAGAGTGGCGCGGCTGCGATGTGCTGTAGTTGTTGTAGTAGCAGAACTTGGTGTCGCTAGAGCTGCAACGCGGGCACTCCAGCTTCTGCTGCTGCTGGCTCTGGCCGTTCTTCTTGGTCACCGCGCACTCCTGACAAGTTCACCAAGCGCGGGCATCAGTACGTACGTACGTCGCTTGCTGGAGAGGAAACAGAGTGAGCATGCAGTCACTGACCTGCGCTGGTGGAAGCTCAGCAGCGTCACGGGCGGCGTCCGCGGAGCGCTTGGCGCCGGCGAGGAGCGAGGCGGAAGCTGGAGCCATCCTGAACGGAGCAGCGCATGCCGTGTCCGACCCGGCCGGCTTAAAACGAGCTGCGGGCGCGCATGGTGATCACCAGCCACTACCAGAAAAACTGTGGTTGCCGACGGCCAAATCTATGCCGACGGCCCCCGTCGGCATCTGTGGACCTATGCCGACGGCCACGGAAAGGCCGTAGGCTTATAAATGCCGTCGGCATACATCAACTTATGCCGACGGGGCCGTCGGCATAGACAAGGCCGTCGGGACCTCCGAGTTACGCCCACGGGCCCGTCGGCATAGCGAAGGCCGTCGGCATACCCGTGGCCACCCGCCCGGTCGGCACGACCATTTGACGGCGTTGACCCCACGCCGACGGGCAAGAATTGCGGCGGCCGTCGGCATATCGATGGCAGAGGTATGCCTATGGCCACGCCCGTCGGCATAGGCCCCTCGCCACGCGGCGATCCCGGTGCCACGCCACGCCAACGATCCGTGGGACAACCTCCGTAGGTGTGCCAGATATGCCGACGGCCTGGCCGTCGGCATACGCTTAATTTACTTTATTTATTTTTTTATTTTTACTCTGTTTTTTATTTTACTTTATTTTAATTTTGTTTTTGTATATGATAATTATGCCTTATCTAAAAAACATACCCGATGGTATATCGATTGCCCCCGCTTCTTAACATCGCTATCGCCGTGTCACGGAGGGGGAAACGGTCGACACGGAAGGAATTCTGGTTGGTGGGGCGATTCGGGAGTAGCTATGTCACTAAAACATCGCACGGGTCCCGATGCATATGTGAAAGTGTTCATGCATGCGCGACGCGCTGTCTTGGGGCTCCGGTGTGGCCCCTCACGGATGGCGCGCCACGACACCCGGAGACGCAGCGTGCGCCTCTTCGGACATGCCACCACACCACCTGCATGTATGAGGGGCGGTGGACGCCCGGTGGCATTGTTACCCCCAGGGCCCTCGCCCCGCCTAATCTGGAGCGGTTGACCACCGGATCTACCCTTTGACTTCCCACGGACGGATTTGACCGGTGGGCCTATCCACCCGGTCATGTTAGGTCAGCCCATACGAACACTTTAGAGCAACATCCGGGCCAAACCCACAGCTACATCCACTCCGTGTAGACCCGACAGCGTCGTTTCCTTCTCCGGTCTGGCGGGCGGCGCCGTCCGTGAGGGGGGGGACACACTTTGAGACGCGTGTCGGGCAATTGCAACCGCCACAACACTTCCAGACTTGTGAGAGGCCGCCACGCAAGATTTGACGGTATGCTAGTTCGGAGGTCACGCCACAACGGTCGAGACGCCAAGAGCAATCCGCGAGAGGAAGTGTTCAGATACTTCTCCATCACGAAAAATTATGAAAAATTACCATCGGTCCTATAGCACATGTGCCCACGTCATGTAAAAAACTCATGATTTTATCGCGCTCCGAGTATTTAATAATATTCACGCCGCATTGTTTCCGCAGAACGTCTACTACCGTGTCATCGCCGTCCGTGAGGGGGGCCACACCCCGGAGACGCGTGCCGCCTCTTCGGACATGCCACCACACCACCCCGCATGTATGAGGGCCCGATGCGACGCTCCGGTGGCATTGCTACCCCCAGGGCCCCGTCCCGCCTAACCCTCGAGCGGTTGACCACCGGATCTACCCCTTTGACTTCCCACGGACGGGATTTGACCGGTGGGCCTATCCACCCGGTCATGTTAGGTCAGCCCATACGAACACTTTAGAGCAACATCCGGCCACACCCACAAAGAAGATCCCTCCGTAGACCCGACGTCTGTTTCCCCTCCGGGGCGGCGGCGGCCCCCGGGGGGGGGGAGGGGACACCGGAGACGCGTGCGGGCATTTGCAACCGCCACAACACTTCCAGACTTGTGAGAGGCCGCCACGCAAGATTTGACGGTATACTAGTTCTTGAGGCCGCCGCCACAACAGAGACGCCAAGAGCAATCCGCGAGAGGGAAGTGTTCAGATACTTCTCCATCACGAAAAATTATGAAAAATTACCATCGGTCCTATAGCACATGTGCCCACGCCATGTAAAAACTCATGATTTTATCGCGCTCGAGTATTTAATAATATTCACGCCGCATTGTTTCCGCAGAACGCCTACTACCGTGTGTCATCGCCGTCCGTGAGGGGGGCCACACCCCGGAGACGCGTGCCGCCTCTTCGGACATGCCACCACACCACCCCGCATGTATGAGGGCCCGATGCGACGGTCCGGTGGCATTGCTACCCCTGGGCCCCGCCCCGCTTAACCACGGAGCGGTTGACCACCGGATCTACCCTTTGACTTCCCACGGACGGATTTGACTAGTGGGCCTATCCACCCGGTCATGTTAGGTCAGCCCATACGAACACTTTAGAGCAACATCCGGCCACACCCACACAGAAGATCCCTCCGTAGACCCGACGCGTCGTTTGCTTCTCCAAAGCCGGGCGGCGGCGCCGTCCGTGTGGGGGCACACCGAGACGCGTGCCGCCTCTTCGGACATGCCACCACACCACCCTGCATGTATGAGGGGCGGTCGCGCCTCCGGTGGCATTACTACCCCTGTGGCCCCGCCCCGCCTAACCACGAGCGGTTGACCACCGGATCTACCCTTTGACTTCCCACGGACGGATTTGACCGGTGGGCCTATCCACCCGGTCATGTTAGGTCAGCCCATACTGAACACTTTATAGCAACATCCGGGCCAAACCCACAGCTACATCCACTCCGTGTAGACCCCACGCGTCCGCTTTCCCCCTCCGGCGCGGCGGCGGCCGTCCGGGGGGGAGGGGACACCCGAGACGCAGCGTGCGGGCATTTGCAACCACCACAACACTTCCAGACTTGTGAGAGGCCGCCACGCAAGATTTGACGGTATGCTAGGCCCGGAGGTCGCCGCCACAATCGAGACGCCAAGAGCAATCCGCGAGAGGGAAGTGTTCAGATACTTCTCCATCACGAAAAATTATGAAAAATTACCATCGGTCCTATAGCACATGTGCCCACGCCATGTAAAAACTCATGATTTTATCGCGCTCCAGTATTTAATAATATTCACGCCGCATCGCTTCCGCAGAACGCCTACTACCGTGTGTCATCGCCGTCCGTGAGGGGGGCCACACCGGAGACGCGTGCGCTTCTTCGGACATGCCACCACACCACCCCGCATGTATGAGGGCACGATGCGACGGTCCGGTGGCATTGCTACCCCTGTGGCCCCGCCCCGCCTAACCCCTGGAGCGTTTGACCACCGGATCTACCCTTTGACTTCCCACGGACGGATTTGACCGGTGGGCCTATCCACCCGGTCATGTTAGGTCAGCCCATACGAACACTTTAGAGCAACATCCGGCCACACCCACAGAAGATCCCCTCCGTAGACCCGACGCGTCCGTCTGCTTCTCCGGTGCGGCGTGGCGGGCGCCGTCCGTGAGGGGGGGGGAGGGGACACCGGAGACGCTGCGTCGGGCATTTGCAACCGCCACAACACTTCCGGACTTGTGAGAGGCCGCCACGCAAGATTTGACGGTATGTTAGCCCGGAGGCCGCCGCCACGGTCGAGACGCCAAGAGCAATCCGCAGAGAGGGAAGTGTTCGATACTTCTCCATCACGAAAAATTATGAAAAATTACCATCGGTCCTATAGCACATGTGCCCACGCCATGTAAAAACTCATGATTTTATCGCTCCGGTATTTAATAATATTCACGCCGCATTGTTTCCGCAGAACGCCTACTACCGTGTGTCATCGCCGTCCGTGAGGGGGGCCACACCGAGACGCGTGCGCCTCTTCGGACATGCCACCACACCACCCCGCATGTATGAGGGCCCGATGCGACGGTCGGTGGCATTGCTACCCCTAGGGCCCCGCCCCGCCTAACCTCGAGCGGTTGACCACCGGATCTACCCTTTGACTTCCCACGGACGGATTTGACCGGTGGGCCTATCCACCGGTCATGTTAGGTCAGCCCATACGAACACTTTAGAGCAACATCCGGGCCACACCCACAGCAAGATCCCTCCGTAGACCCGACGCGTCCGTTTCCCCCTCAGGTGCCGGCGGCGGCCGTCCGTGAGGGGGGGAGGGGGACACCGGAGACGCTGCGGGCATTTGCAACCGCCACAACACTTCCAGACTTGTGAGAGGCCGCCACGCAAGATTTGACGGTATACTAGCCCCGAGGCCGCCGCCACGGTCAGAGACGCCAAGAGCAATCCGCGTAGAGGGAAGTGTTCAGATACTTCTCCATCACGAAAAATTATGAAAAATTACCATCGGTCCTATAGCACATGTGCCCACGCCATGTAAAAACTCATGATTTTATCGCGCTCCGAGTATTTAATAATATTCACGCCGCATTGTTTCGCAGAACGCCTACTACCGTGTGTCATCGCCGTCCGTGAGGGGGGGGCCACACCGAGACGCGCGCCGCCTCTTCGGACATGCCACCACACCACCCCGCATGTATGAGGGCCCGATGCGACGGTCGGTGGCATTGCTACCCCAGGGCCCCGCCCCGCCTAACCTCGAGCGGTTGACCACCGGATCTACCCTTTGACTTCCCACGGACGGATTTGACGGTGGGCCTATCCACCCGGTCATGTTAGGTCAGCCCATACGAACACTTTAGAGCAACATCCGGCCACACCCACAGCAAGATCCCTCCGTAGACCCGACGCGTCTGTTTCTCCCCTGCCGGGCGGCGGCGCCGTCCGTGTGGGGCACACCCGAGACGCGTGCGCCTCTTCGGACATGCCACCACACCACCTGCATGTATGAGGGGCGGTCGGCGACGCTCGGTGGCATTGCTACCCCAGGGCCCCGCCCCGCTTAACCTCGAGCGGTTGACCACGGATCTACCTTTGACTTCCCACGGACGGATTTGACCGGTGGGCCTATCCACCGGTCATGTTAGGTCAGCCCATACTGAACACTTTAGAGCAACATCCGGGCCAAACCCACAGCTACATCCACTCCGTGTAGACCCCACGCGTCTGTTTCCCCTCCGTGTGCTCAAGGGCGGTGCGGCGTCCGAGGGGGGTGAGGGGGACACCGAGACGCGCGTGCGGGCATTTGCAACCGCCACAACACTTCCAGACTTGTGAGAGGCCGCCACGCAAGATTTGACGGTATGTTAGGCCTTGAGGTCACCGCCCACGGTCAGAGACGCCAAGAGCAATCCGCGAGAGGGAAGTGTTCAGATACTTCTCCATCACGAAAAATTATGAAAAATTACCATCGGTCCTATAGCACATGTGCCCACGCCATGTAAAAACTCATGATTTTATCGCTCCGAGTATTTAATAATATTCACGCCGCATCGCTTCCGCAGAACGCCTACTACCGTGTCATCGCCGTCCGTCCGGGGGGCCACACCGGAGACGCGTGCGCCTCTTCGGACATGCCACCACACCACCCCGCATGTATGAGGGCCCGATGCGATGGTCGGTGGCATTGCTACCCCAGGGCCCCGCCCCGCCTAACCTCGAGCGGTTGACCACCGGATCTACCCTTTGACTTCCCACGGACGGATTTGACGGTGGGCCTATCCACCCGGTCATGTTAGGTCAGCCCATACGAACACTTTAGAGCAACATCCGCCCACACCCACAGAAGATCCCCTCCGTAGACCCGACGCGTCTGCTTCTCCCGGTGCGTGCGTGGCGGCGGCCGTCCGTGTGAGGGGCACTCCCGAGACGCGTGCCGCCTCTTCGGACATGCCACCACACCACCTGCATGTATGAGGGGCGGTGCGACGCTCCGGTGGCATTGCTACCCCCAGGGCCCCGTCTGCCGTGTAGACCTCACAGGCGTGGCTGCCGCCATGTCCCGGAGGGGGAAACGCCACGTCGGGCCGAGGTGGGTTGGGCGGAATGGTGTTGGGGGTGCATCTATGGTCCAGGCTATGACAACCATGTGAAAAGGTCCACCGGCCGCACCATCCGGCGGAAGTCAAAGAGCTAGATCCGTGATCGTCTGCATGTTAGGGTTAGATCGATGGGACGGGTGCGAGGGGGGTAGCAATGCCGCCAGTGTTACGGTGGGCCCTCCTATGCTTGTCTTTGGGCGAGGTGGGACTATTTTTACAAGTGTCTTTGAGAGTCACACATATGGAGTAATAAAAAATAAAAAATGCAAAGTATCTATGCCGACGGCTTAGCCGTCGGCATATCAGCGCACATGTCCACGGATCGATGACGTGGCAAAGGGCCAGGCCTATGCCGACGGCCAGGCCGTCGGCATAGGGCCGACCACGGATCGGTGACGTGGCAAAGGGCGAGCCTATACCGAAGCGGCCAGCCGTCGGCATAGGGCCGACCACGGATCGGTGACGTGGCAAAGGGCCAGGCCTATGCCGACGGCCAGGCCGTCGGCATAGGGCCGACCTTATCTCCTAGCGGTTCGCCCCCACCACCCATTCGCCATCGCCCCGACCCACACCCGCGCCGCCGCCCACCACCTCCGCCCGCCCGAGCACGACGCGCCGCCCGCCAGGCCGCCGCCACCGCCGCCCACCCCGAGCCGCCCCCACCCGAGGCCGCCGCCACCAGACCGACCGCGCCGCCCGCCCGACTCCGGCCGCCCGACCCCGCGCCTCCGCCCCGACCTCCGCCCGGCCGGCCGCCCTAACCGTCGCGATCGCCCGCTCAGACCGACCCTGCCGCGCCGCCCGACCCCGGCCGCCCGACCCAGCGCCTCCCACCCGACCTCACGCCGCCGCCCGCCCCAACCGTGCACCGCCCGCCCTACCCGCCTCCCGCCCCAACTCCGGCGGCCCTCTCGAAGGTGATTTTTTGAAGTTTTAGTGTTTTTAGTAATTTTGTAGCTAGTTAGATATAGATAGTTAGATAGGTATTTAGGTAGGTATTTAGATAGGTATTTAGATAGTTAGATACATAGTTAGATAGATAGTTAGATAGGTAGATAGTTAGATAGATAGTGATGTGAATATGTGATGACGATGCTATATGTTGCATACCTTGAAAAAAAAATTGGTCACGATGATGAATATGTGATGGCGATGATGAATATGTGATGACAATGATGAATATGTGATGGCAATGATGAATATGTGATGACGATGACTGAATATGTGATGACGATGATGAATATAGGTAGTAAAAAATTTGGTTAGATGAATAGGTGATAATGATGATGATGAATATGTGATGACGATGATGAATATATTGTTAATGTTGTTAGTTTTTTGCCTACATGATGCAAAATAAATGAATGCATGTTTAAATGTTTTAAATATGCTCTATGAGTTGTGATGTTCTAATTTTTGTCGCGATGGAATTTGTAGGCTTTGTGGTTTCGCATTTCATTGGAGTGACCGTTATCCGACGCGGTTGGTCCCTTGAGCATCCCTCTGCTGTTCGACTACTTCCTCTACAGCCGAGGGTGAGCTACAAGTCCATCTCCTCAATTTTTCATATCACTAGATTTCATTCTCAAGTCAACTGACGTAACCTAGGCGTCTCCCGTCCGAAAGGGTTGCATCGATAAATATGCATTCAATTGCATATTTATCACCGCAGCTCTTTCGGATTGTCCAGCGTTTTCCATGGACAGCCCGAGGATGTGTAGATTGGGTATGTTCTCCATGTTCTACCCCGTTCCGAGACAGGATTTCGGTGGCGCCTCCCCATTGTTCTCCGGAGCACATTCTCTCGGCTATTTGCCGAGACGTGTATCTGGAGAACATCGGGGAGGTGCTGCCGAAATTTTGTCTCGGAACGGGGTAGAATGGAGAACATACTCAATCTACACATCCTCGGGTGGGATTAGGACCCATCTTTACCTATTAGAGATGTAGGTGGATTAAACGCGGTAGAAACTGAAAATTTGATGTGATTAATTTGAGTGAATCCTTAATTATGTTGTGTGGGTTGCAAAAAAGCAGAGGATGGCAGATAATCAGTGGATGTACAGTGGTTTTATCCGTCGGAATCGAGTAACATCAGAGTGGATCGCGAAAACCGATGTGTATTTGAAGGAGATATTCCGTCGTCCAATGAGAATTATCCCACCATGCCCCTGTGCGAGATGTGCCAGACGTCACCGTAGAAATCAGACGGACATGAGTGAGCACCTTCGCACGCACGGATATATGCCAAACTTTGACATGCCGTCGATAAACATAGCCGATCAGGACCGTGGTAGAGAGGAGGTGATGCGACAACGCATCGATGGATATGAGGACGACGGGTCGGGGACATGCTAGATGATGTCATTGTTGCGAAACGGCAAATGCGACACCTTGAGAGAATGAACCGGAGGAGCGGAGGCAACCGCAAAGGCCTTCTTGGAGGTCTTGGCCTCGTCGAAGAAACCTCTTTATGCGGGTGCGAAAATATCTCACTGGATGCCATCTGGCTGATTGCAGCCAAGGCTGAGTACTGTCAGAGCGTAAATGCTTCAAGCATTCACGGGAGTATGGGCTAACAGCCTCCACGAGGGTCATGAACTGCCGAAAAGCATGTACGATACAAAGAAAATCATGAAGGCACTCTCTATGGATTATGAGAAAATAGATGTTTGCTCAAGAATTGCCTTTTGTTTAGGCACAGTATGTGGATGACAAGTCTTGTAGGAAGTGTGGTTCGTCTCGGTACATTGAGGTGGTCGGTGAGGATGGTGAGAAAAGCAGCTAACCATCCCGTTAAGGTTCTTCGTATCTTGATTTTATAAAAGACTGCAGCGCCTTTTCATCACGAAGGAGTCTCGCCAAAATGATGAAGTGGCACAAGGAAGGTATAAGGTACAATCCAAAAAATCGTACATCCATCGGGAGGAAGCATGGAAGTCATTCGATGAAGAATACCCGAGGAAGCAGCCGAGGCTGGGAATGTCGAATAGCCATATCGGTGATGGGTTGAATCCATATGGTATGTCGTCCAATCCATACAGCTGCTGGCCTGTGTTTGTAATTCGCTCAATCTTCCTCCGGTGCCCTAATGCAACGGAAGACCATGTTCTTGTCGCTCATCATTCCGGGCACGACTACCCGGGAAGCAATTGGGAGTGTTTATGCAGCCGCCAGGATGCTTTGCACCATTCTTGGTACTTTCCGAGGTTGACATACGACCGGGATCTGCAGAGAAATTTCTTGATGAAAGTTTGGTTGCACTATTGCATGCATGACTTTCCCGGCTATGCTCTATTCTGCGGATGGTGTACAAGTGGTAAGATGCCATGCCCAGTGTGCATGCAGGCTCTGCGAATGATTTGGCCGAGTAAGGGTGGCAAGTATGTAGCCTTTGACCTGCATCGGCAGTTCCTCCCTCCAGACCATCCAGACAGGGAAGACAAGAAGAACTTCACGAAAGGTCGGGTTGTTCATGAAGTAACCGAGATTCCAACATTTTCGGGGGCAGATGTTCTTGCTCAGCTAAAAGCTCTGAAGCCTAAAGTCAAAGGCAAAGGCAAAGCAAAAGACAAAGGCTTCGAGGGATATGGTGAGACGCACAACTGGACTCACATTACCCCCTTCTCGCAGCTTCCCTATTTCAAGGACCTCAAACTTCCTTACAATATTGATGTGATGCACACGAAAAGAATGTGGCGAGTCCCTTTTCACACGATCCTCAACATTCCTGATAAGACGAAGGATAACGTAAAAGCTAGAGCCGATCAACAGAGAATTTGTGATAGACCACGCTGAACATGAAGCCTCCCACAGCGGTCGAAAAATTGGTTCAAGCCGGATCTTGACTTTGTCCTTAAACCGCCGAAAAAAAGAAGTACTTATTTGGCTGAAACAAATTTTGAAGTTCACCGATGGTTATGCATCGAATATAAGTAAGGAGTCAATCTTTCAAGCGGGCAAAGTGACCGGTCCGAAGAGTCATGACTACCATGTATGGATTGAGCGGATAATGCCGGTGATGGTTCGAGGCTATGTCCCCGAGCATGTCCGGCGAGTGCTTGCCGAGCTTAGCCATTTCTTCCGCACGCCTGTGCTAAAGAAGTAAGTAAAGAGGTGATTGAAAAATTGCATAAGAAGGCACCGGAGTTGATAGTCAAGCTAGAGAAGATCTTTCCGCCAGGCTTCTTTACTCCGATGACACATCTCATTCTGCACCTCGCGAATGAGGTATTATTGGGGGGCCCTGTGCAAAATCGGTGGCAGTACGGCCCTGAGAGGCAGAACAAGCATCTCCGACGGAAATGTGGAAACAAAGCTAAGATTGAAGCTTCCATAGCTAAGGCAGTTATCCTAGAGGAGGTGTCAGACCTCAGGACATCATACTATCTAGACCACGTTCCCCATCTTCATAACAAGGTGCCTCGATACAATATAGAAGAGCCCAAGTATCAACCCAGGCTCGATCTATTCAACACGCAAGGTGGGAGGGCTGGGGTCTCGAAATCTTATAACATGCCACGACAAGAGTGGGAGGACCTCATGTTCTATATCTTGCACAACATCACGGAAGTTGAGGAAGTGTGGATGAGGTAATACCACTACACCATTCCTTTATGTCTTCCACATCATCATGTTTCATGTTCACTTAGTCCCGGTCTAACACCGCTTATCTTTTTTTAGTGATTTCGTTCAAGAGGAATGGACGGAGTGAATCCTCCCTCCGAGGCGGAGGCACTTACTCTTCTCCGTCATGGAAACCCTGGACGTAAAAATTTTGTTGCTTGGTTCATGGAGAAAGTAAATTTCCACACTCCCCTATTAAATACCTACTTCAATATTTATTAGTTAATCGAACTAATGCACGCAACAATTTCTATTATACTTGTAGGGAAAAGACCCGAACATATCTATGGATGATGAATTGAGATGGGTTTCCATGGGTTTTGACCCTGCCGTCATGACATGTACAAAGTATGATGTGAATGGGTATCGCTTCCATACAGAGGAGCACCAAAACAGCCGCCCGATCCGAAAACTATAAATCTTTGGAGTGTACACCCCGGTCAAAATTCACTAGACTACTACGAAGGGTACAAAATATATACGAGGTTAAATTCCGCCAGGGCGTGAGACCCTAAGTCTGCACTGTGTTCAAATGTCGATGGTTCGATCCACGGGAGGGGTAAAACATCGCCTTCCATTGGTTTGGTCGGTTAAACCATCAACCGTCTATGCCGGAGCCGATCTCTTCATTGCGGCTACCCAAGCTACACAAGTATATTATCCGCCTTACCCATGCCGGAAAGTGTATCTAAAGGGTTGGGAAGTTGTGTTCAAGGTGTCGCCACATGGTAAGCTACCGACCGAATGAAGACGATTACTACAACATTAACCCCATGACATACGAGGGAGTGTTCTATCAAGAGCAACCTGATGATGATGATGATGATGATGTGGTTAGAAACGATGACGCTAGACCATTGGGTGATGATGATGTGGACCCAAACGTCGACGATGCGGAATGATGGTGAGACCATTGTCAATGAAAATGACATACTTATGCTAGAAAAGTTAAACGAAGACGCCGACGAGGAGGAAGAGCCTCCACCTCCGTCGGACAACGAAGATGATATGATTGATAGTGATGATGAGACGGACCGAGAAAGAGGTTACAACGGTGATGATTCATATGGGTTCTAGCGGATGTACGTTTCAAGTTTAGGAATATGCCTTTTATGCATTTTTATTAATGTGTTTATTATCATGCCTTTTCTTCATTTCATTAATTTACTAATTGCTTTTCTCTTTTCAATGCAGGTTCGTGGAACATGGGCAAGGGAAGGCCGACGGCGTGGGTTTCCCACGCAAGGTCGTCGGCCTGCCTAGTCGGAGTGGTCGAGCACATAATCCTCCCCTCGGCTACTTGACGATGACTCCTCACGGGGAGGTCGAGGGAGAGGTGCCCCTAGAGGAGGAGGGGCGGGGAGAGCCTCTAGAGGACGAGGTGCCGGGGAGAGCAACTCTGTGGGGTCGCGCGTAAAGCAAGCGCACCCTCACCGACTTAGGGGTGTTGTCTTGAGGCCCTCCTCTAGTGAGGTACCCTCCTCTAGTGAGGTACACTCTAGGGAGGAGGAGGAGGAGGTGGAGGTGGAGGAGGAGGAGGAGGAGGTGGAGGAGGAGGGACGCGAGGAGGAGGAGGAGGAGGAGGAGGTGGAGGAGGAGGGACGCGAGGAGGAGGAGGAGGAGGAGGAGGAGGAGGTTGGGAGGAGAGGCGGGCGAGGAGGGGGTGGTGGCGGGGATGATGGTGGTGACGGGAAGGGGGTTGACAACAAGGGATGGCTGCGTGGCAACGCAAAGCTACCAAAGCAGGTTCCTGCCATCGAGGAGCGTGGCTCATTGAGCCCAGGGAAAAAAGAGTGGTTCCTTATTTTGCTTGTCACATGCATATTCGGTTGTTATTTATTTTGCTTGTCACATGCTAATAGTTCATTCTTTTGCAAAGAATCGGATATATTCTAAAGGGGTCCAGTATTCCCAACGGCCTCATCACCGTCTTGCTAAAGTTATCTTGGCGGGTTGTCTTGTCCGGATCGATCAGTACCGGACCGTCGGGTTTTGGCCACGAGTGGGAGGCGAAGGTGGAGGCGGTCTTAGCGGTAGCAGCTTGCCGCTAGCAAAGGATTTGACACAGGCTTGGCGGTCTTGGCGGTGGCGACCTCCGCGGTGCTCGGCGTCCCGACGCTTAAGCCTAGTGTGTGGTGATGATGCTTGAGATGACTTGTGTGTGGTGATGATCATTTAGAGACTTGTGTGTGGTGCTTTTCTATATGTTTATGCTTATGTTGATTGTGATGATGATCATTTAGAGACTTGTGTGTGTGATGATGCTTATGCTTACGTTCTTTGATATGTGTCTTGATATGTGTTTGTTATACATGTGCTTTTATTTGAATTGAATTGATTTTAAAACAAATGAAAAAAGGAAAAAAATTGAGACGAAACTATGCCGACGGCCTCAGCGTCGTCGCATAGGCCCCGGCGTGAGCTCCGATGGTTGACACGTGGCACCCTATGCCGACGGCCCGGCCGTCGGCTTAGTTCTACCCAGAGTGCCCGATTGCCGATTATGGCAGGGCTATGCCGACGGCTGGCCGTCGGCTTAATCTGCCCCAGAGTGCCGATTGTCGATTATCGTGGCATGTCTATGCCGAAGCGCGCCGTCGGCATAGTTCGGCTAAAGCGGACGGCGGGGCGTCGGCATAGGCAGCGGCGAACAGCGGCTTCCGCCACGTGGCATGTCTATGCCGACGGCCGGCCGTCGGCATAGGCACGCACACGCGTGCAGAAGCCGTGTTTCAGCAGATTGACGGCAACCGCCGTTAGGGGATGGCGTTGCCGACGGATCTGCCGTCGGCATAGATGTCTGACCACCGTCGGGATAGGGTCTATGCCGACGGCCATTCTATGCCGACGGTCATACGGGCTACGCCGACGGATATGTTGCCGACGGCCCTATGCCGACGGGGGCCGTCGGCATAGGCCTGTCCCGACGGCTAGTCAGGGCTATGCCGACGGCCCGGGCCGTCGGCATAGGGTGCGATTCCAGTAGTGAGCTAGCTACCTCTAAGCGAGCTACTCGTAGCTAGCTAATTAGGGTGAGGAAGGAGAGAGTGAGACGTAGCGGTCAGTCTGAGCTGGATGGGCGGCGGCGACGGCAATCAGATGATGGAGTTGACGGATCAATCGACGGGAGCGGTCGGTCCTGGCCTATATATAGAAGCCGGCGCGGTGGCGGGGTGCGCGGGTGACGCGGCAAGGATGCACGGCGGTAGAGCTAGATGCTCTCCTTGCGTCCTAAGGTTGCTTCCTCCACCGTGCACGGTGCGCCTCCACCCGTGTGCGTCGCCGTCGCGTTCTACATATGGCTGGCAGCCTGGCACGACCGGCGACGCAGACCCGACGGGCACGGCCATGCCTCTTGGTGGGAGTAGGACGGTTCCGTTCAGATTACCGAGGAAACCGATCGTGCAGAGGAGGCTGGAGAGTTCTCGTCGGCCCGTCTTCGACCGTGGACGTGGATGGAATCTTGCAAGTCGCCGCTAGCACCAAACATGCATGCCATGCACGCGCGCTCTCGCGGCACTGTGCAGAGATACTGTGATCGACGTAACCGATGGATCCAGCTATTCTGTACATACGTACGTGATCGATGCGCGCCAAGGCATCATCGCGTCGACATCCAGCGCCGCGACTGGGAGCTCACCGTGATAGCGGCCGCCGGCCGGACACGCGGTGTGTTTTGGGTGCGTGGCAACCCTGGCGAACGAACGGACGACGGGGGCGGGTCGGCGTTAATGGGGACGGACTCGAGCTGGCGGGTGGTCGCCGTGCGCTCTGCTCGTCGCGTCACCCTGAGGCGGCGCGGGGCCCGGCGGAGGTTGGCGAGCTAGGCGAGAGAGAGGACAAAGTGGCCGGTGCCGCTTTTTCTACGCGCCATGAGGGCGACGAAGCTGTCACCGTCGTGGGTAATCGCTGCGAGGTTGGTTTCATTCATGGCTGGCCGATGCTAGGCGCAGAGGGCGGCCTGAGCGATTCTTCCGCGTCTCTCGTCGACGACAGATACGGTGGCTCCTCTGCTGCTCGATCGGCGTTGTCAAGAGTCAAGTCCTGTTTACTCTGCAGGTTTCGGATTCAGTTAATTTGGACGGTTTCTTTCAGTTTATTTATCTTCACATCAAGGGTCAAGTCCTAATTATTTTTTACATGATTTGTGCTATCTCTTATCCGAACTTTTATGAAATCCGTCGTGTTTGCATGAATTTTATCCAGTTAGTTGAAACACAGTTTAAAATGTAAGCGAACATATATAGCTAACTTTGTGGACTGTCTCCCATCCATGAACAGACACCGGAGCAAATTGCCGGGTCGACATTGGAACGCGTTACGAGGCAGCTGACACGTTTGTTCTGATAAACGATAATCGATCCAGTGTAAACGTGAGTAGGGTGTGTCGGCAGAAGACTTGCTAGCTTAGCTTCGACCTGTACCAGGAGTGCAAGGCTCAACGAAGAAATCAGTAGAGAAATGGAACTTTCGGCAATCCGTATGCACGCACGGACGTCGACCGCTCCCTTACCCTTGACTGAACAATAATCCTATACACACGGACTATTATGAGGCTTTTACTTAATCATTTCAACTAACTAACTTCTTCCCCTCTGATTTTCAGTGGGGTGGAACCCACCTCCTTCCCAACTTCCAATCCCAAGCCTCCACGATAGCCAGTCCGTTGATCCCGTGAAAAAAGATCTCGTGAACCTAGCATTGCTCTTGACTGAATCCAGAGCCGTGGAGCCTTCCAATTCTCAGCTCCATCCACCCGTGCGTGCTTGCGCAAAATTAATAAAACTTCGTAGAGGGAGGTCAGATTAGTGCAGACCGGTTCCTGCATTGGATGTGCGTGGATCGGAAGAGAATGTTGAGGCACGGACGGCCTGGTTTACACACAAGGTTAGCTGGAAAGGGAGGTCAGATTGCACTCCAAACAAAATGAGAGGGAGCTGGCACGGAGCTGACCCCATCTTCGAGAACGTATCTGGTGCACCGCATTGTAAAGTAGGGTCTATTGTCCTTGTACACGTATTTGTATACGTATGTAATTGTAATTGTGATCCTCTATATATTGAGACGTGAGGCTGGATGTCACCCACCCACACAAAACCCTAAACCTGTGTTTTTAACTTGGTATCAGGCCGGGCCGCCGCCGCAAGTTCCTCGCGCCGCCGCCCGATCCTCTCTCCACGCAGCCGCTACTTCCGATCGCTGCGCGAGCTAGCCAAGCTAGCGATCCATCCGCCGCGTGAGCTAGCCAAGCTAGCCATCCATCCGCCGCGTGAGCTAGCATCCATCCGCCGCGAGTGCGTTCCATCCATCTGCGCTGCCGCTTCCGATCGCAGTTGCCGCGCGTGCCATCTCCCGCGACTTGCTCCGCTGCCGCCGCGCGCTGTCTCATCCACGCCACCGATGCGATGTCATCCGCCGCTATGTCCGTCGCACAAACTAGCGGCGCGATCGTCTCTTCTCCCGTCGCCTCGATCCCCGCCGCGCTCGCCGTCCCGACGATCTCCGTCCGCCTCGGTCGCCACAACTTCATGCTCTGGGGGGGCATCACCAGCACCGTTCTTGCCGGTGCCAACCTCCATGGACACCTCGATGGCACCAAGGCGGCACCGGCCAAAACACTCGTTGTCGGCACCGGCGACGCTGCTACCACCGTCGCCAACCCGGAGTACCACCAATGGTGGGTTCAAGATCAGCGCGTCAAGGGGCTTCTTCTCACCTCCATGGATGAGGATATTGCATGCCAACTTATTGGCTGCGAGTCGGCACATACGGTATGGACATCCGTCGCCGCCATGTTCGGCGCCCAGAGCCGCGCCAATGTCCGCCACATCCGGCGGCAACTTCAGTCGCTGAGGAAGGATGATCTGTCTGCCGCGGAATACATGCACAAGATGAAGGCCCTGGCCGACACTATGGCCGCCGCCGGCTCTCCGATCCGGGATGATGAGCTTATCGATCACATCCTCACTGGCCTCGGCTCCGCCTACAACTCCATCGCTGCCTCCTTGGGCGTGAGTAATGCACCCATGCCCTACTCCAGTTTTTACTCATTGGTTCTGTCCTTCGAGGCTGCGCAGCACAACAGAGTGCGGTGGAGGGGTGGTCTCCCTCCATGAACGCCGTGACCCGTTCGGGTTCGTACGGCGCGGGCGGACGCGCGCCCTACTCCGATCCCTATCCCTCCCATGGTGGGGGGCGCCCGGCTGGTGGACATGGCCAGCCAGGGCAGAACCGCCAGGGCGGTAATGGCGGCAACACCGGCGGCCGTGACCGCAATGCTGGTTATGCCGGCAATGGCCGGCAAGGTGGAGGAGGCAACGCCGGCAACAACAACGGCGGAGGAGGTGGGCGTCGCAACCGCTGGCGTCCCCGGTGCCAAATTTGCAAGAACTGGGGCCATGAAGCCGACGACTGTCGCAAGCGCTATGATCAGGATCACAACTCCCGCTCCGCCAACTCGGCCTCCACCAACACCGTCGACTTTCCTTGGGTGTTGGATACCGGGGCTACGGATCACTTGACTAATGATCTTGAGCGCCTCCAGGTTCATGAGCGCTATGACGGCAAGGATCAGGTTCAGGTGGCCAATGGTGCAGGTTTGTCTATTTCACACATTGGTCATTCGCGTTTACCCGGTTCATCTCTTAAACTGCGTAACATCCTTCATGTTCCACACATCAGCCAGCATCTTCTCTCTGTTTATCGTCTTCTTTGTGATAATGACGTGTTTGTTGAATTTCACCGTCGTTTTTTCCTTGTTAAGGACAAAGCAACCAGGCGCGTCATCCTTCACGGTAGAAGTTACGGGGGTCTATCCGGTCCCCTTCGCTCGTGCGTCATCTTCATCGTCTCACCGTGCCTCCTCCGGTGTTCGAGTTTCGTCGTCGCAATGGCATCAACGTCTTGGTCATCCTACAAATAATGTGGTCACTTCCATTGTTCGGAGTCATGAACTTCCGTGTTCTAGTTCAAATAATTCATCGTTAGTTTGTGATGCATGTCAGCGTGCTAAGAGTCATCAACTACCTTATTCTACTTCGTTTCACATCACTACTGTACCTCTTGAATTAATACATTCAGATGTTTGGGGTCCCGCTCTTGCTTCGTCGGGAGGGTACAAATATTATGTTAGTTTTATTGATGACTACACGCGCTTCACCTGGATTTATTTGCTTAAACACAAGTCTGATGTTCAGCAAGTTTTCTACAACTTTCAGGCTCATGTCGAACGCCTTCTGGATTATAAAATCAAAGCCGTTCAGTCTGACTGGGGTGGTGAATACCACAAACTCCATCGCTACTTTCAACGCACGGGCATCTCTCACAGAGTGTCATGTCCGCATACCTCTCAGCAGAACGGTATTGCCGAGCGCAAACACCGACACTTGGTCGAGACCGGTCTTGCCTTGCTTGCGCACTCCTCTCTTCCACTTCGGTTTTGGGATGAGGCTTTTCTTACGGCATGTTACCTCATCAACCGTATGCCCACTCCGGTTCTCAACAAGGACACACCTTTGTTTAAATCTGTTTCATGTTCAGCCCAACTACTCTTCCCTTGGATTTTTGGGTGTGCTTGCTGGCCTAGTCTCCATAAGTACAATGCTCACAAACTTGAGTTTGGTTCAAGATGTGTGTTTTCCTTGGCTATAGTCCTTTGCATAAGGGCTATAAGTGTCTTGACCGTACCTCCGGTCGGATATACATCTCTCGTGATGTTGTTTTCGACAAGACTGTGTTCCCTTACTCTCAACCCGGCGTTTCGGTTGATCCTGCTTCTCTTGAACATGCACTCACTTTTCCCTCCGATGAACCGATTCCGGATGTCCATGTGCGCAAATATGACATGTCCTATTTGTCATCTAACTTGTCTTTTGCAGGTGATATTGCTTTGAGTTCCCCCCAGGTACATGTTGCTGCTCCGACGCCTCCTGATGCGCCCGACGTGCATGTCCCGCCGCCCGAGGCAGGTGCGGCTGCCTCGCCTGATGGCGCGACCGCGGACGCGGCTTGGTCGCCACCCTCGTCCGGTGCGGCTGGGTCGCCACCCGCGCCCAGTCCGTCGCCCGGGCCGCCGCCCTCGCCTGGGCCGGTCCAGCACACCATCGTCTCTCGGCCCGTGTCGCCTCCTGCTGAGGTCCCCTCAGCCGCGACACCCTCGGCCGAGCCCTCGTCGCCGTCGTCTTCTCTTACTGGCGATGCAGCTCCGACGCATGCTATGGTTACACGCCATCGTGATCATACGCGCAAGGAAAAGTCTTACACTTATGGCACAGTTCGGTACGACTCTCGCCGTCGTGCCTTCTTCGCCGCGCCAGTTTCCCATCGTGATGCTCTGGGTGAACCTGTCTGGCGTGCCGCCATGTCCGAGGAGTTTGCTGCTCTCCGTCACACTAACACCTGGGTGTTGGTGCCTCGGCCACCTGGTGTTAATATTGTGAGCTGCAAGTGGATTTTCAAAACCAAGCACCGTCCGGATGGGTCTGTTGATAAGCACAAAGCTCGTCTTGTTGCTCGTGGTTTCACTCAACAGCACGGGATTGACTACGGAGATACTTTTAGCCCGGTGGTGAAGCCTGCCACAGTTCGCTTGGTTTTGTCTCTTCTTTGTGTCTCGTGGCTGGAGCCTCCGCAGATTGATGTGAGCAATGCCTTTTACATGGGTTCTTGGCGAAGATGTGTACATGCAGCAGCCACCGGGTTCGAGGATGCCACTTATCCCTCTCATGTCTGCAAACTTCAACGGTCTATTTATGGTCTCAAGCAGTCACCCGTGCCCGGTATGCTCGTTGAGTCAGCGCCTTTTGCAGCTCGGTTTTGTTGCCTCGGATCAGATGCATCTCTGTTCATCTTCTCCTGGGTACTATACAGATATACATGCTGGTGTACGTTGATGATATTGTGATTGCTGGCTCTACCCCGCCGTGGTGGATCGTCTTGTCTGATCGTTGTCGCTAGCTTTCCCATCGAGATTTGGGTCGCCTCGAGTACTTTCTTGGTTTGGAAGCGTCCTTTCATTCAGGGGGCATGACCTTGACGCAGAAAAAGTATGCTTTAGATCTTCTTCATCGCGTCAACATGGAGAACTGCAAGGCCACTTCCACTCCGCTTGCTACATCCGAGAGTCTCTCACGTCATAGTGGTGCACTACTGGGTAGAGATGACTCCTTTCGGTATCGCAGTGTGGTTGGGGCACTTCAGTATTTGACCCTCACTCGTCCTGATATCTCCTTCGCAGTGAACAAAGTGTGTCAGTTCCTGTCTCAGCCGACGGTGGATCATTGGGAAGCAGTCAAGCGTATTCTGAGATATGTCAAAGGTACGCTAGACATGGGACTACAGATTCGTAAGTCCAGATTCACTGGAGTGAGTATATTCACCGATGCAGACTGGGCAGGCTGTGTTGATGATAGGCGCTCCACTGGTGGTTTTGCTATATTTGTTGGACCTAACCTTGTATCTTGGAGCTCGAAGAAGCAACCCACAGTCTCGAGATCAAGCACCGAGGCAGAGTATAAGGCATTAGCCAATGGCGCGGCTGAAGCCATTTGGATAGACTCGGTTCTCACAGAACTTGGAGTCCCACGGCAGCGCACTCCTATATTGTGGTGTGATAACTTAGGGGCAACTTACCTGACGGCGAATCCAGTGTTTCATGCTCGGACCAAACATATTGAGATTGATTTCCACTTTGTGAGAGAACGAGTAGCTGCTTGTGAACTGGAAGTCAGGTTTATTTCTACAGATGATCAGTTAGCGGATGTATTTACTAAACCCGCTACTAGACAGATGCTAGACCGTTTTAGAACCAATCTGAATCTTGTATGTAGTTCAGATTGAGGGGGCATGTAAAGTAGGGTCTAGTATATTGTCCTTGTACACGTATTTGTATACGTATGTAATTGTAATTGTGATCCTCTATATATTGAGACGTGAGGCTGGATGTCACCCACCCACGCAAAACCCTAAACCTGTGTTTTTAACTCGCGTCATTTAATTTGGTGCTACTGATGCAACAAACTTTCTTACTTTTCAAATGTTTTAAAAAAATCTGAAAAAAAATCTACCACATTAGCAGAACATTAATATTACATAACACAAGTTGTGCTTTAGATTTGGCCATTTATCACATTGGTGTCGAATTTGTTATTTTTATATGTCAAACAATGTTTCGAATTTTGATATGTAATTTTGTGATAACATACATTACGTTATGCCAATGTACTAGATTGTTTTCAGGTTTTTTGAAACATTTTAAAATGTGCTAATGTGTCCGGTGCCAAACACATCTTAAAAAGTGGTAACGTTCTTGGAAGCCGTGCTAGAGATCTCTCAAACAAAATCCAAGAAAAGATCAATATACAAACCCTCTAAGGCAGAGCAATCATGCAAAGAACACAAATGCTAGTCCTAGATTAGGACTTTGGGCATAAATAATAGTTGTATGACTAGACTAGGACCTTGGCCTTCGAGGTAGATGTCGGAAACTTTGTGGTCTTCAAACACTTTGTCCTCTCAAATTCATTTTGGTCAATTTTTTTCCTTTGTTATGAGTAGGATGGCATATTCTCGAGGTGTTCAAATGTTGGTGTAGGAAAATATATTTTGTTTACCATTATTTACCTGTTTTGGTGATTCACCTAGCTAGGGAAACTGGATTGTTCCGCGTGATGTGACTTTGTTTTGTTTTTGTTTGAATTGACTAATGATTTTTATGCTTCCTTCCAATAAAGAAGGATATATATTGTACTCCCTCCGTTCCCAAATAATTGTCTTTCTAGCCATCTCAACTGAACTACAACATACGGATGTATGTAGACATGTTTTAGAGTGTAGATTCACTCATTTTGCTCCATATGTAGTCACTTGTTGAAATCTCTAGAAAGATAATTATTTAGGAACGGAGGAAGTACCACTCAATGATTATGCATGGAGACCCACTATCATCATCTTTAACTAATATTCAACTCGATTTCTTGATCCAACATTGTTCTCTCCGTCTCCTCCTATACTTCAGCTCACAACTCAGTCACCACTACCGCAATAGTTAGAAGAATAAAATGCCATTGCTTGACTGACTACTATCATTGCTAGACTCATGCATTACGATTCCCATTTTTTCAAATCTCAACTCATGCATTACTATCCCGTACCGAGGTTTGTTTCCAGGCTATTTGTTTCCTTTGTGACTTTGCAATGTTGGTGCTCTGATTTAAAAAAATAGTCATCATGTGTTTAAAAAGCCATCATCATTTATCGATAAAGTAATTCTTCATTTTAAAAACGGTTTTTATCATATATGCCACTAGTTGTGTCCCACTACTCAGTTTTGCCACTAGGAATTTCAACTGCTCAAAAATGCCAGCGTTCTTTAGCCGCATGCTTAAAAATACCACTTGACACCGTTACTATCAACTCAAATCATGTTTACCATGTTATATGACCAAAATACCCATGGAACATGTCAGCTCGTCCTCTATCCCACTATGATAAAGCGTGGGTCCCCCTCAATCCCCAACAACGTTCTTATTTTCCTCTGTAATTAGTCACTTGCCTAGACTTGACAAGTGGGGCCACACTTATAATTGTGAGATAGAGAGAGCTGGCATGTGGGTCTATGGTATTTTGGTCATATAACATGGCCAACAGGATTAACCTGACAGTAACGATGTCTAATGGCATTTTTGAGCAAAAAATGAATAGAACGATGGTATTTTTTAGGTGTCAAATGGCATATCTGAGCAAGCATCTCACGGAGTGATGGCATTTTTGAACATTTGTAACTTCTAATAGCAAAATTGAGTAGTGGATCAAACTAGTGGCATAAATGATAAACACCCTTTTAAAAAATCACATGTATTTAGAAAAGTGTCCATGTGTATTAAAAATAATGTTCAACATTTATGAAAAAAAATGTTCAATGTATATAAGAAAATATTTACCGTGCATTCAGTAAAATGTTGACACATATTTGAAAATTATTCATCGTGTGCTTTAAAATTGTTCGCCAAATATGTAAAATATTCAATGTGAATATAACAAATGTTCAACATGTATAGGAAAATGTTCAATGTATATAAGAAATGTTCAACCTGTATACAGAAATTAAATCGACAAGTATACAAAAAATGTTGAATGTCTACTAAAAATAAACAACATGTATTGAAAAAATGTAAAGAAAACTGAAAAAATAAAGAGTATTAAAGGAAATAATGATAAACTGAAGAAAAACTGATTAAACTGGTAGAGAAAAAAATGTAAATAGAAAGAAGTGAAAAAAATAAAACGGAATTACAGAAAGCCACACAGAAGGTTGCAAGACCGTTGATGTTTTTGTAGGGTAAAACCACCAATGTAAGATCCCCAAAACCGCCATTGGGCGAGCCCACTTTAGACAAAAATGTAGGGTAGACTAATATCTGTATGGCAAATTAAGCCAGACATAGCATTGGGGCTGTTGATGCACAACCGAGATACCCTTCTTGAGCATGGGTTGGTCGCCTTTAACCATGGGCTTTACTCTTGCTTTATTGTTTATTTTTAGGATGGAATGGGTTAAAGAATGTGAATTCACTGCCAAATGTCCCTTGGGTCTCCTGGAGCGGCTGTGCCTCGCTTGCTTATAGCAAGACACATGCTCGTATAGCCTCACGCGTCTCTACTAATAGGCTGGCTCAGTTAGCATCCTGCAGGTTAGTTTATTATTCTCTATTTGTGCACTCGTTCGTTTTCTTTCTTTTTGTTCATTTTTTCGAAAAACATTCTAATCACATATATTCCAAAACTTAAATCTAAATAAAAAATTCAAACCGAAAAATTTGAAAAATTGTTAGCATAGTGTAAAAACAATTGTTAACATAATTTTTAGAAAACATTGTGACATTTAAGATATTAACGCTTGTCATAAAAATGTATGCGACATTTCCGACATATATTTATACATGTTTTCAAAAGGTTTGTGTTTCATGAATTTTTTGTACATTTAAAATAATATACATGTAAAACAAATGTCCACACAGTTTAAAAATGTTTTTATCATTAAAAAATCAACGTGCATTAGAATATTTTACCATATATTTATAAAAAATCAAGAACGTGAAATAAAAACATGTATTTAAAAATGGTAAAAGTGTATAACACATGCATTAAACATATACAAAAATGTATCCACGGAAAAATATACAAAAATGTACAATGTATATAAAAAACATCAAAATGTATGTTTAGAAAATCGTGTATTTGAAAAATATTAAACGTGTGCAAAAATCTTTCAGATGAATACTAAAATTAACAATGTGTATGGAAAATGTACACTTGTGTTGAAAAAAGGGCACAAATAAAATGAAAAAAACAGAGGACGTCAAAGAAACCGGATGGAAGAAACAAAGGAACTTGAAGGAAAAAAGGAAGAAAAACCAAGAAACCCGAAGTAAACTGGCAAATAGTGAAAATGTTGGCTGCGTAGCGCCTGAGGCGAGACGTAACTACATCCGGGCGAAAAAATGTATCTGGATCATTAAATTTTTCTCTATTTATTCTCTTGCAACCCACGTCTAATTGTTTCTAATGAAAAATTGCTGCTGGAGTTGCTACTATATAGTACATCTATTAAACAAGATGCAGAGCTCATGTTTGAAGCTCGTTAGCGTCAAACAGAAGAGGCTTGGGTAGTACCATCAATGTTAATGTATGCGGGGACGCGCCCTGGGATGGTGCATATTTACCGTCCCTCTGTTGTCTCTCAGGAGACAAAAAAAATCAACCGTCCCTCCCGACCATCATATAACAAGAAAATGTTCAACGTGTAAAACTGGTTTTGCCATATATTACTATAATGTTTGTCATATGTTATATAAAAGGTTCATAATGTATGAAGAAAATGTTCAATGTATATTACAAAAATATTAATCTGCATTTAAATATGTATATTACAAAAAGTTAACTATATTATAATTCACGATATGTTAAAAAAAGTTCAGTATGTTAAAAAAGTTCACTGTATGTAGAAATGTTCACCTTTTATGTAAAAAAATGTTCAATAATATGTAAAAAACAGAAAAATGTCCAAGAGAAAAACCAACCCAGAAGTAAGAAAGAAAAGAAAGAAAAACCTCAAAAATAACAAAATTATAAACAAAAAGACATAAGAGAGACAAATGAAAGAAAAGGCGAACGAGTCCTAGCACTCACACGTAAAACACGGAACGAAAAAACAAAAGTGTGCAACGAATGAGAGAGCAACTAATCAAGGGGTACCCCTCACGGGAGCCCCGCTAGGGTCACTTTGTTGGGCTGACAGTGCCACTCTCAGCCGCTGCCACATGTTTCATACTGGACGCTTCCTCGGTATTTTATTTGATTTTCTATGCATTTTTGGGGTTTAGATGGGTTTTTTAGCTTTTTGATTTTAGCCCGGATTTCCCTAAGTTTTGGAGAAACAATTCAAAAAAATAAATATATATTGCGCAAAAATGTGTTTTTTCTTTCATGGGAGGCACGGATTTGCTACTCGTAAAGGCACAGATTTTCTTCCCTGAGAGGCATAACTGTGCCTCTCAAAAAAGGAAGAACTTGTTTTTTTTTGCTTCCATGAGAGGCACAGATTTGCTTTCACGAGAGGCACAAATGTGCCTATAAAAAATATGAGTTTTTCCATGGGAGGCACATATTTGTCTCTCGTGGAGGCAGAAATTTGCTTCCGTGAGAGACATAGATACGACTCTTGAAAAAAAAAATGATTTTTCCTTTTCTTTCTTGCTTCCATGGGAGGCACACATTTTCTTTCTACTGGAGGTGTGGATTTGGTCCACTAACTAGGAAAAGGGAAAAAAAGGTATATTTTCTGCTCACACGAGAGGCATAAATTTACTTCTCTTGAAAGTACATTTTTGCTACCGTGAGAATCGAAAAGGGAAAACATGGTATTTGCTTCTAGGGGACGCACAAATTTGCTTCCGTGAGTGTGCGTGTGCCTCTTGGAAAGGGGAAAAATAGAATAAAAACCGTGCATCCGGCTCTATTTTTTCTCTTCTAGTTTTTTTCCTGAGATAAAAAAGTTCATTGAAACTAATTAACATGGGATCTAGTTTTGAAGATCTCGACATGAGAAATACAAAGGTGTAAATGATTCGGATTTGGAGCACAATTTAAGAGATAAAATATTTTGAATAAACAAATCTATGAAAAAAAGAATATGAAAACTCCCAGATTGCGGCAAGTAATACACGTGTTGTGAACTACTTATCAACCCATGAGATGGTGGGAGTGAATTTGGAAGGGGTACCCCTTAATTAGTGATGTCGAGCGAACGAGCCTCAGCTACCATGCAAGTAAACCGGTACAACTGGGCTGGCCAACTAGCTTGCCCTACGGACGAACCAGTGCCACCTTTCCTTTTGTTGTGCTTTACCATTTCAACCACTCCCTCCGGACCACAAAAAGTTGACACATTTTTCACGGGTGCTCCTAGTTAGCGCCTTCAGCACTGGTTTTGGAAACTGACGCTCGTGCGAGCGACACCTGGGCCGGCCCATTATCATAATCGCTCGCTGCTCGCCCACTCGCTAGCCACTTGTTCGCTGCTTTCCAAAATCCCTCTGTTGGAGCTGCTCACTATCAAGAAAAAAAAACAATAGTTGCTGCTTCTAGAAAAAACACATACACTTTCTTTTTGGAGAAAACTAGAAATTTGAAAATTCATGAACAGGTACTGGTTTCTACACAAAAGATATTTTTTTAAAAAAAGTGCACTAATTTGAAAAAAGTTCATCAAATTTGAAAAAAGGATCACAAATTTAGAAAAGTTCATCAATTTTTAACAAAATTTCATGAATTTGAAAAAGATTCATCGATGTTGAAAAAAAGTTCAGGAATCTAAAATAGGTTCATCGAACTTGAATTTTTTTCATGAATTTAGAGAAGATTCATTTATTTTGTAAAAGATAAGTAAATTTCCATTGATTTGCAAAACAATTTGATGAATTTTAAAAAGTTCACGGATTTGAAAAAAGTTCATTGAGTTTGAAAAAAATGAACGGTTATGAAAATAATTCGTGGATTTGAAAATTTTCACGAATTTCTATAAAAAGTCAAAAAATAAAAAAAGTTTACAAGTCTGAAAAATGTTCATAAAATTTGAAAAACGTCCACTTGAGAGTTAGCAAAAAACTGGAAAAAACACACGTATCTGAGAAAGGTCTGTCAAATTTGGAAAAAGAGCACGAAGTTGAAAAAAATGACGAATTTGAGAAAAGTGTACGAATTTGAAGAAAAATGATTTTTTTAAATAAAAAATTTCATAAAATCAGAAAAAGGGGAAAAAGAAACCGGAAAAGGAAGAAAGAAAAAGAAAATCAACTATGTGAACTGAAGAAAAGATCGGACAAAAAAGCCAAAAGGGAAAACAAGGAGTTTCTTAAATTTGACGCACAACGAAAGAAGAAAAATGAAGACCATATGCGCCTGAATTGGCATTTTTTATTATTTCATTTACTATATCCCAATTAAAGAATAAATAGATACAAATCAATACTTATTGCCCCTATGTATCTTCCTCACATTCTATTTATACTATGTGCGGTCGCCTCGTCTCTGGTTGCCTTTAACGGGCACCTGAATTGGCATTTTATTATTATTTCATTTACTATATCCCAATTAAAGAATAAATAGAGACAAATCAATACTTATTGCCCCTATGTATCTTCCTCACATTCTATTTATACTATGTGCAGTCGCCTCGTCTCTTTACTATACTTGGTTCCGGCATTGCCATTTACCAGCCGTAGATTAGTAAAGAAAATCTATACAGGTAGTGTCGTGACCGTGGGAAATTTAGCATATGTGAATAATATATGTAAAAATTAATATTGAAACAATGCGAAAATATACATCAGTGGCCAATTCCTTTTAGAGGTGAGAGGGAGAGGACCTATGCCGGATGAGGAAGAGGGCTAAGTGGTATCATGAAGCTAATTAGGTGTCACATGCGAGGCATTCGAGTGAGCAACGTGGTCGTCCATTCAATTTTGCATAATGAGTTGGTTTGGCATATAAGTACATCGGAGAAACGTTCCTTCGAGTAAAATCAGTGCATCCATTCCACGTGTGAGTAGAACAAGTGCATTTCATTCCACCTCTTCAACCGCGCAGTAGAATAGTACTTCCTCCGTCCGGAAATACTTGTCATCAAAATAAATAAAAGGAAATATATCTAAACGTATTTTAGTTTTAGATACATCTTTTTTTTATATACTTTAATGACAAGTATTTTCGAACGGAGGAAGTACAAGGTATGGAGCCGACGCCATCCCATTACATTGCTCCAACCAGACACGCACTAAACAACAATGTTGATCTCTGAAATATTCTCGAAAGCGGTGCTAGATCTCTTGACAAAAAGCCAAGAAAAGCAAATCCACCTGTGTAGACATTGCGCGGGCTGGTGTGGCTGTAGGCACTGGTGCGCGGCCGCTGCATGCAAATCGACTAAGACTGCCCAGGAGGTATAAAAATCGCCGCCTGGGGCGAGCTGGCGGCAAACTCGGCTCCGGGGCGGTTGGGCATCCAGTCATCGCCCTCAGGTCCCTCCTAGCCGATTTCCGTTCATTATTCGGCCCACTTTCGTCCAAAAACGGTTCGATATCTGCGTGAATCGGCCCATATTCGGCGCGGTTCGGTGTGTTTCGCCCTGAATTCTCCATAAATAATTCAACAAACAGAAATCAAATAGTTCATCACATAGTTCGGCGTGTTTTTGCCTTCATAGTTCATCACAGAAAATCAATAGAAATCAAGTAGTTCAATAAATAGTTTAATACAAATTATATAGTTCAACAAATAAAAACTCATATTTCATCACACGTCATTCCCGGTGTCACCCTTGAGCCTCCATAGGTGCTCCACCAGATGGTGTTGCAGTTCTTGATGCACCTGTGGGTCTCGGATCTCCTGATGCATATTGAGGTAGGCAGTCGAGGTTGCCCGTAGCTGGTGATCAACTTGGGCAAGAGGACCCTGCCTGTAATATGGTTCTGTGTCAAACACTGGCTCTTCCTGCTCGCTCTCAATGATCATGTTATGCAAGATGACACAACAAGTCATGATCTCCCACATTTGATCTTTCGACCAGGTCTGAGCAGGGTACCAGACAACAATAAATCGAGATTGGAGCACACCAAATGCCCGCTTGACATCCTTCCTGCAAGCCTCCTGAACCTTCGCAAAGAAGGCATTCTTGCCTCCTGGCACAGGGTTTGAGATAGTCTTCACAAATGTCAACCATCTCGGATAGATGCCATCAGCTAGGTAGTACCCCTTGTTGTAGTGCCGCGCATTGACCTCGAAGTTCACCGGAGGAGAATGACCTTCAACAAACTTGGTAAAGACAGGGGAGCACTGCAGGACATTGATGTCATTGTGAGTTCCTGGCATCCCAAATAAAGAGTGCCAAATCCAGAGGTCCTGTGTGGCCACTGCCTCAAGTACCACACTGCAACCGTCTTTGGCGCCTTTTTACAACCCCTGCCACTAGTAGAAAAAGGGCCTATAGTCCCGGTTGGTGAGGGCCTTTAGTCCCGGTTCATGAACCGGGACTAAAGGGTCGGTACTAATACCCTCGCCCTTTAGTCCGGTTCTATCAGAACCGGGACAGATCAAACCTCCACGTGGCCTGTCCGTGAGCCCGAGCGGGAGGGCCTTTGGTCCCGGTTGGTGGCACCAACCGGAACCAATAAACATCCACGCGTCGACATTTCTTTAGCTCTGGTTTTTGTTTTTTTTTGAAAGGGGGGGTTTGGGGGGTTTTGGGGGGTTAATTTAGGTGTTTCATATATTGTGCTATAGCTAGCTAATTAATAGAGAAAAGTGTCCACTCTTTTTTCCGTGCTTGGTCGACGCTTCGTACTATACATACGTATAGAGAGGACTAACTAGACATGCTAGCTAGCTAGTAATTAAGCAAAGCAGAAGATCGTCATGAACATATATGCATACAGAGAGAAGTGATATCGACCACCTCTCCTTCTCCGAGAGATTGGTCGAACAACAAGTTCTCGTATATCTATCCGACACTACCGGCTACATATATACAATAATTATCTTTTACAATACGGACGCGTGGTCCACATAGTATTCCCGTCTTCAGCGATCACATGGTCAAGAAAGAATGCCGCCAATTCCTCTTGAATTGCTGCATGCGATCTGGTGCTAGGAGTTCATCCGCTTCGAAACATCTAATTTTAAGAAAGGGTCAATACATATATATATATATATATATATATATATATATATATATATATATATATATATATATATATATATATATATATATATATATAAACTCAACACAAATGATGGTAATAAAATAAAATTGTGAATATTTTTATTTACGCACTTCAAATTGTTTGTCGGAGTAGCCCTCTCACAGGTCGTGTGGCGGATGGACTGCATAAGCGTAGTATCCACAGAAATCATTCCCTTGTTCCTGCCACAACCACTTTACAAGAAACAGAGGTCAATCAAACTGATAATTAGCAAGCACATGCTAAATGGTATTGATGAAACTAGCGCTTGAATCACTAGGAGATGCGCGTGGAATATGCTACTATATAGTACTTACTTTGGTGTCTAAATTGCAGCTTCTTGGTAGTCCCGGAGCTTTTTGGTGAATTTTCCCAAGCCCTGCCATACAAAGAAAACAATTACTTGATATCAGAAATGAACAAAGTTGCTGATATGGTGGATAATGATCGATTTAACTTACTTCTCGAGCATTTCAGTCATTTCCGCATACTCCTTGGGATCTTTTAGTCTCGAGTCTAAGACAGTTACTACTCCTGCTCAAGCTTAATCTCTAGGAGAATATAGTGGAACCTGCGCGCATGCATAACTCATCAATATTACATTTCTATAACCTGGACTAAATAAGGAAATCGAATATGCCACAAGACAGTAACACTCACATGTAGTTGTAAGGAAAGAGTATTATATTTTTGTGTTCATTTATTTCCAACGATCGTAGCAAGTTGGCCTCGATTTCATGGCACGATATTTAACCTCATTTGCATCTATGAGATATGTGTTAATGAACCCAATATCACCCACTTGTTTTTTCTTCATTTCTGCGATCTTCAATCTGCATAATATAGTGAGGATATTTACAAATACATGCAATGAAAGAGCTGAGTTATATAGAGATACTTAATGACAGAAGTAGTACTACTTACAGACAGTAGCAGGTGACCGTTGCTTTATCGAGGGCCAATTGATTGAAAAACTGATAGAACTCCTCAAATGGAATAGGCAACAGTTCAATTCCAAGGAGGTCATGCTCCTTTTTAACTCTCACATACAAAGTATTCCTCCCTCGGACTCTTTGCAGGTTTTCATGTACCAATCATGCAATCTTCGCATCATCGTTGTTAGAGAGCTTTCATCTTTGACGAGAGGCTTCCGTACTCGTATCTTTGTATCTGCACCTCCAAGAAATCAAAATGTACATCGTCGGGCAGGTAATCTTCAGGATTGCCATAACGGGCACCATCCTCGGATCGACGATGTCGCTAGCGAGCACCTTGAGCGGGGGCACGATTGCCCGGCTTGTTCGCCGAGCTGGGCAATTTGTTTCCCAGCTCGTCGTTCTTTCATCCTTTGATCACTGCAGTACTTCCCGATCTCTCCGCTTGCAAATGCCTTTCCAATAATGCGCTCATAGTTGCCTTTGGCGGAGACTTGGGTGGTTTTGTCGAGGCAGCGAGTGCGCTTCGCTTTGACGGATCTATCTTCTCCTCCGGAGGTGGATGTCTCTTGCTTTCAACCCTTGAAACCAGTCATCCACTTGATCTGCGCGATCTTCGCGTTTTCCTCCTCGCTCCTCTCGTCGGTAACTTCTGAGTCTTGAGAAGGACCGAATCATATCTCCTCCCGCCTTTGGCTGTCTTGCTAGACGCCGGCAGAGCGAGCGAGCGGATGTCTTCTTTCCTTGCTTACGAGGCGGAGGAGAAGGACTACGACGCGCCGGAGCAGCGGAGCGGCGGCGGGTCTCTTCCGCCCTTGCCGACGAGGCGGAGAAGGAGGAGGCTGGCTGCCGGACGCGCGGTGCAGGCGGAGAAGGAGACGGAGTGCCGCCACGCGCCGGAGAAGGAGCCGCCGAGTGCCTGATCGTCACTCGCCGGAGGAGGAGGCGGTGGAGGCGGAGTGCCTGACTCGCCGGAGGAGGAGGAGGAGGCGAGGCGTCCATTCGGAAGGTTGATGAGATCCTTCCGCCATAGGCATGGAGTCTTGAGCGAGAACCCAGCCGATACTCCCTTCACCGGTAGGGTGGTCAAGCGGAGGTCCTCAAATCCTCCGTTATTTCATCGACCATCACCTTAGCATATCCTTACGGAATCGGCGGCGGTGAAAAGTTGAGTCGGGTTTAGTAGGATAAGCAGAGCCAACAGCCGCCTTGACCTTCAAATTGCTCCATTGCGCCATAAGGTGGCAATTTTCAGCATCCGTGATAGCATCCACGGGATAGCTGGCGAGAGCCGTCAAGGCATGCTGCGGCTGAAGCAGCTCGGTGGAAGCCACGCTGCTTCTCCGCTGAGATGGCGGGGTAACCGGGGAAGCTTGGCATGTCGTTTGTTGTGATCTGATGCTTCTCGTTCCTCTAGCCCCATTACCCTTTCGTGCAGCGCCTGCATTAGGCTCTGCTCCGGTTTCTTCCTCCTCTCATGGGTTTTGTAACCCCTGCGTCCGAAATCCAGCCTTCCACGAAGCGAACTGGCGTGCCTCGTGTCCGTCCAGGGTGCTCGGATTCGAGGGCCATTGTGAGCTCGTCCTTCTCCCTGTCTGGAGCGAACTTCCCTTGTTGCGCTGCTTCGATATAATGCTGAAGCCTCTTGGTGGTATGTCCAATTGTTCGTCCGTCCAAATGCACTTCCCGTTATAGGGTCCAAGGATCCATGGCCCGAAGAACCAAGTCCGCAGCGGTCAGCCAGTTCATTGTCTCGGGTTCGATCCCTTTATCAAGCAGATCATTCTCAGCCTTGGCCCACTTAGGCGGGCTACTGAGGTAGCCACGACCCGTGCGATGGTGAAGCTTCTTCTTCGCAGCATTTCTCTTGTTTGTCGCTGACATCTTTTTACTCTTTTCCGATGTCTTGTAGGCCACAAATGCGGGCGATCATCTCTGATCTTCTCATATTTCCCGTGAATTCTGGTGTCTCATTTTTTCGACATACGTATTGAGTTCTTTCTTCCAATTCCTGAATAGTTCTGCCATCTTCTTAAGAGCAAAAGACTTGATTAATGGCTCTATTACTGGCTTCTCGGATCATCCTCTAGCGGTAGGGTAAAATTTGACTTCAGCTCAGTCCAAAGATCATTTTTCGCATATCATTGACACAAGACACCTCGGGGTCTTCGTTCTTAGGCTTATACCATTGGTGGATGCTGATCGGGATCTTGTCCCTAACGAGAACCCGCTGCCTTCTTTGTCCGGTAGGGTTCAATCGGTTGGCCGTCGCGCATGATTTGTATGATCTCAAACTTTTCATCCGAGCTCAACTTTTCTTGAGCCTCGTCTCTTTACTGAAGTTGTGCTCGATCCGGAGGGCTAGAAAAAGAACAAAGGCGAGAGTTAATTAATATGTGTACATATATACCAAAACAAAGGCGAGAGCTAGTCAGCACGAGCTTAACTAATATATATACCTGGCGGACTCGGTTTGGTGATCACGGAGCCGTCCTCACGGTCTACTTCTTCACCCTCTCCTTCTTGCACCAGCATTGGGTCATCAGACCATGTAAATCATAGCCAGCTGCTTCTTCACCCTCTCCTTCCGGACCATCGTTGTCATTGAGAAACATCATCGAGCGGCGGCATCACTTCCTTGTGCGATTATGTCCCTCAACAACGCTTCTTGTGCTTCGTCTCGGGGGTGTCCATAGTTTCTACAAATATTTACAACATGGCAATTATTATTCAAACATGACAGATATGGATATATTAGTGCCAGCGTAGAACTAGCTAGCTAATCACAATAAGGAATCATATTAGTGGCCTCGGCGCTGCTTCTCTAGGGTTTGGGGTGGCCTCGACAACGCTTCAAGGGTTAGGGGTGGCCTCGAGGCGCTTCAAGCTAGGAGGGTGCGTAATATCGACCCCCACGTGTTGAAGCTATCGGGAGGGTCGGCGTTGAACAGTACATCTATGTCCCACAAGTGGCGTGGGCATCGCGCCATGATGATAGGGTAGAAGGTCATGGATCGCCGAGCGGTCGATGGTCAAGGGTCGAAGATCGCCGAGGGTCGGGAGGTTGCCTAGTGTCAAAGTTCAACAAAACCATGTCTTCATCATTAGGCGAAAATAACAGGTGCATGATGGTGCAAGCTCTCAAAGTTGTTTTGGAGCGGAGTCCCGAGATAGGATAATTAGCTTTTTGGTACAAAGTTCAGCAAAAGGCAAATTATCCTATCCAGGACTCCATTCGAACAACTTTGGAGAACTTCGTACCATCATGCCATGGTTACTCCGGCTAATGATGAAGCCATGGATTTCTTCAATACTTTGACACTATAGGAACCTCGACCCTGAAACCTTCGACCCTTGACCCTTAACGACCCTCGACCCTCTACCTAGTTCCCGACCCTCGACCCTCGGCGATCCTCGACACCCTCGTTATATCGACAACGACGCAACATACATATACATGGGAAAATAATGTTATCGGGGAGGGGTATCGGTACCCCCCTCGTGTCAAAGTTTCTTCTTTCTCCTCTATTCCTTTCTTTCTTCTTCTCCTCTTCTTTTCTTCTTATCCCTCGAGAAAGGAAAATAAGGAAAAGGAAGAAAAGAGGAAGAAGGAAGAAGAAGAAGAAGAAGAAAAAAGAAGAAAAAAAAAGGAGAAGAAGAAAAGAATAGAGGAGAAGAAGAAAAAATGAAAAAATTCTATTTTTCTTCTTCTCCTATTATTCTTCTCTTCTTCTCTTCTTCTTTTCCTCTCATTCTTTTCTTCTTCTTCTTCTTCCTTCTTCCTTCTTCCTCTTTTCTTCCTTTTCCTTATTTTACTTTTCCTCTACACTAACCTAATTAAAATGCCCGATTACTTCCGGCTAATGATGAAGCCATGGGTTTCTTCAATACTTTGACAATAGGCAACCTCTCGACCCTTGGTGATCCTCGACCCCCGACGACCCTCGACCTCGAATCCTCGGCCCTCGGCGACCCTTGAACACTCGAACCATCGACCCTATAACCTCGAATCCTCGACCCTCGACCCTCGACCCTCGACCCTAGAACCTCGAACCTTGACCCTCGAACCCTCGACCCCTCGACCCTCGAACCTCGGCCCCTCGATGACCCTCGACCCTCGAACCCTAGAACCCTCGAACCCTCGACCCTAGAACCTCGAACCCTCAAACCCTTGTGCCTCGAAACCTCGACCGGCCTCGGCGACCCTCGACCCTCAAAACATTGACCCTCGACCGGCCTCGACGACCCTTGACCCCTCTGTGACCCTCGCGACCCTCTAGCCTAGTTCCCGACCGTCGACCCCTCAGCGATCCTCGACACCCTCGTTCCCGATAAAAAGAAGAAGAAGAAGAAGAAGAAGAAGAAGAAGAAGAAGAAGAAGAAGAAGAAGAAGAAGAAGAAGAAGAAGAAGAAGAAGAAGAAGAAGAAGAAGAAGAAATGAGAAGAAGAAAAAAGAAGAAGAAGAAGAAGAAGAAAAGAAGAAGAAAAAAGAGAAGAGAAGAAGAAGGAATAGAGAGAAGAAGAAAAATAGATTTTTTCTTCTTCTCCTCTATTCCTTCTTCTTCTCCTTTTTTCTTCTACTTCCTCTTCTTATTTTTTTCTCCTCTTCTTCTCCTTCTTCTTCTCCTTCTTCCTTCTTCCTCTTTATTCTTTTCCTTATTTTCCTTCTTCCTCGGCGACCCTAACTCTAAACAGTACAACTTCCTCGGCGTCCCGCCTCTCTCATGAACAAAATAAAATCTATGAATAAAAAACATCATATTCTATGAACAAAAAACATCATATTCCATCCACATCGATCCATGCATACATCATATATATGATCATATCTATGAACAAAAAAATTCATATGATCATCTATGAACAAAAAACATCATATATATATGCAGAAAAAAAACATTAGATCAACACATATGCAAAAAGCATCATACATATATCCATACATCAATATATATACATGAACATTTATGAAAAAAGCATCACATCTATGAACAAAAAAACATCATGGCGGCGGCGGGGGGGGGGCAGGTCGCTGGGGCTCTTTGTGGCGGCGTCGGCAACGGCGATGTCGGGGCCGGCTGATCTGTGAGTGTGTGTGGGCAGGGCAGGGGCTGATGCGAGGAGGCGAATCGAGGTCGGGAGGCGGAGGTGGCGAGGTCGGGAGGCGTTAGACGGGCAGGTCGCGGAGGCAGAAGCGGCAGCGGGCGAGGGCGCGGCGAGGGGCGGGACGGCGACGACGAGGAAGCGGCGACGTTGAGGCGAGATCACGGTCGGCGGCGGCGGCGAAGCGAGGCAATGGCGGCAGCGAAGCGTGGCGGCAGCGATGGTGGCGGCAATGGCGACAACGAAGCGTGGCGGCAGCGATGGTGACGACAGGCGTGGGCGGCGGCGGCGGCGGCGGCGTCGGGCAACTGGCGGCGTCGGGAAGGTTAGAGCGGTCGGGGCAAATCGCGATGAATCTGAAATTTCCCAAGTGTTTTCTTATATAGCAAAGCATTAGTCCGGTTCTTGGCTCCAACGGGACTAATGCACTTTAGTCGGTTGGTGCCACCAACCGGGACCAAAGGCCGCCGCTTCCGCCCTTTGGGCTGCTGAAATTGGCCTTTGGTCGGTTGGTGGCACCAACGGGACTAAAAAGGCATTAGTCCCGGTCGTGGCACCAACCGGGACTAAACCCCCTTTAGTCGGTTGGTGCCACCAACCGGGACCAAACCATGTGCTGCCCGCGCCAAATGTTTAGTCCCACCTCGCTAGTTGAGAGGAGCCGCACCAGTTTATAAGGTGCGGTGCGGCTCCCCTCTCGAGCTCCTCTCTAAAACAGGCTTTCGGGCCTAACTCTCCCATCTCTGCCTGTGGGCCTGCTGGGCCTTCCGCGGGCCTGAATCCTGGCCCATAGGGTTTCTAGTCGTATTCAGGCCGTGGGGGCCCAGTAGGTGGCACTTTTTTTTTGCTTTATATTTTATTTCTTTTTGCTTTTAGTTTTAGAAAAAATATAAACTTTCTATTAGTGCCATTAGTTTTAAAATTTGAAAACACTTTTTTTGTTTTCTTTGTTGCTTTATTTATTTTATTTTGTTTCTACTTACAACAAAATACTTATTGTTGCTATTTTTATTTTTTTCAAGTTTTTTGTTTTGTTTTCTGCATTATTTATTTTCTTTTGGTTTTTGCTTTATTTTTAATTCTTTTTGCTTTTAGGTCAGCAAAATTATAAACTTTCTGTTAGTGCTTTTAGTTTTAGAAAAATATAAACTTTCTGTTTGTGCCATTAGTTTTAAAATTGAAAACACTTTTTTGTTTTCTTTGTTGCTTTATTTATTTTATTTTGTTTCTACTTACAACAAAATGCTTATTGTTGCTATTATTATTTTTTTCAAGTTTTTTGTTTTGTTTTCTGCATTATTTATTTTCTTTTGGTTTTTGCTTTATTTTTAATTCTTTTTGCTTTTAGGTCAGCAAAATTATAAACTTTCTGTTAGTGCCATTTGTTTTAGAACAATTATAAACTTTCTGTTTGTGCCATTAGTTTTATAAAATTTGAATTCTTTGAAATTTGTGTGAATCACAAGTTTGTGAGCTCAACAAAGGCGTAGAGGGACGGGCTTATAAACCGGTGTGGCGCCCTTGGTTGGCGAGGTTTTCAAATTCATAGTTTTCAAATGAACTCTGAAAAAGTTGGCATAGCATGTTCATGAACAAAGCGGACAATGGTATCATACTCGTGTGTTACAAAGTTGGCATGGTATCATCATAATAGTTGCGGGAGAAAGTCTTCACTTTTCTTCGCTTGTGTCGTTTGCTTATTGCGCCGTAACCATGGATAATCTTCATCGTTTATCAGGATGCTTGGGTCAGCCTTGACTTTGAAGGGAATTTCATGAAACTTTTCATACTCTTGAGACATGTCATCTTGCCCTCCACTCCCAGGATGTCCCTTTTTCCTGAAAGAACTATGTGGCGCTTTGGCTCATTGTATGATGTATTCGCTTCCTTATCTTTTCTTTTCCTCGGTCTGGTAGACATGTCCTTCACATAGATAACCTGTGCCACATCATTGGCTAGGACGAACGGTTCGTCGGTGTACCCAAGATTTTTCAGATCCTTGTTGTCATTCCGTCTTGTGGGTCTACCTGTACCCGCCTCGACAGATTGACCCACTTGCACTTAAACAAAGGGACCTTAAAATCTACTCCGTAGTCAAGTTCCCATATGTCTACTATGTAACCATAATATGTGTCATTTCCTTGTCGGTTGCTGCATCAAAGCGGACACCGCTGTTTTAGTTGGTGCTCTTTTCATCTTGGTCAATCGTGTAAAATGTATTTCCATTTATCTCGTATCCTTTCCAAATCATTACAGTCGAAGATGGTCCCTTGGACAACAAGTACAACTCATCACAAACAGTGCTGTCACCTCGAGGCGTGTTTCCAACCAACTGCTGAAAGTCTGATGTGTTCAATGTAATCCGATCGTCGCCTTTGCTCCGGGTGTTTGGGCGCAGACTGTTCTTGTGTTCATCGACATACGGGTCACCAAGGTAGAGTTCGTAGAACTGTAGTGTGCTTGAGACCAAGAATATCCGTCCCTGCATATTATTGAGTCTCTTCCAAGCGTGCCTTTTCGGTCAGTCTCCCCTCATACCGCGATTTAGGGAGACCTATCTTATTAAGGCCAGGAATGAAGTCAACACAAAACCCGATGACATCCTCTGTTTGATGGCCCATGGAGATGCTTCCTTCGGCCTAGCACGATTCTGAACATATTTCTTTAGGACTCCATGAACCTCTCAAAGGGTACATATTGTGTAGAAATACGGGCCCCGAATGACAATCTCGTCGACTAGATGAACTAGGGCGTGCGTCATGATATTGAAGAAGGATGGTGGGAACACCAGCTCGAAACCGACAAGACATTGCGCCACATCACTCCTTAGCGTTGGTACGATTTCTGGATCGATCACCTTCGAGATATTGCATTGAGGAATGCACATAGCTTCACAATGGCTAATCGGACGTTTTCGGTAGAAGCCCCTCAATGCAACCGAAGCAGTTGCGTCATAATCACGTGGCAGTCATGAGACTTTAGGTTCGGAACTTTTCTCGGCATATTTATTATTCCCTTTATATTCGACGAGAAGCCAGTCGGGACCTTCATCTTGAGCAGGCATTGAAAGAATATTTCTTTCTCTTCTTTCGTAAGAGCGTGGCTGGCGGGACCTTCATACTGCTTCGGAGGCATGCCCTCTTTTTCGTACAAGCGTTGCAGGTCCTCTCGTGCCTCGGTGTATCTTTTGTCTTCCCATACCGCCCAAGAAGCCTAGCAGGTTCACGCAAAGGTTCTTCGTCACGTGCATCACGTCGATCGAAGAGCGGACCTCTAGGTCTTTCCAGAGGGTAGGTCCCAAAATATAGATTTCTTCTTCCACATGGGTGCGTGATTCTCAGCGTCATTGAACAGCTAGTCCGCGGGACCCTTTCCAAAGATTACGTGTAAATCATTGACCATAGCAAATACGTGATCACCGATGCGCATGGCGGGCTTCTTCCGGTGATCTGCCTCGCCTTTGAAATGCTTGCCTTTCTTTCGACATTGATGGTTGGTCGGAAGAAATCGGCGATGGCCAGTACACATTCTTCCTGCAGCTTCCGGTATATACTATCGGTGTCAAGTAAACAGTGCGTGCATGCGTGGTATCCCTTTTTGTCTGTCACGAAAGGTTCTTGAGAGCGGGCCAATCGTTGATGGTCACGAACAACAACGCCTTTAGGTCAAATTCCTCCTTTTTGTGCTCATCCCACGTACGTACACCGTTTCCATTCCACAGCTGTAAAAGTTCTTCAACTAATGGCCTTAGGTACACATCAATGTCGTTGCGGGTTGCTTAGGGCCTTGGATGAGAACGGCATCATAATGAACTTCCGCTTCATGCACATCCAAGGAGGAAGGTTATACATACATAGAGTCACGGGCCAGGTGCTGTGATTGCTGCTCTGCTCCCCGAAAGGATTAATGCCATCCGCGCTTAAAGCAAACCATACGTTCCTTGGGTCCTTTGCAAACTCATCCCAGTACTTTCTCTCGATTTTTCTCCACTGCGACCCGTCGCGGGTGCTCTCAACTTCCGTCTTTCTTACGGTCCTCACTGTGCCATCGCATCAACTTGGCATGCTCTCCGTTTCGAGCAGACGTTTCAACCGTGGTATTATAGGAGCATACCACATCACCTTCGCAGGAACCCTCTTCCGGGAGGCTCGCCGTCAACATCACGAGGTCATCTCGTCGATCTTATACGCAATGCACCGCATACCGGGCATGCGTTCAGATCCTTGTAGGCACCACGGTAGAGGATGCAGTCATTAGGGCATGCATGTATCTTCTCCACCTCCAATCCTAGAGGGCATCGACCTTCTTTGCTGCGTATGTCTGTCGGGCAATTCGTTATCCTTTGGAAGCTTCTTCTTCATTATTTTCAGTAGCTTCTCAAATCCTTTATCGAGCACAGCATTCTCTGCCTTCCCTTGCAGCAATTCGAGTACGGTACCGAGCTTTGTGTTGCCATCTTCGCAATTGGGGTACAACCCTTTTTTGTGATCCTCTAACATGCGATCGAACTTCAGCTTCTCCTTTTGACTTTCGCATTGTGTCCTTGCATCGACAATGACCCGCGGAGATCATCATCATGGGGCACATCGTCTGGTTCCTCTTGATCTTCAGCAGCCGCCCGTTGCAGCACCATCGTGCACATCGTCTGGTGCATCTTGATGTTCAGTAGCATCACCGTATTCAGGGGGCACATAGTTGTCATCGTACTCTTCTTCCTCGCCGTCTTCCATCATAACCCCTATTTCTCCGTGCCTCGTCCAAACATTATAGTGTGGCATGAAACCCTTGTAAAGCAGGTGGGTGTGAAGGATTTTCCGGTCGAGTAAGACTTGTATTCCACATATAGGGCATGGACAACACATAAAACCATTCTGCTTGTTTGCCTCAGCCACTTGAGAAAAGCATGCACGCCCTTAATGTACTCGGAGGTGTGTCGTCACCGTACATCCATTGCGGTTCATCTGCGTGCATTATATATAATTAAGTGTGTCAAAAATCATTACAGAACATCATGAATAGATAATTAAGTGACCAAATTTATAGAAGTTCATCATCACATAAAAACCAAAGTACATACATAGTTCTCATCTAACAACATAAAGCTCTGCAGAGCATCTAAATTAATTAAACCATACATTGAAACTATGTAACAAATACGATCATAATCGCAACCAAGGTAACAACTGATCCAACGGCATAATGATACCAAGCCTCGGTATGAATGGCATATTTTCTAATCTTTCTCATCTTCAAGCGCATTGCATCCATCTTGATCTTGTGATCATCGGCGACATCCATAACATGCAACTCCAATATCATCTTCTCCTCCTCAAGTTTTTTATTTTTCCTTCAAGAAATTGTTTTCTTCTTCAACTAAATTTAACCTCTCGACAATAGGGTCGGTTGGAATTTCGGTTCAACAACCTCCTAGATAAATAAAATCTATGTCACGTTGGTCGGCATAATTTTCATAAACAATAAATGAACCAATAGTTATGAAAAGATAATATATACCACATCCGAATCATAGACGGGGACGAGGGCCGACGAGGCGGATACCAAAACCATCGCACTATATAAGATGCAATAATAAAAGTAAGAAAATAATACAAGTAAGAATATTTTTCCTTTCAGAAAGAAGATAAGAACAAGAGGCTCACCACGGTGGTGCTGGCGATGAGATCGGCGCTGGTGATCGGCGGCGGTGAAGACGGGGGCAGGCGTGACGGACCGCTAAACCTAGACAAATATTGAGGAAAATGGAGGTTGGAGGTCGAGCTTGGAGGAGAAAGCTTAAGTAGTGTGGCTCGGGCATTTCATGAACACCTCATGTGCATAGGAGGTGAGCTAGAGCACCACAATGCCCCCTCGCCGGCAAGAGAAAAACAGAGCAATGGAGTGCTCTGCTTTCATGACGAGGGGTATATATAAACAGCACTATTGGTCCCGGTTCGTGGCATGAGCGGGACAAAGAAACCCTTGGTCCCGGTTCATGCCACGAACCGGGACCAATAGTGGTGGGCAGAGGCGAGGCCCATTGGTCCGGTTCGTCCCACCAACCGGGACCAAAAGGTCCGGACGAACCGGGACCAATGGCCCACGTGGCCCGGCCGGCCCCCTGGGCTCTGAACCGGGCAAATAGCTCCATTGGTCCGGGTTCGGATTGAACCAGGACTAATGGGCTAAACTGCCCTGGACGAAAGCCCCTTTTTCTACTAGTGTGCCAAGCAAATGGACAGTTCTTCCATTTCCAATGCATGCAGTCGATGCTTCCAAGCATCCCAGGAAATCCTCTTGCTTCATTCTGTGCTAGGATCCGAGCAGTGCCTTCCGTATTGGGTGTTTACAAGTATTGCGGTCCAAACACTACCACCACTGCCCTGCAGAACTTGTACAAACACTCAATGGTGGTGGACTCGGCCATGCGCCCATAGTCGTCGAGTGAATCACCGGGAGCTCCGTATGCAAGCATCCTCATAGCTGTCGTGCACTTCTGGATTGAGGTGAATCCAAGTGTGCCGGTGCAATCTTTCTTGCACTTGAAGTAGTTGTCAAACTCCCGGATGGAATTCACAATCCTGAGGAAAAGCTTTCGGCTCATCTGATAACGGAGGGTCGGCGAAGTAGTCGGAGTAGAGCATGCAGTAGCCTTCCAGACGATGCCGGTTCTTTGCTTTCACCCGCCCCGGCGCCGAGCCACCTTGCCGTGGCTTTTCACTGCTCGCGAGCAGGCTGGCAAGGCCGGCGAGCACCATGAGATGCTCCTGCTCCTGGACGTCGGCTTCGGCTTCCTCCTCCAGCAACGCCGCGAGCGCCTCCTCGTCGTCCGAGTCAATCGCCGGGCCGGGCAAATCACCGAACACCTTGCGGGCGAGGTGGGCGGACACTCGCCTGTGTACAGCCCCTGTGCGGCCAGAACACCAGAAAAGTTGTCCGGACGGCGGCTAAGAGGCTGCCTCGGCGAAACCTCTTCTCTTTTCCTGCGGGAAATGGCCTATCTAAATGTGGACGGTGGTGGATGGCGCCGGGATCGGCAGGGTGGCGGCCGAGCGGGGGATCGAGGCGAATCTGGGCGGTCGGCTTGACTTTTCGCTGGCGGTGTGGCCCCAAGTCGCTTTTCCCTTGCCGAGCCACCGAGCCCCCCCCAGTCGCCCGGGTTCGACCTCGATCGCCGGACCCAAGGCAGGCGAGCAGTGAATCGGCGTCTTAGAGAAGCGCGATTGGGGCGTCTTTTCGGCGGCGCGGAAAAATCGCCTGCGAAGGGCCTGTTGGGAGCGAGGCTGGAGATGCTCTAAGGCTGTTGTAATGGGAGTATCATAAGTAGTATCATGCATGCCAACTAGGCAAGTTTGATGAGGTGGTATAGGATTAAATGAAGAAAGAGAGGGTTGAGTATCATATTATGATACCGTATCATATTAAATGTTGTGCTACTAGTATGTGTCATGCATATCAATAAATGAAGTCATCTATGATACTAGCATATGATACTATGCACTACGGATGTAGTATCATACACTAGTATCATATGCATGATACTAGTACATATACTCGCTATTACAACCAGCCTAAAGAGAAAATAGTGAACTTGCATGAAGTCGCTCCGTTTCTTATACTCCCTCCGTTCAGAATTACTTGTCTCGGAAATGTATGTATCTAGAACTAAAATACGTCTAGATACATCCATTTATGCGACAAGTAATTCCGAACGGAGGGAGTACTATCTATATAAAGCGATAGTGTTAGTCGTGTGATGTAATCATGAATCCTGCCACTATTGCACGAATCCTAAGCGGGAACATCGGAGACGACATATACACAAAAAAGCATTTATTTTTACATCATGAGCTACCTATTTTTTCTAAACAACTGATTTTCGAGCAATTTTGGGTTAAAATCCAACGGTTGACTGTGCTTATTCCTCATCACAACCCTTCTCCGAAACCCGTAGGCCCACGCCACCCCCAGCCAGCAGTGCCGCCACATGCGCCTCATTGCCCCACCCACACCGAGCTATCACGGTCGCCGCCCCTTCTCGCTAGCCATACCTTGAACGTCCCTGCACCAAATTAGTCTCCAACGGTCCCACACCCTTGATCGACCTGAACCCGCCAAAGCCTCCTGCTCGCTCTTGCCATCGATAGAGCAGCCGGTCATGCCACTCATCTTGGGCTCTGGGATACGCGTTCTACTACTTCATCCAAATCAACTGATGCAAAAACCTTATTCAAGGAACCAAGATTTAGCAAATGCCACTATAAAATGGCCATGTGATCTCTAATCAAATTTGATATGTACTCCCTCCCTCCGGAAATACTTGTCTTAGAAATAGGTAAAATTGATGTATCTGTAACTAAAATAAGTCTAAATACAACAATTTCTTTGACAAGTATTTCCGGACGAAGGAAGTACTAGTTAGGAGGAACATTACCCTCTAGCTATTGTGCAGGCATTGGAGAGGGAGGTGTCTGACCAACACCCCTCTCATTCTTGACAGTTGACACTGGTTCCCATAACCTCTCCCAACCCATTTTCAGATTTGAAAACTCCTGGATACTTAGATATGGTTTTAAAGAATTTGTTACTAAAATATTGACTGAAAAGTATGAAGGATCTAACATTGATAGACGGAAAATTACATTGGGAGTTCTTAGAATGAAGATTAGGGGTGGAATTGAATGCTGATGCGTGGTATATGAAAATTTAAAGGAATGACCAATCTTGATGTTATTGATAAAAGCATTGAGATTAATGTCTTGACTGCTCATGATAGAATGAATAGAAAAATATTAGGGATCAACTGGGAAGAATTTTAAAACATGTAGAACTGAAGATGCTTCAGAGATATGAATATAAAGAACAAGGTTGGCCCATAGCATGGGCAAAAGGTGCCATAGCCCCGGGCACGGAGAGAAGACGACCGCAATTACAAATTGTGCCAGTGACCACTTTAAGGGGTTACACATTACATCCGAGTTAATTGTACATAAGTACCACAATTGGAGCATTGGAAACAGATTGGTACCAAGTTTGGTAATTTTTACGTGTCAGTATCAAGTCTGGGGCTAGCCGTTACAAAAAGGTCTAAATCACGTATAAACGCGTATTGTCGGTGTATCTGACAGGCGGGGCTCGCCTGTCAGGTGCCGACGTGGCATTTTTTTTGCATAAACACCCCCCACCCCCACCCCCACCCCCGACAGAAAACCAGCCGAAGCAGGGGAGCAAAACCCGTCGATCCAGCCGTCGCCGGCGAGCAGCAGCAGCCACAAGGACCCCTCACGCCTCCTCCCGAGCTCACCAGCTCGCTCACCAGCGCGCCAGCGCCTCCTCATGCCTGGGCTCCTCCTCCCAGCCGCCTCCGCCCGAGGGTCTCATCGACCCCGCTCCCAGCCATCGCCGGCGAGCAGCAGCAGCCACGAGGACCCCTCGCGCCTCCTCTCGAGCTCCCCATCTCGCCCACCAGCGCGGCGCCGCCTCCTCGTGCCCGGGCTCCTCCTCCCAGCCGCCTCCGCCCGAGGGTCTTGTCGACCCCGCCCCATGCGCCTCGCCGGAGCAGCCATCGCCGGCAACTAGGTCCCCTCGCGGCCTCCCTGCTTCCTCCCCCTCTATCGTATGAACAGAGGACCAACGCCGCCCCTCCTGCCTTCCGCCGCACGAGTCGCTGCCCGCTGGTCAGATACCCCGTCAATACGTGTTTATATGCGGTTTAGGCCTTTTTGTAACGGCTAGCCCCAGACTTGGTACTAACATGTAAAAATTATCAAAAGTGGTACCAATCCGCATGTAATAGCCCAATTGTGGTACTTTCGTGCAATTAACTCATTACATCCCAAAGATTAACATGAAACCCATTAAGCATCGCGCAAGGGGGCAAGGGGCGCCCTCTCGCGCTAGACACGTCATCAGAAGAAACAAAAAGAAAAACAAGTTAGCGATTGGGTGAGCAGAAAAGAGCGAGACAGAAACAGGCTCGTCGCCTCCCCACGCACGCCAACACAGCCGCCGCCTCCTGTGCTCGTTTCTCTCAGCGTCGCCAGATCCGGGGAGCCACCGGGAGGAGAACCACGAGCATGAGCGACCATAAACGTGACAGCAGCAGCATCCCCAATCGGATCCGGCACTCAGCACCGCCGCCGCCCTTTTCTCTTGTCTACGAGGCCGACACATCAAGATCGAGCAGGGCAGGCGGTGGTGCTCCCAGATCCGCTCCGCGAAGACTCTAGCTCGTCCTCGCGGCCGGCGGGCACTTGCTCTTCGTCCAAAAGCACGGCTCCGAGCTGGCCACGACCTAGGGCTCCCAGAACTCGCGCGGCCGTGCTCGAGGTGGATATGGCCAATGGGTTGACGACGGTGACAAAGATGAGGAGGAGGAGGATAGGAGCACTGTCGGTGTCAAAACCGGCGGATCTCGGGTAGGGGGTCCCCAACTGTGCGTCTAGGCGGATGGTAACAGGAGACAAGGGACACGATGTTTTTACCCAGGTTCGGGCCCTCTCGATGGAGGTAAAACCCTACTCCTGCTTGATTAATATTGATGATATGGGTAGTACAAGAGTGGATCTACCACGAGATCAGAGAGGCTAAACCCTAGAAGCTAGCCTATGGTATGATTGTTGTTCGTCCGGTTTATATAGACACCGGATAGGGTTAGGGTTACACATAGTCGGTTACAACGGTAGGAGATCTACATATCCGTATCGCCAAGCTTGCCTTCCACGCCAAGGAAAGTCCCATCCGGACACGGGACGAAGTCTTCAATCTTGTATCTTCATAGTCCGAGTCCGCCAGCGGTGATAGTTCGCTATCCGGACACCCCTAATCAGGACTCCTCGGTAGCCCCGAACCAGGCTTCAATGGCGATGAGTCGGTAGCGTGATTGTCTTCGCATTGCGGCGGGTTCTGCTCCAAATTCCATATACTTGTCGAATAGTGTTCGGCTTCTGATAAATGCTGCGCTCCTTGGCTTCCACGCCCAATAATGGCCATCTTCCACGTGTTGAATGAATGTGAAAAGCCAGGTTATTTTTACACTTATCCCCCTAGCTGCGCAAATGAACCGTCTATAAAAGGGACGAGGATCTAGATCCGAGTCACACCATCCTCCCTCCTCGAGCTTTCATCGGAGCGCCTCTGACAAAAATTCATTCCATCATGGACAGTCGACGCGGCTCCTCCTCTCGCGCTCCCAGCCCTCAGCCTGGTAATTGGGAGAGATGCTCAGTCCCGCATAGCGAGCTAGTGACACTCAAACCAAGGATTTCTTCCCCGGCCTTCATGGTTCGGTTCGAGCGGACTCGCCACCTATAAGGGCGGAAAGCAAGCGGAGTATTCCCGACCCCTCAAAGGAGGCGGGTATGATTTATCTCTTATCTAGTAAGAGGACTCGGTTTCAATTCATCCATTTCTCCAAGGGCTCTTGGAGTTCTCTGACCTCTAGTTGCACCACCTTCGCCTGCCTCCATTTTGCACATCGCGGGCCGTGGCCCTTTGCGAACTGTTCTTAGGCGTCGAGGCTCATTTTGCGTTGTGGAAGAGATTATTCTGCCTTGTACCCCGTTCTCATGAGGGGTCAATATATCAAGTGGGCAGAGCCGAGCTATGGCGCATCGTCGGGACCGGATATCTATCCGGAACCCGAAGAAAGCGTCCGAAGACTAGCCTTGAGAATGGTTTTATATAGAAGGCGTCCGCTGCGGATCCTGTTGGATCGGTCTCCGGAGTTCAGCAATGCTCCTTTGAAGAAAGCGCTGAGTTGGCGCCCATGAGCCCCGGAGGGAAGGCAGCGGGGGCGTTCTTTACCTGATGAGCCGAATAAGATTGTTAGCTCATTCCGGGCTGGACATGATCGATGTCATGGCCACATGTATTATGCGGGGGGTGCAGCCGCTCCAGTATAGGGGCCACCCCATGTGGGATTTCAACGGGGAGGACGATGCCACCCGTCATGGCCGTAAGGGGCCGGGATCGGTCACCGATCTGGTGAAGATCTTGTCCGCGCTGTACAAGGGAGAAGAGGAGGATTTTCTCCGCATTAGTCCATTGATCGGATTTTCTATGAACAATCCTCGAAGCTGGGTAAGCGGACATTTCTTTTTTGCATATCCGATCCGTATTCCCATGGTTGGGTATCTCATTTTGTGATTTTGACGCAGGAGCTGCGCCAGGCCGTAAAAGACATAAACAACCCGCCTCCACAACCAAAGGATCCGGAACGGCTCCTCGATCCGGCCTCCCAAGAGGATCCGGACATATTGGTGGAGCTGATTGATGGGGTATTTCACCAACTGAGCATCGATAATGCCTTGGTTGCCATTACGGCCGATTACCCCGGTATACTTCCAGCCTCACAGGTAACTTAGACCGAGGTCCCAATACTCTGATAATGACCCGTCAGTGCTTATTTTTTATCACCGTATACCAATGGTGTTTCGCAGGGAGTGCCTTCGGGGCAGGAGGCCGAGCCCGCGGCGGCTAGCCAACAAGGGGTAGCATGGCCCCGCAGGCTAAAAAGAAGTGCGGTTCGGCTCGAAACGCCGCCGCAACGGTATGGCGCATCACCATATTTTCAGGATTGATTCCTGGAAGGCGTACTAACGCTGGTGCTCTTTTCAGGAAAAAGAGCGCTCGCCGGACTGTGTCTGGAGAGGTTGCTAATCGAGCCTCCGCCAGCCAGGCTCCAAAGCCGGGTCGAAGCGGAGGCGAGGGCGCAGGCATCGTCGGATGTTCCTCCGACGGAGGATGCCGACAGATTGTCCGCCACCAACTCCGAGGTGGAAGTGCCATGAATCACAAAGCGCCCGGACAGTTCTTCGTGACGCATGTTCTCCCAAGAGGCATTGAATGCCTTCAATTCGGGAGATCGCACCTCCGTGCCGCTCAAGATGGTCTAGCGAGCCACGAGCAGTATGTAAAGGACATCTGGTGAGAAATTTGACACTTATATATGCAGTAGCCCCGAGACTTAAAATAGTTAGAATAACTGATTTAAGGATCATTTGTTATCTGAGGATCTTACAAAAAGAATACCCGACTGTCCCGGGAGCTTGAAGAATGCAAGGCCTAACTTGAGGCTGCACTAGCCGCTCTGAGGAGCCAGAGACCCCTCTGGTAATATATGCTTCAAAAGATAAGTAGTTTGTGAAGTGCGGCGTGTGTGTAAATCGACAATAATATTGCAGATGGCGCGGACTAGATCGGACAAGCAACAACTCTTGTGCCAGTTGAAGGCGGCGAGAATGTGCTTACAAGGGTGAGGCAAGAAAAATAATCTCAAGATGCCAACACCCAGCTGGGTGAGGAACTAAGGATGTTTGTGCCCAGCTGTCGACTCCGTGAAGGAGAATCGGCGACCGTCGGGGCATTTATAGTAAGTGCTTGAGCGAACTTTGAAAAGAGTTGGCGAGAAGTCATCTAACGAGTTATGTGCGTAGGTATGCTCACGGGTCGCCCCTCTGGAGAAATGCCGGTTCTCGGGTGACCTTCTTCGAGCTATTGCAACTGCACGACGAGTTGGCAGGTGATGAAAAGCGTTGCCAGGCCTTGTGGCCATCTATCCCCCTGCCGGAGGCCTTGGAAGCTTGCGAGAGAAGCTTGGGAGCACTGCGGCGCTTCCGACTATGGAAGATATCGGCCTGTCGTCAAGGCGCCGAGGAGGCTGGGCCATGGTGAAGCAGCGGTACAGGCGGACCCAAACCACATGGCGAGTCGGACCTGTGGGGCCCGACGGGAAGGAGATCCTGTGAGCTTAGTATGCGGCCATGTAGAGTTGGCATAAAGTATTCCCAGCAGGACTATAAACTAGACAGCCTATTAGGCGACATTGAAGAGAATATAATCAGTCAATTTGACTATGTAATTTAAAATGACATGTAAAATGCCTTCTAGCGGATTGTAGATCGTTTGTCGTAGCGGACTTTTAAGCCGACCTCGGGACCCAATAGTCCGAGTGTGTCCGAATACCCTCGCGGTTATGTAATAACCGGGGCATGCATGGAGACCAGGCGTAGGGGTCATGAGTGCTTTATCAGACAAGTGCCCAACTAGTTATGTTATATTACATGGTTAGTAAGAAACATCTTCCAGGGAGAATAGTTCCGTTAGGGGTTCCTTTCCCTCGGAGGCATGCCCTAAAGTGCATGTCCGGACTGCGAAAAAAAGCAGAAAAGCATCTGGGGGCAGATAAATAAAAAATAAAAAATCGTCTTTTAGTTCACCGACCGAATATTCCCTTAAGAACGCTAGCTTTCGGCTTCACCCAGTCCCGAGGTACCGTCCGGTGACCGGCGGTAACAATGTGAGAGGTGCTCCTTTACCACCTAGCGAACAATCGGGAGCGTAGGGGTAAGCACAGAGCCGGCAACCCAGCTTGGCCAAAACTTAAGTCATATCGATGCATATAATGGTGAATAAAAGGTACATGCGGAAGTGTGACACATGTGTTGGGCATAAAGCTCGTATAAATAAGCTTCATTAAAGAAGCCCCAGGTATAATGGTAGCGGATAAGCGCGTCAAGTGTGTGCGACCAATGCATAAGCAGGCCTTTAGCGGCCGGAAAAAGGGAGGAAGAAGGAGAGAAATAAAAGACAGCTTAAAGTATAAAATATAGGCGGAGGAAGGAGATGAACTCGAGTCGGCGCTAGGCGTAGAATCTTGGAGGCGGGCTGCGTTCCATGGGTTCGGCTCGAGTCGGTTATCCGATCGTTTCACTGAGGCAGTGCGCTCCGCCCGGTCGGGACTTGGTCGATGATGAAGGACCCTCCCATTTGGTCTTGAGTTTGTCCTTTTTCTTGTCCGCGGGCGTAGAACTAGTTCGCCAACATTGTAAGCTTTGGCCCGTGCTTCCCTGCTTTGATATCTTGAGCCTGCTTTGTTGATAGAATGCGAGCGAGCTTTTGCCACGTCGCGCTCTTCCTCCAAGGCATCAAACTGTCCTGCCGATCGAGCTCGGCTTCTCTTTCTTCGTACATGCGCACGCAAGGTGAGTCATGAATTATGTCGCAGGACAGAACTGCTTTTGCGCCGTATACCATAAAAAAATGGTGTGAATCCGGTAGTGCGATTCGGCGTGGTCCGCAGCCCCAGTCTGAGTCGAGCTCCTCTACCCGGTCGTGTTAGATTCCTTGAGGACCGCACTAGTGCGGGTTTAATGCCGCTCATGATTAGACCGTTTGCTCGCTCGACTTGACCGTTAGTTTGGGGGTGATAAACTGAAGCGTAGTCGAGCTTGATGCCCATGTTTTTGCACCAGAGTTTGACCTCGTCGGCCGTGAAGTTCGTGCCGTTATCAGTGATGATGCTATGGGGGACGCTGTAACGGTGTACTACCCCTATATGAAGTCTATCACCGGTCCGGATTCGGCCGTCTTTACAGGCTTGGCCTCTATCCATTTGGTGAATTTATCCACCATGACCAATAGGTATTTTTGCTTGTGGGTTCCTCCTTTAAGGGGTCCAACCATGTCAAGCCCCTAGACCGCGAAGGGCCAGGTGATGGGTATAGTTTTGAGGGCGGTGGATGGCATGTGACTTTGATTAGCAAAGAGCTGGCAACCGACGCATCGTTGGACTAAGTCCTGAGCATGTGCCCGGGCCGTCCACTACTAGAAAAACGGCTATAGGTAATATCACTGTTAGTGGCGCACCAGAGATGTGGTGCGCCACTACTATATAGCAGTGGCGCACCACAAACAGGTGCTCCACTAATAGTGACATTACTAGTGGCGCACCAGGTGTGGGGTGCGCCACTACTATTTTTTTGAACAGTAACCAGCCATGCCCAGGCTTACCAGTGGCGCACCAGGACAAGGTGCGCCACTACTGGCCTGATAGTAGTGGCGCACCTTGCCCTGGTGCGCCACTACTATTTTTTTGAACAGTAGCCAGCCATGCCCAGATTACAGTGGCGCACCAGGCCGTGGTGCGCCACTACTATTTTGATAGTAGTGGCGCACGTTGCCCTGGTGCGCCACTGTAAACTGGCGTGGTTAATCAAAAAAACATAGCAGTGGCGCACCCTTCACTGGTGCGCCACTAGTATTCCTGGCTACTAGTGGCGTACTAGTGAAGGGGTGCGCCACTGGTAACCTGGGAGCGATAGCTATAATTAGGCAGCCACACCTACCACACACTCACTTTCCCCCCTCCACCAAAACAGATTTGGTCTTCTTGCTCCTCCTCCTCACCTCATTTGCACCATAGATTCACCCAAATTAAGTGGTTAAATTTCCTTTTTTTGATAGGTAAGTAAGGGGAAAGCTTTCTTTATGTTCTAGATCTACTTTTCTCTCCGTCTCCAACAACGTACACACTTTTTATGGCCTAGAGATCTACGTATGTTTGTGGTGTTGCATATGTTTGTGTTTGCAGGTACCGGTATTTGAAATGCGATAGTTGCCAATATTTTGCTGGAATGTTGATTCATTTCCGTTTGGCAAGAATTTGGCACTATATGCATTCTTTTGGTCCTATTTTTAGGCAAAGTCATGCCAAATTTTTTTGTTCTAAAATATCATTTTGCTCTACCCGCAGCGACCATGGTCGCGCGATGACCGAAGGCATCGTAAATAGGTTTTGAGCTCATGAAGGCCGAGATGCTTCAAAAGAGCGAGGCGGAGATAAGATGTCCGTGTCGAAGATGCAAGTGAAGAGCCTTATTGCGGACCCGGATTCGGGCAGGTGCGGGACCACTTGCTCTTGCGTGGTTTCATGGATGGCTATTGGTGGCAAGGTGATGAAGATGACTATGAAGTCATCCATGGGGGCGCAAGCAGAAAAAGGAAGGGCAGCAAGACAATAGCGGCGAGGGCGGGCGAGAAGGCGAAGAATCTCGGGACATGATCACGAAGTAGATGCAGGACACGGTCATCATGTAGAAGATGCGGACATGATGATGAGGAAGATCAAGGCGAAGGGCATGATCATGAAGATGAAGATGCGGAGCGGATTGACGATGGACCATCGATGGGCTGGGTGCATGACCCTCATATTCAAGAGCTGCGCAAGCGGACGGTAACGCAAGAGCTGCCGCCCGAGAAAGCCAAGCTGGATCAGCCGGAGATGACGCGGTTACTCCATTGTATGAAGGATGCAGGCCGAGGATACCCGCTGAAAAGTAACGCTCATGGCTCACGGAGATGAAGGTAAAACACAAAATAGCGGACGATGCCGACGAGAACATGTCATTCGCACGAACGTCTTCGAAGGGAACAAGTGCCCGACCAGTTTGGAGGAGGCGAAGAAAATCGTGTGTCCTCTGGATTTACCGCACGTGAAATACCATGTCTGCATGAACAATTGCATCATTTATCGGGCGAGCACGCGAGTCTACCATATGTCCGGCAGCGGCGTCACTCGATACAAGAAGAGGAAGAAAGCTCCTCGAAAAGTGGTGTGGTACTTTCCGATCACTCCTCGTCTGCAGCGGTATTTCGCGGATCCTAAGGTAGCAAAGCTCCTGCGTTGGCACGCGGATAGGGAGGAGAAGAAGCGAGAAGATGGCGCAAATGATCCGGAGATAGATAAAAAGACAAGATGCTGAGTCACCCTAAGGATGCGAGCGGTGGCAAGCGTTGAATTTTGAATACCAGAATTTGGGAAGGATCCAAGGAACATCGTGCTCGGCGCGAGCACCGATGGAGTCAATCCGTTTGGCAGCAGAGAAGCACACATAGCACCTGGCCTGTGTTTGTGTGGATGTACAACCTTCCCCCTGGTTGTGCATGAAGAGGAAGTACATTCACATGAGTATGCTAATTGAAGGGCGAAACAACCAGGGAGCGACATCAATCATGTATCAGGGGCTCTGAAGGAGGAGCTAGACACGCTGTGGAAAACGCCAGCCAATCGTGGGGCGCCGCAGAGAAAGAATATTTCCCTATGAGAGCCGCCTGCTCACGACGGTGCACGACTATCTCGATTACGGATATCTCGCGGGCAGGTAGTCCATGGATTTTACGGATGCGTCACGGTGCATGGATGACACAACGTATCGCCAGCTAGATAGAGATCCGGGTCTTGAAAACCGTGTTCATGGGACATCGAAGGTGGCTTCGCGACGATGGCGCATGGAGAAAGCGCAAGGATCTGTTCGATGGTGAAACCGAACGAAGACCCCCACGTCACGAGGAGCGGCGAGGAAATAGGCGAGCTGTTGAAAAATTGGAAAGAGTGCCCACCGTCGGGAAAGAAGCGAAAGCGCGCGAGCAGCTGCTGAAGGTATGGAAAGCGAGGTCTGTTTTACGGGACTTGCCGTCTTGGAAGATCCTCCGTGTGCCTCACAGCCTTGATGTCATGCATATCACGAAGAAGCGTGTGCGAGAGTCTGCTTGGTACCCTGCTCAACATGCCGAGAGGACCAAAGATGGGCGAAAGCAAGGGCAGACTTGCAAAAATGGGCATCGGGGAGGAGCTCTGGCGCCCTAATGATGATGATGATGATGATGATGATGATGAGGCGAAGGACACGGAAAGTCATCGCAAAGGCAAAAGGCCAAGAAGATCGAATATGACTACCCTCCGCGTGCTTCACTCTAAGTCGGAAGGAGATCGAGCAGTTTTCACCTGCCTCGTGGGAGTAAAACTTCCTTCTGATTCTGCTGGGAAGATAAGCAGATACCTAGACTCAGCCAAGCGAAGTTCAGCGGGATGAAGTCTCACGGTATCACGTCTTGATGGCGCAGATACTTCCAGTTGCAATCCGTGGGATCATGGACGCGCACATCCGTGACACGCTATTTGGCCTATGCAACTTTTTCGACGTCATCTCGGAAGTCGGTTGGCGTGAGGCAACTCGAAGGCTACGAGGAAGAGATCGTGGTGATACTATGCGAGCTTGAGATGTACTTCCGCCCGCATTCTTGACGTTATGGTGCATCTGCTGGTCCATATAGTGGAGGATATCATCCAACTCGGGCGGCGTTCCTGCACAGCATGATGCCGTTCGAAAGGATGAATGGTGTCATCAAAGGATACGTTCGCAACATGTCACGTCGAGAGGAAGCATAGCGGGGCTTTCGACCGAAGAGTGCATCTCGTATTGCATGAATTATCTAGGCATCGAGAACCCGTTGGTCTGCCCGTCAAGCAGGCACCTCGGCAGGCTCGCTGGATGGGGTCACCGCGAGTCGCCGCCGAAATGCATGTCGACTTCATGGGTCGACTCGCCGACTTTGAAAGAGCAAACCTAGTCGCGCTACAACACATAGGCGTGGTCGATCCTTGGGTGGTAGAGCACAAAATCTTTATTGAGAAGGCGTACAATGACCGAGGCCAACAGAGGGCGGAGGAGCTATAATCAAAGAGCATAACTCATGTTTCACGCGTTGGTTCAAGGAGAAGCTTCATCGTACCCTTTACATGAGGATTCTTCAGCGGAAGAAAAACTCATATTCGCCTTATCACAGGCGCCGAGCACAACGATGACCTATGAGGCGTCACGATATCAACGGCTACACATTCTACACGAGGAAAAGGACATGAAGAGCGATTATCGAACTCCGGGTAGCGATGGAATCCTACACGGTAACGACAAGGACAGATACTACGGAAGGATCGAGGAGATCTGGGAGCTGAGCTACTGTTGGAGAGAAGGTCCGATGTTCCGTGTCGAGATGGGCCAAGGCGTCCTAAAGAAGACCGGTATTTCACCACCATGGTTATACGAAGCCAAATCCAAGATCATGGCATAAGCGTCACCGCGAAAAATGAGCCATGGGTACTGGCTTCCAAAGTGGACCAATGCTTCTTCATTACCGACCGCCAAAGCCCGGTCGTGTTGTCGTGAGGAGAGGCAAAAGGAACATCATCGGAATGGATGGAGTCGCCAATGAGCAAGACTTTGACAAATACGGCGACCGAAGATGGAAGATAGCGGCGACGATGAAGTACCATACACCACAAGAAGAAGCAGGACCACCCTACCTAAGGGCGTCCGTTCAAGAGAAGATCAATTCAAGGGGTTCGGGGCTAAATTATTCAACCGCGAGGAAGAAGGGCAAGAAGATTGTGAAAAGATAGCTAAGATTGAATCACGGCGTGTCGACGGCGTGTGTGTGTGTGTCGTGGCAAGCTCAATTATTACATGCAACTAAATTATTACATGTATCACTTGATTTCAACCATTATTAAAGATCTTTTAAACATTATATTACTTTACATGCAAACTCAATCTTAATTTGACGACTGTTATTTCATGTCAATCTTTGATGACTGTTATTTCATCTCACTTGATTTCAACCATGCCATAGCATTGTAAATGATTCTATATTGTGATTGAGTAAAGGAGATGCATTGTAAAAAATTATCGCCCTACTTTTAGGAATGGAGGGAGTATTAAAATTGCCATGTGTTTATTTTAAAGTGTTTGGATGTTTATCATAAGGTTAAAATAAAATTTTAAAAATATGCAAAAGTGGGGTTGCGAGATTGAACCTGGGTGGTTACATCCATAACCAACGCGCCAACCACTAGGCCATGTGTGTGGTTCTGTCCATAACCACACACACAATTCTTATGACTTTGATATTGAGCTGTTTATGGCGCATGTCCCTGGTGCGCCATTGATATCGATCTGTTATGGCGCATGTCCCTGCTTTCTCTTCTCCCCGCCTCCCTCTCCTCCCCTGCTTTCTCTTCTCCCTTTTAAATCCCCCCCCCGCCGCCCCCCCCACCGCCCGCCTCCGCCCTCTCCCCCCACCGCCCGCCTCCGCCCTCGCCCTCTCTCCTTCCCAGCGTGCTGCCGGCCTGGACCCATGATCCCCGACCTCCTCAAGCGCCCTCCTCGCGACCTCATCCGGCCGCTTCTTCCCATCTGGGCGCCCTCCTCGAGCGACCTCCTCCAGCGCCCTCTTCCGGCGACCTCCTCCAGCGCCCTCCTCGAGCGACCTCCTCCGAGCGCCCTCCTTCGACGGCGTCCTCCGGCGCCCTCCTCCGGCGACCTCCTCCAACGCCCTCCTCCGGCGACCTCCTCCAACGCCCTCCTCCGGCGACCTCCTCCGGCGCCCTCCTCGTGAGTTCCCTTCCTCTCCCTCTCTCTTTCTCTAATCTAACTTCTCTCTGCTGCCAGCTCTCTGTCGAATTCGAGGGTTCCTGTTCTAGGGTTCATACCTTTTGATGATGCTCTGGTTCAATTGGGTACTAGCTTAGGGTTCCTAGGGTGTTAATCTAGCTTCTACTTCATTCTAGGGTTCAATTTAATTACTTGTTCGAGCTAATCATCTCTGTCTCAAAATTTGTCTGAACCTAAAGTTCAGTTTCGTCAGACATAAAGTGTTAAGTGGTTACTGCCAGTAGTTTGGCTTTCAGGCTACCAGCATGACATTGCACATAGAGTGAAACAAAAAAGAGCATGACCCAAGTTATTAGTGAGTTTAGAACATAGACATATTAAAGCTTGCAGCTCACTACATGTTAAGTATAAAAATCCTGGAAAGAACCAAAAGGCACAACGCCGTGCTAAGTGTTCACTTGCCGGGCTGATTGTCAGAACTTGATGCAAAACCTCATCTCCATTTCCCAGTCAGTGCAAATGTAATCTTTGACCTATCATGAATTGCCTACAATCTTATGTAATACTTTTTCTCTCTTGGATATTTCCATGTTGGTTATGAGTGTCCTGATCAATTGGTCCTGATTGAGATTAATACTCTTATAAACATTTGTATTGATGCCAAATTGTTGTCGTGTTTCCCCTTTTCTCTTAGGAACCGGAGGCGTATAGATAGGAACAAGTAAAATAAAAGCAGGTCATCATGCGCCGATGGTTTTGTTGCAGTCAGTTTCATGCTTCATATCGTGAACATGAACATGAATTTCCTTGGTAGAATTTACTACGTACATACCTCTGAAAGCAGAGTACCCTAACAATAAGTATTATCTTGGTAGAATTTCCTACTGATTGTCAACTTAGTGAACTATACACATCTTGATAGTCATATTTTACGAGAAGAATTGCTACTGTTTTATCAAAATTCTAGTCAAACCAGTGAGCTATTAGAAGGAAATATACACTGCAATACTACTGGTAGGTTTATACTACTGTTGTATTTTCTTTAAATGCAGTTATGCTGTTGGTCCTGTTACACTCTTGTAGGTATATAAGCACTAGTTATATGGCTACTGCCATGTTCCTATACAGGTTCTTATACTACTTTACTTAAATTATTATCATGGTTCTGAAAGTACACTTGTTCAGATTGGACAATAGACTTGCTGCTCTGTTATTATACAGATTCAAACATAGTTTCTGTTCACCAAAAGAGTGATGGGCTTGCTGCTCTGTTGTGCCTATATGTAGGCCTTTTTTGTCCATATGAAAGCAGAGGACCATATGGTCTGTGGCCTTTTCATCCATCTGAAAGTAGAAGCACATTGTGGTGCTAGTTTGCTGGGTTTTGTCTCCGACCATCGTGTCGTGATGATTTTGCAGGTACCCGAGAGGCCCTTGAGTTTGCGGAATGTCGATTAACTTCCGTTCCGGCAAGTTCGGTACTCCATATGTCCTATTTTCAGCAAAGGTCATGCTGAAATTTTCCGTGAATTTTAGCATGACTTTGCTAAAAATAGGACATATGGGGTACTGCGACTAATGCATGGGCCGGGTATCTTAGTACTTAATTAAGTAGGATCAAGAATTAAGTAGGACTAGTTCGAATAGCTTCTATCAACGGCACTCTAAATGATAAAACCGTAGCTTTTAGGATGCCTCGGTGTCGACAAACCCTAAGTGATGAGACCATGATAATTCCTCACAAACCCTAAATGATGAGATCTTGTTCCTTGACAATAACCAACTTTTGACCAAACTTTTTCCTATTTAGAGCGAACATGGCCGACAACGATGAGGCGGCGGTTCAGGCGGCAAGCCATTCAGGAGCTGTCCCGGAGATGGAGGAATACCCTCACCGCTATGAGGGCGCCGCGGAAGACACCGATCCCGACTACACAACCCCTAGTGGCGTCGGGATGACACCACCTGATGGTGCCGCCGGGATGCCACCACTGATGATGGCAGCGAACGCACAGATGGTAGCCAACCGAAGAGGCAACGGAAGGACCGGCGCCCGAACGTGCTCGGCACCGTCAAGGAGGAATTTACTGAAGTGTCCTCCAGTGGGCATCCAACGGCGCCCAAAGAATTAGTCGATGGAGTGCAGCGGGACAACTCGGGTGCATTGTCCGGAGCACCGTCACGATCAACACCGAGAACCTAAGGCATCGTGAACGAGGGAATTTGCGGATCCTCCTCTTCACGAAGCTGCACGAACGATACAAGTTCCCCGGTGACTTCGCAAACACACGCCTCTCAGGGAATAAAGTGAACAGTGCCGCCCTCACGAAGATGAGCACGGCCCTGGCTTCTTGGAGAGCCCGGGTGAAGAAAATGATTGAAAGAGGTGATAGTTATGAGAAGATCAAGGAGAAAAATCCTTCGATCAGCAAAGCTGACTACCTGGAGTTCAAGACCAAGTGCGAGAGCAACGCATCCGTGGAATCAAGTCAGTGGGGGAAAGAAATGCGGGAATTGAACTTAGGGGTCCACAAACTCGGTCCCGCGGTTCTGAGTGGCGGAACCTAAATGGGACAAGGAGGACGCGGGCGTCTCGAGCAAGGCCTACCGCCCTCTTCGATAAATACCGCCATGAAAAGCAGACCAGGAACTATATCGAGCCGGTACAAGGAGGACCCGGTAACAAAGGAGCTTACCACGGATCCGAAGGTGAAGGCGCTTGAGCTTGTTCGGTAAGGAATACACCCAGCGTAATTAGCTCCATATGGTTGCATTCTAATTAATGAAGCCAAATTTCTAAATGGTTCACGTTCCTTCCGCAGAAGCTGAAAGCGATGGCGGGTCTCGAGCTCCCGTCGCCTTGGGACACCACTTTAAATAGGGCGTTGAATGTAATGAAACGAAGGATAAGTTAACTAAGCCGGCGTCAGCTGGTCGTGTGGCGGCGAAGGCTTGTCCACGAAATGGTCGGAATACTATAAGATCTGGGCGAAAGGAGAGAAAGACCAGCTTGGAAAGCCAGGAGGTTAAAGAACTCAAGGAAAAAGTGGCGCAGATTCCTCGAGATAGTCGAAGAGCAAGTGCGAGACCAAGCTGGGAGCGACGATCACCGCCATTATGCCTACCTTGGTTGAGGGCTGCGGGGGTGGTTTGTGGGCGCCAACAGGCCGCCCGATTCCCAGCTTGACGGGCAGCAACTTCGCAACGCGCCGGCAGTGGTGTCTCCGGCGGGCGTCATTGGTGTCTCCGGTGCGGCGCCGGCATTGGAGCTTGATGCACCGGGTGTGGGAAGAATCGCGGCGGCACCTCGGCAGCAAGCGGCCCTCCGTCACTTACACGCCCGCCGTTGGCGGTGCTCGACATTAGCCGAGCTCGGCGCCATCACGGTAACTAAGCCTCGGCCGATGACTTCATCTCCTTGCCTTTGGTGGGCATCCCCGGCGCCCTACATGTTTCGCGGGCGCCGCCAACGAAGTTCCATGCACTCTCCTGCACTTCGTGGACGGCAAGTTGATCGATGTCGCCAAGGCCAAAATCGTTGAACCGGGCAACCGCGTGTTCCACCATAATCCGATGCCACCCACCGTGTATAGGGTTCAACTGGTTCGGGTGCTGCGGGGCTGCGACGACTTGTTACCTCCGTATCGACCCCATGGGGCCGACGAAGAGGATGTGATGACCCTCGGCGCCTGCTTCAACTGGCCATTGCTTTGGCCGAAGAGCCAGATTCGTTTGGGGGCGGGGGTCACCACCCCACAGACAACACCGCCCGATCCTGCGGCGCCAAGCCATGGCAAGACCGCCGCAACGCTACCGCCGTCAGTTGATCCGGGCATGCATATGGCACAGGATCCGGACGTCGACGACGGTACATTTGTCAACGTCGATGACTACTTCAACGAACATGGTGGGTACGGTGACGAATTCTTGGCGCCTCCTTCTCAAGAACCCAACCCTGCAAAAGTCGATCGCGATCTAGCTGGTACCGCGGAGAAACCCAATTACAACAGCGCCGTCTGCTCGGTTCTCGAGAGCGCCCAGCTGCCGCCTTCACGAGACTCAAACAGCCGAGGTGGGAAATATTATCAGCCCCACCACACTCAAGAAGGTGGTCTCGAGCAGACCTCGATCCCATTACATCAGCGAAGCCAAAGAAGGGACGGAAAAGAAAAACTAACAAGGGTGCGAGCCAGCCGGCACCAAAATGCGATCCGTGCTCGGGGCGGGCCACCAATACCTAAGGATATCATGAGGCGATGCATGTGGCGGGTAGGCCGATGCTACCGGCTAATCTGCTCAAGGCTGCAACGGTGCTATCGAGTCTGCATGACAGTGTTCTTTCTATGGAGAAGCGGCGTCTCTCGAGAAAGATGACTCATACCCGGTTTTCGTGGCCAAGGTGCCAGAGGGCAAGGGCTTTGTCGATGGCACCATTGGGAGTATGATCGTCCTGCGGTTTGATGACATCTTCGCTATGTTTAACCTTCATCCGCTGCACTACACCTTCATTCGGCTATTTTCGCTCAATATGGAGATGCAGATCATTAGAGACAAGACCCCGGACATCGTGATAGTCGACCCCTTCTACATGCGTGCCAAGCACTTGGACAGCGCTGGGGACCGGCAAATCGCGAGTTCATACCTCGAAGGCGTCATTATGGCGAACAAAGATAAGGATACCTTCCTCGTGCCTTACTTTCCTGAGTAAGTCATCCCCTCACCGCCCGTAACATATGATTTCTTAGATTTGATCGTTCTTTTTTTCTAACATTCCGTGTTTTGTGCAGTGACACACGTTGCACACTCATCCTCTTAAGCCGAAATATTCCACGGCCACGTATTTCGACTCGGACCGTCGATCGAAGAAAGACTACACAAATATCAAGAAAGTTCTTGATGATGCTCTCCCAGCTCGCCAAATCTGGAGGCACCTTCAGGAAGGAAATGTGTAGGTACGGCAAGCACGTGTTCACCCACGTAACGCGTTCCCCTGCGTTAAGCAGCCGCCTAGCAGTCGAAGGATGCCTACTACGCCCTCCATCACATGCGGGCGATCATACGGGACCATAATCACCTTATGCTACCAAAGGGTCTCCAAGATTGGGCCGACGCTTGTCGGCAATCCAGGACATGGACATCGGACAAGAATTCTTTCGCATCGATCGGAGTTTGCGGAAATCATCTGTCAAGATGTCGCCGTACCTCGGGCAGTTCCACCTCAAATATCAACCGTCCAACAGGAAATAGAAACAACGCTTCTGAATGCAGGCTGACAACTACCGCACATTCATGGCGCCGACGGATGACGGCGGCTTCATCCACGGTCCGGTCCACGAGTCGAGTCGAAGAAAGTATTGATGGTATATAGTTCTGAAATGTCGATTAGCTCGTGTTGTAATTAAACTTTAATGAACTTGTATGTCTCTTTAGTTTGGAGAGTCGTTCAACTTATATGTAATCGATGCTATTTATTAGTAGGACCATGAACCGTGCTATTAATGTGTTGCTTTTCTCTTCCGATCCTTTTGTTGCATACTTATATATTATCGTGAATTGCTACTAACGTTTTGTTTGTCTAGTGCATAGAGATGCCGTCGTATGTCGTGTACAAGGGTAGGGTTTCGGAGTCTATGACGTTGGGAGGAGTGTCGGAGACAGGTTCACCGTTCAGCGGTAACAGTTACAAAGGTACACCACTAGGGCGGAGGCGGAAGCTAGATACGGCGCTATCTAGAGGGAGAGAGGAGGAGCGGAGGAGGAACCGGATGAAGACTAGTTTCATCGCGATGATGCTCATCGTGACCGCAGCTCTCTTCTATGTGATGGTAGTTTAGATGATATCAACTTTGTAATGTGACGACAAACTCGCTACTCGGTCTCGAGACCTAAACTTGTCTAATATTTGAACTTTGTTCGCTATTTGGTCGGAGACTAATGTGATGATTTGTATTATGTGCTGTTTATATTCTGTGATGTATTGTATTTTGTAACCTGTGCAAATACCAGAAATGCAGAAAAAAAATTCCTAAATTAATAGTAGTGGCGCACCATATTGCACATTAGTGGCGCACCAGTTAAATAACGATGGCGCACCCATATGGATATCGATGGCGCATCAAGAGGGACCCTGCTGCAATACCATGGCGCACCATCTTGCACATTAGTGGCGCCCAATTAAATAACATGGCGCACCCAAATGAATATCGTTGGCGCACCGTATGAATATCGTGGCGCACCCGTATGAATATCGATGGCGCACCCATATGATTACCGGTGGCGCACTATGTGGAATACCAATGGCGCACCAGTGGTGCGCCACTGTTATTTGGATTAACAGTGGCGCATCGGAGGTGCGCCATTAGTATTCCTTATTAGTGGCGTGGTATTAGTGGCCCACCCATGGTGCGCCACTAATGGCAATATTGGGTGCGCCACTAATAGCCTTTTTTCTAGTAGTGGTCGGCCAATAAAATCATGTACGGAAGGCCTTGCCTACAAGGGTCCGGGCTGCGGCATGGTGCCCACCGAGTCCGGCGTGAATTTCAGCCAATAGATTCCGCCCTTCCTCTTCGGAGATACACCTTTGAAGGACTCTGGTTGTGCTTTTCTTATAAAGCTCTCCCTCATGGACTTTATAGGCTTTAGACCGCCGCACTATGCAGCGGGCCTCATTTTGGTCCTCGGGAAGTTCCTGCCTAGTTAGGTAGGCTAGGAATGGTTCTGTCCACGGGGCAATGACTGCCATTATTGCGTGGGCTGACGGTGTTATTTCATTGGTGGAACCACCAACTCTGTCGGAATGTTCGGTGTGGGGCAGTGTGGTTGGGTCCGGGTTGTTATTTCCGGACTCTCCCTCCCATAATACGGATGGCTTGAAAAGCCTCTCTAGGAAGATGTTGGGGGGACGGCATCGCGCTTTGCGCCAATGCGTGCCAACACGTCTGCTGCTGGTTGTTATCCGGGCTATATGGTGAAATTCGAGCCCCTCAAACCGCGTTGACATTTTAGGACGACATTGCGATAAGCTGCCATTTTCGGATCCTTGGCATCAAAGTCCCCATTTATTTGGGATATCGCGAGGTTCGAATCCCCGCGCACCTCTAGGCGTTGAATGCCCATGGAGACTGCCATCCGGAGACCATGTAGAAGGGCCTCGTATTCGGCTGCGTTGTTGGAGTCCATGTACATTATTTGAAGTACGTATTGGACTGTATCTCCGGTTGGGGACGTCAGAACAACGCCAGCCCCCAGGCTGGCCAACATTTTGGAGCCGTCGAAGTGCATGATCCAGTTGGAATATGCGCCGTACTCTTTAGGGAGTTCGGCTTCAGTCCATTCGGCGATGAAGTCAGCCAAAACTTGCGACTTGATAGCTCGCCGTGGCTTGTAGGTTATGTCGAACGGGAGGAGCTCTATGGCCCATTTAGCAATCCGGCCCGTTGCGTCGCGGTTGTTTATAATGTCATTAAGAGGTACTTCGGAGGCTACTGTTATCGAACACTCTTGAAAGTAGTGTCGCATCTTCCGGGATGCCATGAACACCGCGTGTGCTATCTTTTGATAATGTGGGTACCGTGACTTGCATGGAGTTAGGACAGTGGACACGTAGTAAACTGGTTTTTGGAGAGGGAACTTGTGTCCGTCCGTTTCTCGTTCGACAACAAGCACCGCGCTTACAACTTGATGGGTTGCTGCGATGTATAATAGCATTGGTTCGCCCATGTTGGGCGCGGCCAGGACCGGATTTGTTGCCAATATGGCTTTGATTTCTTCGAGTCCGGCCGTGGCGGCATCCGTCCACTCGAAGTGTTCGGTGCGCCGGAGGAGGCGATAAAGGGGTCATGCCTTTTCTCCTAAGCGGGAGATAAAGCGGCTTAGAGCCGCCACACATCCAGTCAATTTTTGTATCTGTCTGAGGTCTTTGGGGATATCCAATTGTGACAGAGCTCGGATCTTGGCTGGGTTTGCTTCAATTCCTCCACCGGATACAATGAAGCCCAAGAGCTTTCCGGCTGGTACGCCGAAAACGCATTTTTCCGGGTTGAGCTTGATGTCATATGTTCGGAGATTATCGAATGTGAGCCTCAAGTTGTCGACGAGGGTTTCGACATGCTTGGATTTGACGACCACATCGTCTACGTATGCCTCCACTGTTTTGCCGATCTGGTTTTCCAGACATGTCTGAATCATGCGCTGATATGTTGCGCCGGCGTTTTTGAGCCCAAAGGGCATTGTGTTGAAGCAGAATGGGCCGTATGGAGTGATGAATGCCGTTGCGGCTTGGTCTGGCTCTGCCATCTTAATTTGGTGGTAGCCGTAGTATGCGTCGAGGAAACACAATGAATCGTGTCCTGCGGTAGCGTCGATAATTTGATCGATGCGGGGGAGGGGGAAGGGATCCTTTGGGCAAGCCTTGTTAAGGTCCTTAAAATCGACACACAGACGCCAGGATTTGTCCTTCTTTGGTACCATTACCAGGTTTGCTAGCCAGTCCGGATGTTTAATGTCTCTGATGAATCCGGCCTCCAATAGTTTGGCTAGCTCCTCTCCCATGGCCTGTCTCTTGGGTTCGGAGAAACACCGAAGAGCTTGTTTGACCGGCTTGAATCCTTTTAGGATATTTAGGCTGTGCTTGGCCAGCCGGCGTGGGATTCCTGGCATGTTTGCAGGGTGCCAGGAAAAAATGTCCCAATTTTCGCGTAGGAATTCTCGTAGTGCGGCGTCCACATTAGGGTTTAATTGTGCCCCGATGGAGGCCGTTTTCGTAGGGTCCGTTGGATGGACTTGGAATTTGACTATTTCGTCTGCCGGTTTAAAAGAGGTGGACTTGGATCTCTTATTGAGTATCACATCGTCCCTGTTCACCGTGGAGCACAACGCAGTGAGTTCCTCTGCCGCTAGGGCTTCGGATAGTGCCTCAAGGGCAAGTGCGGCTGTTTTATTTTTGGCGCGGAGCGCTATGTCCGGGTCACTAGCGAGAGTGATAATTCCGTTGGGTCCGGGCATTTTGAGCTTCATGTACCCGTAGTGGGGTATAGCTTGAAAAATTGTGAATGCCTCTCGCCCTAATAGCACGTGATATCCGCTGCTGAACGGGGCCACTTGGAATGTGACCTCCTCGGACCTATAATTGGCCGGCGTGCCGAACACCACATCCAGTGTGATCTTTCCGGTACAGCATGCTTCTCGACTGGGGATTATTCCTCTAAAGGTTGTGCTGCTTTGCTCAAAGCGGCTCCAGTCTATTTCCATTTTTCGAAGGGTTTCCTCGTAGATGAGGTTAAATCCGCTGCCGCCGTCCATGAGTACCTTGGTAAGGCGAAAGCCGCCCACTATTGGACTGAGGACCAATGCGGCTGGTGCTCGGGCTGTTCGAATTTAGGTTAGAATCGGCGTTAAAGGTAATAGCCGTGTCACTCCATGAATTTATTGTTGCTACCTGGTAGACTTCGGCAAGGCTGCGGAGTGTTCGTTTCCGCATATTATTTGATGCGAAAGTCTCGAAGACTGTTAATACCGTACTGGTATTGCTGGGCTGGTGCTCTGGAGCTAAGATCTCTTCGCCACTTTTGGCCACCTGCCGTAGTATCCAACATGCTCTAAGGCTATGAGTTGGAGTGGCGCCCTCTGTGCTATGAATTTTGCAGGGTCCATTAAGCCATCCCTCCAGTATGGTTCCATGCCCTTTGAGGGGTTTTTGATTTTTGGTATGTAACCCAGGTGCCTGGTGATGATGCACCCTTTTATTTCGGACTAGGGTCGTATTCGGGGCCGAATTATCCCAAAATTTGATTTCGGTTCTCCAGGCGCTCTCCATCGCGCAGTACTTACGTACTATGGATGCCAAGTCAGCGAAGCGTGTAATTTCACGACGACTTATGGCGTTTAGGATTCCCTTGTCCGTGCAATTATTGCAGAAAAATGAGATTGCGTCCTCCTCACGGCAATCCTTTATCCTGTCCATAACCAGGAGGAATCTGGCCCAGTAATGATGTACTGTTTCACCGGGCTCTTGCCAGATTTGGGATAGATCGCTTATGTTTGGGTGGGCGGGTGGAATTAAATCCCGAACCCCGTCCGATCTAAGACTCAGGGGCCAACAAGTTTCCGAACATGGAAGCGTGGGTTCTTGAAGGTTGTCCAATGAATCTAGCCTGCTGCCTGACTTTAAGTTCAGGGCTTGAGTGGTGTCCTCCCCTCCGTGGGAATCCGGCATGGAGGGGTCAGGAATCCGGACATAGTTGGTCCTTAAGGTAGGAGAAGAGTCGCCGTATTGTTCCTCTACCACAGCAACGTGGTGGGTAGCCTGGGGAGAGTTGATCTCTCTCAGATCGGTTTTAGGCCCAATCTGATCATAATCTGTAGCGACTCCCAGGGCGGCGATGCGATCCAAGAGCTCGTTTAAGGAAGAGAGCTCCATCGGATCTAACTGCTCGGCGAGTTCCGAGTTAACGTGAAGATTGCTTTCGATGACCCGAGAAGTCATTATCGGCGCGACGGCCGAATAGGCGGTCATAAGAAAACCGCCTAGCCGGAGAGTTTGGCCGGTGGCCAAAGCTCCTTTAGCAATGGTGCCGTCTTTAAAGACGGGATGAGGCATCCTTCCTGACAGCGACGACATAGAGGAACTCTCAATGAAAGCACCAATGTCGGTGTCAAAACTGGCGGATCTCGGGTGGGGGGTCTCGAACTGTGCGTCTAGGCGGATGGTAACAGGAGACAAGGGACACGATGTTTTTACCCAGGTTCGGGCCCTCTCGATGGAGGTAAAACCCTACTCCTGTTTGATTAATATTGATGATATGAGTAGTACAAGAGTGGATCTACCACGAGATCAGAGAGACTAAACACTATAAGCTAGCCTATGGTATGATTGTTGTTCGTCCTACAGACTAAAACCCTCCGATTTATATAGACACCGGATAGGGTTAGGGTTACACTGAGTTGGTTACAACGATAGGAGATCTACATATCCGTATCGCCAAGCTTGCCTTCCATGCCAAGGAAAGTCCTATCCGAACACGGGACGAAGTCTTCAATCTTGTATCTTCATAGTCCAGGGGTCCGGCCAACGATGATAGTTCAGCTATCCGGACACCCCCTAATCCAGGACTCCCTCAAGCACCGTCACCGGCGTGGTCCGTTCGAAGGAAGCGGTGGTGGAGCACGCGCTCAGGGACGCGCCTGACACGGAGCACACCCGCCTCGCTGCGGACTACCTCTGCAGCACGCACAACGCGTCGCTGCACTTCCTCTTCCTCCGCCGGGCGCTGCGCCGTGCACGGGCACTCTACGGGCCCATCACGGACGTTCTCACGCTGATCCCGCATGCCATGCCTCTCGTCCTGCCGCACTGCGACTACGCGTTTGACGCCTTCCTCCTGTTCGACAAAATACCCAACCCGTTCCTGGCCCCGAAGTCAGCTTCCAGGGCATGCGTCGGAGCTTTGCTGGCCTCAAAACCCATCTCGACCTCCGCTTCCTCAAGGCCCGACGGAAGCGCTGGCTGTTGTGGTGCGTGACGTGCAGGTCTGGCATCTGCCTCATCGCCTGCGCGACGGGAGCTGCGATCGCTGGCCTCATCATCGCCACCCACGCCATAACCGCATTGTTGGCAGTGGCTCCTGCCTGTGCAGCATCGCCTGGTTCCTGCTGCTCAACCCCTGCTTGGATGAAATGCCTGCAGCAACACATGTACCGGCTTGACACGACGACAAGGGGCGCCTATGTGCTCAACAATGACATGGACACCATTGAACGGCTGGTGGACAGGCTCCACGCCACTGTGGAGGGTGACAAGATCTTGGTTAGGCTAAGGCTTGAGCGCAGGAGGGGGCAGCACCACACCATCGAAGAGGTGGTGCGGCAGCTCCGGAAGAACCATCCTAGCCTGCTATGCCAGCTCGCCGACCTTGAGGAGCACATCTGTCTCTACTTTGCAGCCATTAACTGTGCAAGGTTGTTCCTTGTACACCACCTCAATGCCCAGTCTGATCCCAACGCCGAGTTGCCTCTCTAGTGATTTACTGATTTATTGGTCAACAACAATTCACGATTCAAGGATGGTTTCATTTTTCATGTCGGTGACCCCCTTGTAAGGCGCCAAGTGACTGAATTATACCGCAGCAACTCTGCTGCATGTTTTTTTGTTTTGAGCAAGGTATTACACATTTATTGTCTATTGCTTGAAATAATTTGTTAGCAAATTTAGGAAGCAGCTAAAGCTCCGCCATTGTGCTGTTTCTACTGCATTACTGATTAAGTGTGTTTTCCTTGCTCAGGGTTGCCGCCTTGCCGGTGCAGGTACTAAACTGCAGACCAAGGAGGAGGTCGCGATTAAGCTTGTGAGTTTATAATCAGTGGCAGTATTGCTTTTACTGCCAGTATTTTCCTCTTTGATATGGGTGCAAGTATTTCTATTTGGTATTTAAATTGATAATTGCCGGTTTTCTGAAGAAAAAAAGGCCAAAGATTAGTTTGACAATCTTTATATTTCACTCTTGTGGGAAGTACAATAACGGAAGTATGTTCTTCAGGCTTATGTTTCCCAAATTGGTAGCTCTCAGTCGAACTTCTTTACTGATCACTTCAATCCGCTGAAAACTTTTTTCTGCCAAGGATTAATGGTAGCTTTTATATGCACTGAGTTGTGTAAGCTCTCCTGCATTACTTCATTTTTGTTCCCAAGGATTAGACGTCAAGGAGAGTACATAAAAGAGAGGACAGGAGAAGTAGATAAGCCAGAAGAACTGATAAGGCCTTATGCTTTTGCTCTGTCCAGGAAAATGTGAAGGTGAAGCATCATCAGTTGCTTAGTGAGTCAAAGTTGTACAGGGTACTGCCGGGTGGAAGTAATGCCCATTCATTTTCTTTCCTTGGACCATAAATTTAAGATATTTTTTGCTTTTATGATGCTGGCATACATTTTTTTATTGTGCAACTGGGATTTCAAATGTCGAGTGGTTTCGTGTTGAGGGTGACTACAATGTTCTTGTTACTTTGATGGGATCTAGCACGATTGAATTGTGGCGGCTGTCTCGCTGGACAAGGGACGTTACTCTCCTCCTTGTCTTTGACGCATGAAGAATATTGATGTTGAGATGGACGCACGCTTCAGGAGCAGCAGAGGTCCTATGTAGTTTTTTGTTGAATCCATTTCCCTTTTCTTACTTGTGTTTGCACCTCTCTTAACCTAACAAACATTTGGCACCTTTGAAATCTGTTGGAAACATGCGAACGAATAATAATATGTCGGATTTCATTGTCTGCGTACACATGACCATGTAGTTTATTTCAGGTTGTGAACCCTCACTGGGAAAATTCCTCTTCTATTGGAGTTGACCTGTTTCAGACAAAGACTTCCTGTGTAGATGGGAAAGTGATTCAAAATTCTGCTAGGACTCCATTAGTACAGGTAGAGGGCTTGTTCATATGCCATGCTAATGCAATTTTACATATGACATACTGACCGGCCATTACTTTAATTGTTCATCTTCAGCTGCTCAATTGGTCTGATGGGGAGAGATCTTATAGGTTCTGCGTGAGGGTGAAGGACAATTCCATTCTATGAAGTGGAAGATTTGTCCTGATCATCTAAATTTTAGTAGTTATTTTTCTTCCTTGAGTGACCTTGCTTTTGTATTTTAACCACACAATGAGCTCTAGAGTAACTGAGTATTTAACAAGTAGGTGATGCTTTAACTTACTATTCATGATCATGATGATACAGGTACACACATTTTTTGTGGTGCTATATTTCTATTCTGTAGGTGAGAGGATCTCATGTTGGTTCATATCTACCATGTTCTGGTGTTTGGCATCGTACACAGAGGTACCGAAAGACAAGGAATAATGATTCTAATATAGTGAAGCATGTGGATGTTGATGCTCCAACTCTAAAGTAGCCCAACTTCTTCCTCATTACAAGGTAGGCTATTTGGCATGTATCTCAAATACAGTGTAAAGATCCTTTCATAAAATTGCTAATAATTTATTATGATATCTAAATGCTACAAGTATGCATTATAATTGGTTCCACTTGGCCTTTCCAGAATTATTTTTCATACCCTTTATGTCATAACACACCATCTTTGACCTCATCATCTTACTTTAACAGAGGATGCCTTGGACAACTGTGCAGGGGCAGTACCTAACCTTCAAATTTAATCCTTTATGTTAAAGCAATAATTAATTATTGGACTAATAGCATTATAAAGAAGACAGATCTCTTTCAACAGTTAAAGATCTCTTCTCATTAATCATCTTTGGTGAATTAACTAGAATTTTCATTTAGTAAAATCAGAGCTCACCTTTCCTTTATGTGTAAGCATAAACAAGATGAATTGATTCTAGAAGATATCTAGACTCTCTTTAAGAGCTGGAAGATTAGAAGAGGCATGTGAATTGTGCCGATCTGCTGCACATGTTGGTCAGCTTGTATATGCCTATGTAATTCTTATGATGTATCACCTCTACTTGATGCTAATGCCTCGAGTTTGTTCAGGCATGGAGAGCTGCCACCCTTTTCCCTTTGGTGGCATAGATCTGTTTCCTTCCCTGGAGGCCATGCTCAAGAATGAAAATGCTAGAACACTACAAACAAGCTCCAGGGCTGGGTCGTTTGATTCTGTCTTTTTTCTTTGATTTCTTTCCGGTTGTTAGCTGAATCTACTACTGCTACGCTTGCTCTGCTTTAATGCTTTATCAATGCACACTCTTACTCTTTACAATCAACATGAATTTATCGCTCTTTTCGACTGCTTGTCTTCTTGTTGAAGTAAGAATCCTGTCATACAGAGACGTTAATTAATACGCTAGCTTGGTTAATGCGCACAATTACACCTCAAGAGGCGCCACCAGGTGGCGCCCCAACCACTAGTAAACATAAAAGAGAGCCTCAATCTATGGTAGCGCAAGTTCACACCATGTACTAATAGTGTGTACTACATGGGGACAAACCAACCAACTGGCAAAATTGAGTTTACTTATATTTTCAGACTATCGTTACAATGGATGTCTCATTATCATAATGAAATTTATAATAGAGAACCACTAGGCATCCGACTACTGATTTTTGGCTTCCGTCAGACCAGTTATAGGTCATCTGATTAGAATCACATCCATCGTCCGTTTTGCTATTAAAAATCACGCGAGATTAGTTGAATTGAAGCCTTAATTGACAGCTTCGTCCTAACTGCTATGTGTGCATGACCTGACGGTAGTCCTTTTGCGGGATGGGCCTGGTGGTAGTTATTAGTATTGGGGAACGGTGCATAGAAAACAAAAAAAAATCTACGCACACACAAGATCTATCCATGGAGATGCGTAGCTACGGGAGGGGGAGAGTATCTACATATCCTTGTAGATCGCTAAGAGAAAGCGTTTATCACGTGGTTGATGTAGTCGTACTCTTCACGACCCGATCACGATCCAACCGATCTAGTGCCGAACGGACGACACCTCCGAGCTTAGCACACGTGCGGCTCGATGACGTCTCCTCCTTCTTGATCCAGCAAGTGGGGGAGGAGAAGTAGATGTGATCACAACCAAGACAACGGTATGGTGGTGATGGTGGTGGTGGAGCACCGACAACGCTTCGCTAAGCATCGCCGGGACGAGGCGGTGGAACTACGGAGTAACGGGCGCCAAGGGCTTGTTGTGTCCTCTTTGGGAGCCCCCTCCCCTCTATATATATATATAGGTGGAGGGGTGTGGGAAACAACCCCTCCAAGTCCTAGGGCAGAGCTAAGGGGGAGAGGACTTGGACTCCAAGTCCAATCCTATTCATACTAGGACTCCATTTTTTGCCTTCCCTAGCCACATGGGGTTTTGAGGACTTGGTGCACCTGGCCCAATAATGCCAGGGCGCCTCCCCGCAGCCCATGCTATCCCTTGGGTCGTGGTGGACCCACTTGGGGACTTCCGTACCCCTCCGGAATCCTCCGGAACCTTTTGGAAGCTTCCCGGTACAATACTAAAAAAACTGCACTTTTTTCCAAAACCCAAAAAATGACTTCCCATATATAAATCTTTACCTCTCGACCATTCCAAGACTCTTCGTGACGTCCGGGATATCATTCGGGACTCCGAACAACATTTGGTTACCACTCATCAAATATCCCAATACTACTCTAACATCAACGAACGTTAAGCGTGCGACCCTGCGGGTTCGGGAATTATGTAATCATGACCGAGACACCTCTCCGGTCAATAACCAATAGCGGGACCTGGATGCCCATATTAATTCCTACATATTCCACGAAGATCTTTTATCGGTTGAACCTTTATGAAAACATATGTAATTCCCCTTGTCTGTCGGTATGTTACTTGCCCGAGATTCGATCGTCGGTATCTCTATACCTAGTTAAATCTCGTTACCAGCAAGTCTCTTTACTCATTCCGTAATACATCATCTTGCAACTAACTCCTTAGTCACTTTGCTTGCAAGCTTCTTGTGATGTGTATTACCGAGAGGGCCCAGAGATACCTCTCCGTCATACGGAGTGACAAATCCCAATCTCGATTCACGCCAACTCAACAGACACCTTCGGAGATACTTGTAGAGCATCTTTATGATCACCCAGTTACATTGTGGCGTTTGATAGCACACAAGGTATTACTCTGGTATCTGGGAGTTGCATGATCTCATGGTTGAAGGAATATGTATTTGACATTAAGAAAGAAGTAGCAATAAACTGAACGATCAAATGCTAAGCTAATGGATGGGTCTTGTCCATCACATCGTTCTCCTAACGATGCCATCCCGTTATCAAATGACAACTCATTTCTATGGTTAGGAAACCTTAACCATCTTTGATCAACGAGCTAGTCTAGTAGTCACTAGGGACACGGTATTTGTTTATGTATCCACACATGTATTTAGGTTTCCGGTCAATACAATTCTAGCATGAATAATACACCTCTGTCATGATTAAGGAAATATAATAATAACCATTTATTATTGCTTCTAGGGCATATTTCCGTCAATTAGTTTCTATGTAGTGCTGCTTCCAAACAAATGAGGACTAATTAGGTTTGCCTCCAATTACGTGCATCAAAGATTCCCTAAAATAAGTGCTTCCAAGATTGATGCAATGATTTTCCCCATACAATTTATTTCTCCAAGTCAGTTATTCTACCCAAAAATATATAAAGCAGCAACCAACAAAATGATTGATACAAACCACAACACACCACACACACACACACACACACACACACACACACACACACACACACACACACACACACACACACACTCACTCACCTGAGGCTGGATACATAGGTTCCAAAGGCCTAAAACAACACCACCTCGATCGAGAAGAAGTAGACATAAGGAGCCACCAGAGCTCTTCCCGGAGAACCCGCGCAGAGGTGAAGTTGAAAGACGAAGAACCGAGAGCTCCATGGCGGTGCCTTCAGGAAGAGCACGACACCAAAGTTCCGCCACCGCCTAATCCAAATATCTATATTTTCATTCGGAGCACGACGAAGGGAAAGGAGTAACCACAACAGAGACTTCAGGAAGATGACGACGCCCACGGGCGCCGACTCCGTGGTATTGGCCAAGCTAGACATGGTTTTCACCCTAGCAGTGAACTCCGTCTTCACCGCCACAGATCGTCAAAACCCCTTCCACCACACCGCCCACGCGGCCATGGCCGCTAACTGCCCGCACCTGAGCCACGAGCTTAGCCCACGAGCACTGTAGCTCCCACTACCCGGGCCGCGGCCCGCGGAACAAGGTGCACCATAAGCCTTCCATGGTTGCAAGTGATGCACTGACCGGCATGCTCCGATCGCCGACAAGGGCGGAGTGACCCAAACGACTAGATCGATCGGGGAGCCAACATGTTGGAGAAGAGGTGAATCGGAGCGGACCAAGTTGATACCTCTCCAACGTATCTTTAATTTTTTATTGTTCCATGCTGTTATATTATCATTCTTGGATGTTTTACAATCATTTTATATCATTTTTTGGTACTAACCTATTGACATAGTGCCCAGTGTCAGTTGTTGTTTTCTGCTTGTTTTTTACATCGAAGGAAATCAATACCAAATGGAGTCGAAACGCAACGAAACTTTTTATGGATTTTTTCTGGACCAGAAGACACAAGATGGGCCGAAGAAGTACCAGAGGGGTGCCCCGAGGGGGGCACAACCCACTAGCCCAGGCACTCCCATGTGGGTTATGCCCACCTCGGTGGCCTCCTACACCGCCTCTTTGCTCTATAAATACCCCCATATTCCAGAAACCCTAGGGGAGTCGACGAAAACCAATTCCAGCTGCCGCAAGTTCCAGAAACACCAGATCCAATCTAGACACCATCACGGAGGGGTTCATCATGTCCATTGGTGCCTCTTCGATGATGCGTGAGTAGTTCATTGTAGACCTACGGGTCCGTAGTTAGTAGCTAGATGGCTTCCACTCTCTCGTTTGATTCTCTATGGAGATCCATATGATGTAACTCTTTTTGCGGTGTGTTTGTTGGGATCCGATGAACTTTGAGTTTATGATCAGATCTATGTTTTTATCCATGAAAGTTATTTGAGTCTTCTTTGATCTCTTATATGCATGATTGCTTATAGCCTCGTATTTCTAATCCGATATTTGGGTTTTGTTTGGCCAACTTGATCTATTTATCTTGCAATAGGAAGAGGTGCTGTCTGATGGGTTCGATCTTACGATGCTTGATCCCAGTGACAAAAGGGGAAACGACACGTATGTATCGTTGCTATTAAGGATAACAAGATGGGGTCAATTTCTACATAAATAGATCTTGTATACATCATTTCATCGTTCTTATTGCATTACTCCGTTTTCCATGAACTTAATACACGAGATGCATGCTGGATAGTGGTCGATGTGTGGAGTAATAGTAGTAGATGCAGGCAGGAGTCGGTCTACTAATCTTGGACGCGATGCCTATATAATGATCATTGCCTAGATATTGTCATGAGTATTTGAAGTTCTATCAATTGCCCCAATAGTAATTGTTTTCCCAACGTTTGCTATTTTTCTCGAGAGAAGCCGCTAATGAAACCTACGGCCCCCGGGTCTCTTATTTAATATATTTGCCTTCGCGATCTATTTTTATTTGCTTTTATTTTCGGATCTATTAAACCAAAAATACAAAAATACCTTGCTGCAATTTTTAGTAATTTATTTTATCTCGCGTTCCCGCGAGATCTATTTATCCAATCTACTACAATTTTATTTATCTTTTTACCCGTGAGGGATTGACAATCCCTCTCTTACGTGGAGTTGCAAGTATTTGTTCTTTGCGTGCAGGAGCTGTTTACGTTGTGTTGCGTGGTTCTCCTACTGGTTCGATAACCTTGGTATCATCACTGAGGGAAATACCTACCGTTGCTGTGCTGCATCATCCCTTCCTCTTTGGAGGAAATACCGACGTAGTTCAAGCAAACATCAAAAGGAATTTCTAGCACCGTTGCCGGGGAGACATCATCAACATCAACCAGGTTCCTAATCACAAATCTCATCTCCTTGCAATTTACATTATTTGCCATTTGCCTCTTGTTTCCCTCTCCCCCACTTCACAAAAGTTTGCCGTTTTATTCGCCCTAGTTTTCGTTTGCCGTTTTCTTGTCAGATCTATTCGCGTCCTTGGTTTCTAGTCACAATGGCTGGTTTGACCACTCCTCCTTTGTTACCATATTTTCAAGTTTTATACTTCAAACAAATACAAGGAGAAAATTTGAAAGATGCTTGGTATAGGCTAATGGAATCCTATCGTGTTTGCAACTTAAAGGGAGGCAAAAATTTTGCTTTGAAATTTTTATAAAGGATTGGCTTTGCATCATAGACAATTTTTAGATTTTGCCGCAAAAGGGAATTTTATTGAGCTTGATGTCAATGTTGCCTATGAAATCTTAGAAGGAATTTTGGGGGTTCCACCACAAAAGAAAGGGTTTTTTTTTTACCCCAGAGGGAGTTCAAATTTTGGACAAACTTGGTGATTTGCATAAGCATATGGTTGAATTGCAAAAATATAATGCACCTCTCAAACATCCCAATGGTAGTATCAATCGTTTGAACACTTTGATTACCCTTTGCAATAAACGGTTGGATATTTTAGATCTCAAGATGGTTTCTTTCCCGGAAATTTATGGAAGCGCAAAGAGCCTCCCGGATTTGAAAAGACCCTTACTAAAGTGGCAAAAACTACAGATGGCAACACTTAGATCCTTTGCATTATGCCTAGCTTGGGGTGTAAAACAATAGTGCTCAACGGGAGGCAACCCAACTTGTATCTTTTTGCTTTTTGGTTTTCTTGTTGTTTTCAATAAAATACCCAATTATGCCTCTGATTAGATGTGTTTTGTGGTTTAAATTAGTGTTTGTGCTAAGAAAGGCCTTTGGGGTGATTTGGGTAAGAGTTGATTTGATCTTGCTGAAAAACAGAAACTTCTGCGCTCACAAAAATATTTCCCATTTTTAACAGAAGAGTGCTTCTGAGTTGATTCTTTTTGCAGAAGATCAATATAAAAATTGTCCATGTTGTCCTAGTTTTTCAGAATTGTTGGAGTTACAGAAGTATTCGAAGTTTCCAGATTGCTAAAGACTGTTCTGCTTTTGACAGATTCCGTTTTCTTTGCGTTGTGTGCTTGTTTTGATGATTCTATGGTTTTCTTTGAAGAGTTTTTTCCATAGAAAAGTTGGAATACAATATATAATGCAAAAATAAAATATGAATGGGTTTGCAACAGTGCTTATAATAGTGGTTTGCTTTCTTATACTAATGGATCTCACAAAGGTTTTGTTGAGTTTTGTGTGATTGAAGTTTTCAAGTTTTGGGTGATATTACGATGGATGAAGGAATAAGGATTAGCAAAATGCTAAGCTTGGGGATGCCCGAGGCACCCCAAGATAATATTCAAGAAGAGTCAAGCAACTAAGCTTGGGGATGCCCCCGAGTGGCATTCCCTCTTTCTTCTAACAACCATCGGTATTTTACTTGGAGCTATACTTTTATTCGTCACATATTATGAGTTTTGCTTGGAGTGTCTTGTATGATATGAGTCTTTGCTTGTTTTTCTTTGTGTTTTAGGTCTTGAATCCTTGTTGGACACACCTTTTTAAGAGAGCCAAAAATTAGGCTATGCTTGCTCCTATGCTTCACTTAAATTTTTAGAGCCATGGAATTGCTCTAGTGCTTCACTTATATATATTTTAGCACGGTGTGCTTTGTTATTTTTGAAGAAATGCTCTCATGCTTCACTTCAATTTATTTGGGAGTTAGTAATTTTTTTAAGAAATTCTCTCTTGCTTCACTTAGATTATTTTGAGATAAAGAAATATCATGCTCATGTCCTTCACTTAAATTTGTTTGAGCTTATTAAAAGCAACATATGAAATTAGTCCCAGAGTGATAGATATCCAAGGAGGATATAATGAAAAAAATTCATGAAGATCATTGGGCAAAATAAAATTGGTTCTTTGTAATGATTTTGAGATATGACGATATGATATGTGAGTCATGTTGATGAGTAATTATGCTTTAGTAAGAATATTGGTGTTAAGGTTTGTGATTCCCTATGCAAGCACGAAAGTCAATAATCATGCAATGAAACTACATCCTACTTGTGGTGCTTTCGGTGCTTGATCGGTCGGGCCGTGAAGACGTACGACTACATCAACCGCGTTGTGCTAACGCTTCCGCTTTCGGTCTACGAGGGTACGTGGACAACACTCTCCCCTCTCGTTGCTATGCATCACCATGATCTTGCGTGTGTGTAGGAAAATTTTGAAATTACTACGTTCCCCAACACATTTGAGGACGAGGGACATGTGATCGGGCATGTCATTGGATCCCCGATGGTCATTGATGAAGAGGTCACTAAGCATGACCTTGATCTCCAGGTTGATGTTCTATCTATCACTGGACTTTGTACAACCTGTCCTTCTCCTTTTTTATCATCTCCTGGATGAAGCCTACATCTTCCTTCTTATTCTTTATTTGTTTTAAGTCGACCATGTCATTGTGCCGCTTCAGGATCTCGCCGGCTTCCTTCGGCGATGGCCAGAGAACCTCCGGTTCGGTCTTGCCAGGAAGGCACAACCATATGCAAGCTTGGATGTCAGCAGAGTATCGCAAGCTCTCGAGCGTTCTTCGCAAGCATGAGTAGGCGTTTCGTAAGCGCCACCTTGCGCTTCGCTTTGCAGGCGATCCATTGGATCTTAGCCTTCCCCCGACGAGCCATCGCTTCTAATTGGTAGGTGTGAGGAGAAGGAGGGGAGAGGGTCAATTTATAGCCATATTTCTTAAATTGGATGGCCATAATCGGTGCACAAATGCTGATGGAAACACATAAATTTTTTGTTTTTGGAGGTTTATGCGTACATATTATCCATTTACAACCAAATTTCTTCGGATGCTCATAATTGATCAATATTAGAACACTTTGTGTAAGGAAACGCAGATGATTTTTCCCCGAAAATCGACATACACATCCTCCAACGCAGAGAAAACATTTAGAGAACACAAATGCTAGTTCTCAAATATTACCATGCATTAATGATACTCCCTCTATTCCTAAATACTCCCTCCGTTCCTAAATATAAGTTTTTTTAGACATTTCAAACGGACAACAACATACGGTTGTATGTAGACATATTTTAGATTGTAGGTTCTCTCATTTTGCTCCGTATGTAGTCGCTTGTTTTGAATCTGTAGAAAGACTTATATTTGGGAACGGAGGGAGTATAAGTCTTTTAAGAGATTCCACTACAAATTACATAAATAGTAAAACAAGTGAACCTATACTTTAAAAGGTGTCTACATACATCTGAATGTAGTCTCTGTAGTGGAATCTCTAAAAAGATTTATATTTAGGAACGGAGGGAGTAGCTGTATAGGCATACTACAGGGCCTCGACCTCCTACGTAGACGCCAGGACCTCATGGTCTTTGACCGTTTGTGTTCTCTAATTCATTTTGGTCAATTTTGTCCCTGGCTAACTTACGAATATAACAGTACAATGTTGACGTTCGCACACAGTGTTGTGCAAAACAAAAATAAAGACATGTTGTGTTTCCATTTGCCTAGCTAGGGAAACTGAATTGTTCAGCGTGGTGTTAATATGTTTTTTCTAAATGATTAATGAGCAGGGAAATTGGTTTCCTTCTAATAAAGAAGGACGTAGCATGTGTCGGTACAATGCAGACATCTAATTTCATACCTAGAGACGTGTTATTTCAGCTGTTGGTACCCATGCAAACTTACTACTAGTAGCAGTCTTAGTAACTCATCCCGAGAGGAAAACAATCTAACCAGCGAGAGGACAAGAGAAAGGATACATGTCCTGACCTCCGGCTGGCCATTTTGTGCTCTCAAATTGTTGTCTTTGACAGTTTTTTGTCCTCTCGATATTGTTTTACTCTGGTTTCGTCAACTCTCTGTCTTTTTTCGTCTGGTCTCTCTGGTTAACTGCCTCATAATGTAACTCTCGCGGGCTTAACCCCGTGCTCATTGTCGTAGCCATAGCCAACATTATGAAAAAAAAAAAAATGAAACTTCATGGGCACTAGCACCCACGGTTTATTGATATAGAAGATCCCTCGCTTAATTCCAGAAATTCGCTTTTTGAGAGATCGAACTACGGTCGTTAGGTTTCTATAATCACGCTACTTCAACCACGGGCTATGCCCACGTCCTCCATAGCCAACATTATGGTGTTTATTTGGAGTTGCGCGTGAGTGAAAGATGACACGAGCTGTGCCACTCCTTTGTACAATACGATTTTCAAGTTTCGCAATCAGAAATGTTTGGCCTAAGACATGCGTACAAGGTTACTTTTCCCAAAAAAGTTGAGAGAGCACCTGGCAAATGCAGTAAAGTCTCATGGATCGACATGGAACTCCCACTCTCCCACTCACGTGCTCCCATATGGTTTCACTTTCACGTGAAGAAGATGAGCAAAACCGTCGGTTTGTTCCCTGTCTTCAGAGGTAAATGGCGCAAGCACACACCGTGCCATGGAGGCTGCTCCATTTGACAAGGTTCGCGAAGCCATAAACGGATAGAAGATAGAAGTAAGGACACGTGATGACATGCATGGCTCCCGGAGGTTAAAGGCGCAAAGCTCGACCCGCCATCTCGGACGCCACGTCGGCCCAGACCCAATGGGTCGATCCTACGTGTCGCGCCCGCAGCCAGTCGCTTACCGCACGTTCACATGGGCACTTCCGGCGCCGACGTGGCGTCGTGGCGCGTCGCAAAGGGACAGATCTACGTCCCCGGCCCACGCACCCTCACCCATGCAGGCCATGCTGCATTATTCCAGATTTGCCGGCAACTCCATCCCGTGCTCCGTCCAGCCTGCTCGCCAGGCAGGTCCGGCCATCGATCCGCTGCCATGGCAGCGGTTTGGAGGTAGCCGCGGCAGTGCCCGGCGCAGAGGATCCCGCGGCGTCGCCGTCGGAAAAGCGGACAGAAATATCCACGCGCGGCGCGTCGATGCGGACAAATCCGTCCCAGAAAATCCCGTCCACGCCCTGTGATTGGCTGTGGAGGCGCCACGGTGGCTCCGGCCACGCGCCGTTATCCGCAGCCCGTGGTGCTCCTCCCGTGTATAAATGCCGCCGGCGAGCCAGAGCTCACTCACCAACTCGCCAAGTACAGTACATCAGCACAGTACACTCGCGGCGCACGCTCGAGTTCGCTAGCTAGCGACAGTCGTCCGTCCGAGCTCACCGTCATCCATGGCTCTCCAGCTCCTCCCCTCCACCCTCTCCGTCCCCAAGAAGGTAAGTAACACATGATCATCTTCAACTTCGATGTACATTATTGCTGCATTTGGCGTGAGATTCATGTGTTTTTTTATGGATGCAGGGCAGCGGCTTGGGCGCGGTGGCGGTGAAGGACACGGCAGCTTTCATGGGCATGAGCAGCAAGGCGAAGAAGGCGTCGCTAGCGGTGAGGACGCAGGTGGCCACGGCGCCTTCGCCGGTGACGACGAGCCCGGGCTCGGCGGGGGCGAAGCCCAGCGGCAAGAAGACGCTGCGGCAGGGCGTGGTGGTGATCACGGGCGCGTCATCCGGGCTGGGCCTGGCGGCGGCCAAGGCGCTGGCGGAGACGGGCAAGTGGCACGTCGTCATGGCCTGCCGCGACTTCCTCAAGGCCTCCAAGGCGGCCAAGGCCGCGGGCATGGCTGACGGGAGCTACACCATCATGCACCTCGACCTCGCCTCGCTCGACAGCGTCCGCCAGTTCGTCGATGCGTTCCGCCGCGCCGAGATGCCGCTGGACGTGCTCGTGTGCAACGCCGCCATCTACCGCCCCACGGCGCGCACGCCGACCTTCACCGCCGACGGGCACGAGATGAGCGTGGGCGTCAACCACCTCGGCCACTTCCTGCTCGCCCGCCTCCTCATGGAGGACCTCCAGAAGTCCGACTACCCGTCCCGCCGCATGGTCATCGTCGGCTCCATCACCGGCAACAGCAACACGCTGGCGGGCAACGTGCCGCCCAAGGCCAGCCTCGGCGACCTCCGCGGGCTCGCCGGCGGGCTCAGCGGCGCGTCGGGCTCCGCCATGATCGACGGCGACGAGAGCTTCGACGGCGCCAAGGCGTACAAGGACAGCAAGGTGTGCAACATGCTGACCATGCAGGAGTTCCACCGGCGGTACCACGAGGACACCGGCATCACCTTCTCCTCGCTCTACCCGGGCTGCATCGCCACCACGGGGCTCTTCCGGGAGCACATCCCGCTGTTCCGCACCCTCTTCCCGCCGTTCCAGAAGTTCGTCACCAAGGGGTTCGTGTCCGAGGCCGAGTCCGGCAAGAGGCTGGCGCAGGTGGTGGCGGAGCCCAGCCTGACCAAGTCCGGCGTGTACTGGAGCTGGAACAAGGACTCGGCGTCGTTCGAGAACCAGCTCTCGCAGGAGGCCAGCGACCCCGAGAAGGCCCGCAAGGTCTGGGAGCTCAGCGAGAAGCTCGTCGGACTGGCCTGATCTCTGGCCACGTCCGGGCAATCCATGCATCTAGGACGCCGATGCTGAACTTGTCGCATTTTTTACGTTGGTAATTATCATTTTTACGTCTTTTTAGAAACTCAATTACGCGGGAGAGGCCTTGCGAGTGTCGGCGAGAGTGCATAGATCTCGTGTGGAAGATGTACAATTTTCGGCCAACCATGAATAATAAAACCGCAAGCCTGATTGAGGATGATATATATTGTTGTCTGGATTGATTGATTGAGTTGCTTATTTTTAACATTTCACTGCACATTTAAAGAATAATAAAACAGAGCGTATGGTTCTGTCTACAGAATGCTATCTCGGTTCAAATAGATGCTGCGGCCTACAGGTACACCCTCCTGATTTGCAGCAATGCTACACACCAACAGACATTTACAGAGTTTTACAAGGTGAGTTTGAGCTGGCAATTTGTGATTGGACTAACGGGAGGAAGGGCCCCACCCACCTGAAAATCAGGGAGGGACATGTTTAGTTGGTTAGGCCCTCCACCATGTGTTCGGTGCCAGAAATTTTAAAAGTTTGCCACATACACTTCGATGCCAAATGAAAAATGTTTAGCACCGGCACCACAACGTGAAGGATTTGGCATACATCCACCTCTGGCCCACCTACGTATAAACTAGTAATATATTAGCTCGAAGCAGTGTCTCACCGGTGGTGCCTCGCATGCAAAGAGTCAATTACACCATAGGTGCCTGAACTTGACGAGAAATGTCAGTTTGGTACTAAAACTTGCGGCATACAATGAACCAGTGACAAAACTTGGTTTGGGCATGCATCTACGATGCTCATCACGTTTGTATACGTACATGGTGTTGATGTGGCGCGCCAGCATGGTGCGGGCCCCACCCTACAGTGACAGGGAGGTGGGGACGAGGACGCGTGGCCTTTTTTTGGAAGAAAACACCTTAAAACTATTTTTTTTGTCATGAAAAGGCCCTGGAATCTTTTTGTTTTTTGAAAAATCCCCTCAGACGTGTCTCTATGACCATTGAGACCCACCCATCAGGAAACAATACGAAGAGAAATTAATACCCGCGAACTAATAATCGTTTAAAGATGGCCACGCTAGCCATCGCACCAACTCTTTCAAGTTGTTCCCCTAAAAAAACTCGTACGTGTTGTTCCCCTAAAAAAATAAACTCTTTACGTGATGTTCATCACGCACATGGGGCTTAACTGAGCTGCACCGCGGCCCATTTTTCACAGGATAGTTTTTTAATTAATAAATACTATTTCTGTTTATTATTTTAATTTTGTTTTTCAAATTGTACATTAATAATTTTTACAATTACATGAACATTATTTTGAATAATAATATTTACCTTAAAGCGAATACGTGATTATAGCCTAGAAATACATGAATATTTTTCTGAATACATTAATAATATTTATGTAATTCAATGAATAATATTATTTTGGTTAGTAAACATTTTAAAATAGTCATTTGTTTTTTTAATTGCGTGAACAGTATTTTAAATAAGAACATTTTTAAATTGTATGAACATTAGTTTAAATAAGTATATTCTTTATAATTACGTGAACATTATTTTAAATACTTTATTTCATTTGTAGTGATATCATCTACTCCCTCCGTCCCATAATATAAGAACGTTTTTGACACTAGTATAGTGTTACAGACGTTCTTATATTTTGGGACAGAGGGAGTATAATTTAAATATTTCTAAGTAAGGGAAAATAACTAACATATGAAAAATGGGCCACCGTGACAGCAGCCCATTTAAGACTTATGTGTGTGTTTCCCGCAAAAAATAAGAGACTTACGTGCGTGCATCAAATGGTACTTGATCTGTTCGCTAGCCCGGCCGGCTGTAGTCTCGCAGGTCTTCTATTAGAACCTGGGCGGCGCAATATTTTGCATATCATCTTCCTCCTTGTAATGTATCCTTGCGGATGGGGCCCAATGGACACCTTCCAAACTTCAAGCGGCTTTTTCGTGATAAAAAAAAGTTTAGGAGGGTTTTCGCAAAAAACAGGTCACATGCCCTCGTCCCTGCCTCCTATTCACTGATGAGTGGGCCCTGCACCATGTTGGCGCACCACATCAGCACCCTGCACGTATACAGGTGTAGTTAGCACCGTAGAAGCATGCCCAAACCAAGTTTTGTCACCTGTTCAATGTATGCCGTAAGTTTTAGCACCAAACTGACTTTTCTCGCCAAGTTCAGGCATCGGTGGTGTAATTGACTCGCATGCAAAAGTTCAGTGGCTGTTTAGTTTATTGCCTCAACGAAATGTGGCATCGGAGCAACTAGAGGAATCGATGCCTTGAAATTTTTATTTGGCATCGGCTAGGTTATGTAGGGCACCGGTGCCAAATGTTCAAACAGTGAATTTGGCATCGGCTTTGGCCTACATAGTGGAGGGCCTTAGGAAGGAGCCATAGGCATGTAGGACCCCGTACGTCTAGCATTTTTTCCTGATTTATCAGTAACTGCTCAATTGGAACTAAAAGTGACAGCCCTGAAAAAAAACTTTATGTAGCTACTCATTCACAAGTGGTGCTATGCTCAGTTGTGCCAATGTTTCCTGAATGAAATCAGATATTACTGCAGATATTGAGTCTCTAGAATCGGGTGAGAATTTGAAATATATTGAATATACTGGCTTCATGAACGCGATACTTCTATGTAGCTTAGATGGATTTTTTTGTTTGGACAAAGGTGTTGTTTAGATGGATAATTGTGGTTTTTCTACCTTATGTTGTTGGTTTATTCTTGCAAGAAATTACACAGATAAGAAAACCACAAGTTCAAAACTAACATGGAAAGATGTTGCTCAGATGATAATGTTGCAGGGACCTAGAAAAAGTTACATAACTTCCATTCTATTATGAATTACGATTATCAGTGGTGGAGCATGAGAAAAATGAGACCCTTAGCTGTTTATTTTTTATAGAAGTACCTGAGCACACATTGCCAAGACCAGATCTCGAACGCTGGTGGGCAGCGAGTGTACCCGCGCTCTAGCCACCTGAGTGATGCTTGTGAAACAAAGTGAAAACCTGGCCAAGGATGGACTCATAGCTTGCTCAGTGGGCTATTTGTTGTTACTGGGTCGAATTCATACTATGTCCTAAAAGGAAATCCAGAAAGGAAAAATAAAGTCCATATTACAACCCTAAATTGTCATCAATGTCTAGGAAACAGCCCTGAACTTTAATATTGTCTAAATTTCAACCATGAGCTCTCGAAACTAGAGAACTTTCAACCTTTATCTCCTCAAACTAGTTTTCTATACTATTTTGACCAGTTTTAGAGGGTTGGCCGCCTAGTCAGCAACCATGTCATCCAATAGCCCCTCTAAAAGTTGTCCGGTTTTGAGAGTTTAGGATTCAGATTTAAACGGTTTTGAATTTCAATGTTGTTTCCTAGACTTTGATGACAATTTAGGGTTGTAATATGGACTTTCCTAAAAAACAAAGGATGGGTCGTGGTCCAGTTTGGTCCCACTACCCTTTGCCCCTGATGATGATGCGATGATAGAATATTCCCATAATAAAATAGAGCATGTCAAAGAGACTAAAAGAGCATACGACACACGGAAAAGTTTATGAGACTAGGCACCTTTTGGCGCAATTATTTTTTTATCTTGCTCCACAATAATCATGTGCTTGCCTAGCAGGTGTATATAGCTAGTAACCAAGTTGTTATAGCTAATGAAAATGTCTTTCTTGGTTGAAATACTAATCTAAACGCTATCTCTTTTGAGGCAAATGACTTGTTGCATACATGTTACAGACTTGTAACGTGCCTGCTGGCCAATTATGAAGACAAACATCTGTCCAAAAATAACTAAGCAATGATCACTTCTAAAGAGCGAGAGCGCCAGACGATTTTTTTTCTTTGACGCATCATGTAGGAGGCAATACTAGTCAACTGAACTGAGGCATTCCATTAAGCAAGACAACATTACAAGATTACAAAAGAGCCATGACAAAGAAAATAAAAGGAAAGAAAGGACTATGTATAGGGGTGCTAGATAAATATGGTGTGGACTACTCATCACCAAGGCCTTTGCACCAACAAGGAGAAGGGGTAGAATGACAACGTTGAATGCGTGAACCCACAACAACATGACATGGTTGTGAGCAAGCTATAGCAACGAGTCGGCACTTGAGGCAACATGGTCAAGCACCATGCATTCCTTGACTTACACATACACCACAACTGGACCACTTATTGACAACTTAGACGCTTTGAAATTCATATGAGTAGCAACTAAGCTTAACTATCCTTGTCTACAAGCCTCTTTGAGGATATATGTTAGATCCGTACATTGCAGAGCTTTACCGGGATATTTAGAGGTACTACAATAGACACAAACACATAAGTACATCTGGGGTTCACATATTTTTTTGTATATATGAAAGTGGTTATTTAATTTTTTTAATGATTTGATTACATTTTAAAGGAATTTGGTTTAGCAAGATTTCTGAAACTAACACGTCAAATAATCTTTTGTACATCAAAACAAAGTTCTTCTTGTCATGGTGTATATGTGTGTAATGATTTTAATATCAAATACACAATGTCAAAGTGGTAATGTTGTAAGATACAATTGAAAATAATGGAAATTAACATTTTATGCTAAAGGTATATTAATAAAAACAATGTGCTAAATTATTGGAATGCTTATTTATAAATAAGTAAAATGTTTATTATAAATATGTGATGACCAATAAGGTATTTTGTCCAATATAATCTTTAGTAAGCGCCAATATATACTATTATTCATAAAGAACATAAATTTTAAACATACCAGGGAGCTTTGCTTTTATTTCTCTCCACTATATTGAATGTGATAATGTTCTAAAGGATACTTCAATAGTGGCAGCATAATGAAATAATTGAATAGCTACCACTTTTTGACAACGGCGAGTCTACTTAAGGGATTTAACATGCTGGAGCCTCCCCGCCCAAATGGTTTTTCTTAGTTGTAATATTCAAGGCATAGCCCATAAATCAAGTGTGAGCCGATCCAAATTATTGTCCATTAAATGTACGTATCGAATTTGTACACCAAGTATTAAATCCAGCCGAGGAGCGTGCAAATGACATCGTGGGAGATGACATGAAGACATAGGTGTCATCCACGCCAGCCTCCCTAACGATGTCGCGCCGGAAACCCTATCCACATATGGATGGCCTATGGACGCATGAGGTGGTGAGCATTGGTTACAGACGGTGGAGATGGTAAAGCAGGGAGAGGCGAGCTGATCATGAGTTGGGCCACGAAATACATCGGCATCGAAGGTAATGAATCAACGAGCATGAGACGAGAAAGGGATCGTGTCTTGGGAGAGAGAATGAGAGGGGGGAGAGAAAGCCTGCGGCTGGGGTCGTTGCCCCCACCCATTTGGCCGTGGTGGGCCGCACAAGGCCAAAGCCAAAACGGCTGGCCCATAAGATATAGGAAATGGGTCCAAATTATATAAAATAAATTGTTTTGTCTTTTTTAACAAAAAAATAAAAGGGTTCCTAATATTTTACCTCTCAAACTATTCCAAAAATCCTCCAAAAAGTAAAAATCAAGTCAATTATATTATTCTAGAGTACAACTCAAATTTTATTTTTCAACCAATGTTTAGGTATTTTTTTCATGTACTTGTAGTTCAAGTTTGTATTATACTCAGTAAATACTTAGAAATCCATTTAATTTCTTAAAATGGAAAATGAACCATGCCAAACTTTGACATGGAAAATGTAATGATATATGTTGCATGTAGAAAACAAATCAAGGTCAAACGATAAAGTAACTGTGAATTCATCTTCAAACCTCATGCTTTTCTTCCAAAACTATGATTCTTCTTTGAAAATGCTTTAGTATAATAAGAAATGTACATCACAAATTTAGTTTAACATTCTAATATTTTAACTATAACCTCCAGATGTCATATCATGACACCGTGCCTAGTTACATGTTCTTCAGACTTCATTTGCATTTAATTTATATTAGAAAACAAATAACCTCTTAGTTAATGTTTGAATTTTCCAACCTAAATGTTTGTATTTTTTTCTTGTATAAGACTATTAGTATACTCAGTAACTTAACACATGGTTTCCAACCAATTTGAGGGCATTTTTCAATATAATTTTAGTTAAAATATGACTTATGAACCCTCAAAATTGCCAAATTTTGACATAGAAAGATTTAGTGGTGCATTTTTAGTGTAGGAAATAAAATCAAGATCAAACGTTAAAGCGATTGTTGTTGCCCTTAAACCACACAACATCTCTTTTGAAGCTACGATTATTCCTAAGAGATACTTTGATTTATAGGTAATGTAGATCGCAACTTTTGTGAAACCTTCCAAAATTTTAAACACATGCCATGGGTATCATATTTTGAAACCAGGCCAGTTTTCATGTTTTACAGACTTCACTCGCAGTTTTTAAATTCATAAGGCAATAAGGTCTAAGTTAATTTTCATTTTCCCACATAAATGTTTGGATTTCAAATATTTCTTGTATAAGACCTGAAATTAACTCAACAGCTAGAATATGATTTTCAACCAATTTGTGGGCATTTTTCTTGTACTTGTAGTTCTAAATTGAATTATATACATTAAATACCTAGAAATCCATTTAATGACTTAAAATAGAAAATGAAACCTATGCCAAATTTTGACATTGAAGATGTAATAGTGTATGTTGAGTAGGAAAAATTTCCACGTCAGATGTTGAATCAACTGTCGCTTTGCCTTCAAACATTACACTTTCCCTTTAAGAACTACTATTCTTCACATAGATGTTCAATTTCTATGCAATGTACATAAAAAATTTATGAAGCCTTCTCAATTTTGAACCACGGGCTCTATATGTCATATCATGATGCCATGCAACTTCTCATTTTTTCATACTTCATTTGCATTTTTACAAATTAAAAAAACATCCAATTTACTATATGAATTTTCCCACCAAATTTTTTGAGTCAAAACACTCTTTGTATAATACTAAAATATACTCATTAACTTAAATGTTATCTTTCTACCAATTGTTTAGCATTTTTCATGTACTTGTAGGTAAAATGTATGTTCATCAGATAAATATAAATCCATTTAGTTATTTAACATAGAATTTGACCCCTGAATAATGCCAAACTTTAACATGGACCATGTAATGTTGTATCTTGCATGTAGAAAAAACTTTGAGGTCAAACGGTGAAGTAACTATCGCCGCGCTTTCAAAAACTATGACGTTGTCTTTCAAAACTATGACTCTTTCTTGGGAATGCTTCGGTTTCTAAGTCATGTACATCACATATTTTATGAAATCTTCTCAATATTACAAAAAAAATAGAAAATAAAATAAAAATTCAAAACTTTGCTCTTAATAATCCAAATGTATACATGCATGCTATTGGATTTTACCTGTTTACCATGTGTTTTATACTCGATAAGGCAATACCATTGTCCGTCCACCGTAAACCACTGTTAAAATTGACATGTGTCCAAATATTTGCCTAGTGTTTTTTTTGTTTGCCAAGTTTTTTTCCCGAAATAGAACACTCGGGAAACTTTCAATATGCCGAGTGTCTATTTTTACCGAGTGTTTGACAACCACACTCCGTAAAGTTGTGTGTTTGCTGGGTGCCCTATAAAATGCACTCAACAAACTCGTCGATTCCTATAGTGGTAAATAAAAATGAAGGGAGCATTTTCCAGGACTGTGTCTTCAAATGTAAGGACTGACATGATTATTACGCAGTCTGATGATTATGTATTGATTAATAATTTCTATATCACAATGGATTGTGTTCATTTGTTAACTATTACAAGAGGCTTGCATCTTAAACAAGTAACAAAAATACTAAGGCACGATTATTTCCCTCTATATATGATAAGTTGAGTCATTCCGTCATTGTGTATGTACCAAGTTATTTATTTTATGCATAATCATAGGGTAATCATCGGATATTCAGGTGCCCTAGGTGGCATTGGCCCATGGCAAGATCCACCGTCAATTTCTTATTCTCCATCGACCGACTAGCCATTTTGTGCTCTGGCTAAAAAAAGCCATTATGTGCTCATCAGCGCTTTGGTCGGCAGAACTGTGAGAGGTGCTCAGCTAACAGAGCATACAGATAGGTGACATAGTTTAAAAACCGAACCGGCAACAGAACTGGTGAGGCTATCGGTTCAGGTTTTTATTGGTCGGGCCGTCAGTTCATCGGTTCATTTGCGACAAAAAAAATGAAAATATTAAATGTACTGTTTCAAAAATTTGACCTCACATCAAATGAATACACATAATATTGGATGCAAATTATTAATAATTACAAATTGTTATTAGACTAGTTGGTTATTGGGCCTTTTAACATGCCTTGCCTGAAGGTTAGCTTTTTCATGCCTTGTTGGTGCACCTTTTAAAATACTTTCTGGTTTTTACTAAAACACCGATACACCTTAAAAAACCAGGCAAGACGTTGGTCCGTGGTTTTTTCGGTTGGACCGCCGGTCTGGTCTAGTTCTTTTTTTTTCTTTTTTTTTTGCGGGGTTGTCTGGTCTAGTTCTTAGAACTATGATAGGTGCTGGTAGTGGTAGATAGGATGCATACCTCTGAAGTTCAGTCTTCCTCCTCCTACAGTACAACAAACCAATATCAGTTTTCCTAAGTTAAAAAAGAATACTAGTTTTCATTTATGTGTTTGAAATAAGAAGATCTCACATGCATCCATGTACGGATTATTCTCTCCGGTGATGAAAACTTTCCTTGTTCTTGTTTTTCTTTCCTCCAATGATTTTTTTATCCATATGATGATGTTATTCATTGCTGCAGCCTAGCACTACTTTTTCCATCTCCTATCCGCTATCCATGGATGTACCATATTCATGCCATTTCGTACAGTCCTACCAGATCATTTCTATAACCACATTGTCTTAGCATACTCTTATTGCAGAAAGAGGAGCGCATCGCACGATACAGATCCAACGCTTCTGAATCCAGGGGCGCCACACCTGGTGGACACCAAATCCTCACTCTATTTTTATTCATATAACATTATATTGACCGAAAAATAAATCATACAACAGTACACATACGTAGAAATACCCTGAGGTCCGGAACCCCGAAAGACTCGCGCAAGATACAATTGCAGATAAGAAAAAGAGACCAAAGGTTACATTTCTCGCTTCTTCAACTTCACCATGAGTCCATTTTTCATCTGCAGTACACAAGACATCTTCGGCTGGACTTTCTGCCCTTCAACCACCTCCATGTCGAAGTTCCACACCATTGCCGCAACAATAGTATTCATCTGCATAAATGAGATGTCCTTGCCAAGGCACAGCCTCGGGCCCGAGCTGAATGACAAAAATTTGTGAGACGGCACGTACCGCAGCTTCTTGCCATCCTCTGAGAGCCATCTATCCGGGTTATACTCCCGGCAGTCTTTCCCCCACACGCCTTCCATTCTCCCCATGGAGTGGAGAGAAATTAATAAGGTGTCACCGGCGTGTACCGCATGGCCACTCGGCATCACGTCGTCGGCGACCGCCGTCTTACGCTCGATGGGGACCGGCGGGTGCAACCTGAGAGACTCGTGTAGGGCGGCTCTCATGTAGACGAGAGATTTGGTCTCCTCCGGTTCAAAGATCACCATGGTGCTGCTCTTGTTGGCGCCTGTGGCTGCTTTCCGTGATGCAATAGGTGATAGTTCGTTGCGGATGGACGACATGACATGAGGGTTTTGGGCGAGGTTGTAGAAGACCCATGTCAAAGCTGTGCCGATTGTGTCCCTCCCCGCGATCATGTAGTTGATGAGCGTCGCATGGAGCAAGCCATCGTTCTGCTGGTAGTCTGGATCAACAATGTAGGAAGACAGAATGTCCGCGGAAGAAGGATCTCCCTCGTTTGCAACATGTTCCTCCTTCTTCCTCCTCTCCATCATCTCCTCAATGAACCCACCTAGAACCGTGTGCGCTGCGGCGAGCTTCCTTTCCGGGCCGATGTTTAGCCGCCTCATCACCTTCCAGCCAGAGGTCGGCATGATGTGCCGGAACAAGGCCACCTCCATGACCGTGTCCATGGCGACCGCGGCGTCCATGGGCGGCATGTCCGAGGACAGGAGGCCCGGGTCCACGCCAAAGAGAGGCATGGCAGTCATGTCGAACACGAGCCTTGTTGTCAAATCTTGCAGGTCGAACGTGGTCCCGGTGCTCGCCATGTGCATGAGCACCGGGAGGAGGCCGTTCTCCACCTTGTCGCGGCAGCAAGCGGTCATACAGGCAAGCAACCGTGGGTTGCTCAAGACTCTCTGGGCTCTTGCGCGTTGCCGACGCCAGGGCTCGCCTTCGGTGGTGAAGAAGCTGCCACCCGCGATGTCAAAGATGGCGGCGAACTCCGCGCCCTTGGGGAAGTTTGCGTGGTTCGTCGTGAAGATGTGCCGGACGTTGGCCGGGTCGCATGTGATGAAGAACCGTAACCCGGTCCCAGGCGGGCCGTGCGCCCTGAAGTTGTGGCCTGATCCGGCGAGGACGACGGCGAGGTAGTCATGCAGGTTGTGGAAGTTGGCGATAAGGTAAGGGAACACCCCCACTATTGGCCAGTTTGTGGGGAGCACTGATGGGTTCTTTGATCTGCTAGACCTGAGGTACAACATGTAGAGGGGAACAAGAATGATGGCGAATGTGGAGATGAGCAGCTCTTGCGAGAACAAGGTCGACATTTTTTCCAGTAGCTAGTGTGGGGAGATGCTAGTGCTTGGGTGTATGTTGCATGGACATGCCGATGGCTCCATTTATAGAGAGAAGTTCCCTCTGCCATCGGGCAGTTGGTTCGATGGACGCATTAATACAGTCAACGATGAGAGTTGCTTAACGATGAGAGTACATATCTCCAGAATGCCAAAAATCCATTTTTTTTTTGCTTAACTCCATGCTGCATTAACTATGATGTTATATGTAATCAGTGGTGTATGATCTATCGTGGAGAAGACACTGTCTACAATAAGGCCTTGGTTTAGAAGACACTATCTTTGATTAATTAATTCGGTTTCACATATCACTATCTAGTCCATCACGCGTACCCGGCCCCCGGTCATCTTCCACCACGATCTCAAGTCGGTGCATGCATATGCATATGGTCTACCATTTGCCCATACTAATTCGGGATGAAAACACCGTGTATGCGTGCAGCTGGTAGGTATCATGGCCAGATGTATTTCAGGCATTAATCACCTCTGGTCGGTGCATCCACCACCACAGAACATATCATGGCGAGATGTATTTATAGCTGATCGGTCACCACAGCGAAAAACAGTAGTAGGAAGACCCCTACTCGCCATTTTATATTATATCAAATGGGATATGTGCACAGGAGCGGATCAGAGCAATCACAACGCATCTAACCAGAATTGCATGCCTTCTTTAAGGCTAGTCCGAGCACTATGTATAATTAGTGCAACAATGTTTTAATCAGTCCTCTGCAATTATTTGCTTTTTTGAGGGATTTCAATAATCTGCTTTTGGGGGATTTGTTCTCAAGGACGAATCCATTTGTTTTGTGGCACCAGATACCCCAACAGTCCATGATCTTGATTTCCGTGAAACCCTCATAATTATATTTCCTCTTAGCTTCTTGTATGATCCCGGTTACCACTGACGGGCCAATAGAAGCTCGTCAGCGGTGTGTCTTGGCACTGACAATGAAAATAGACTATCATCAATGACTATCAGGCGATAGCTATGACACCCTCAATTTTGCTCATTTGGCTTTTTATGTTTTTATTCTGCTTTTATGATTTTATGTGGCATTTAAGTTTGGCATTTGGATTTTATTTGGATTATTCCAAACTTTGGACCAAGTGATGTTCTTGAAGAACCTTTGATCCAAGACTAGCCCATGCTATTATATATTTATCCAGCCCACTTCCATGCAAACACATACAAGGATAGGAAAACAATTCATTTTCCTATTAAAATTATTCTCACTTTATTCCACCTTTACGAAGCAACTACTTTGTATTATTTGGAAATTTCCATAAAAAATCATGGAGCTTCCAATACCTATAAAAAGCCAAGATCCAGAAAAAACTTGGAACTCCATAGTGAAAATATTTCTACGAAAATGTTAAATCCAACAAGATTCCGCCCTAAATCTAAGAAATAACCAGAACTTTATTTCCACCTCTATAAATCATCTAATTTGTTTACATAATGATCATAACCCCTAGGGATCTCAAACGCCAAGAAGTAGGGAAGTTGCCAAAATTCTTTTAAAGCGGTAGTCATTGCCTTATCATCCCTTTCCTATCATTTTAATTGGCTTAGGAATGCAAGTTTGTCTAAATGGTGAGCCGAGGTAGCATGCACAGTAAGCCGAACATGATAGGCATGGCCGAGCCATGCCTATCATGCAGTAACCATGGTCGCCGGCATGTCTGCCATGACGCAAACCAACATCATGCCGCCTGCAGCAAAAAACCAAGCGAGTGTGCGCTCTCACGAATTAATCTAGTTGTCGCCTATCTTTGTCGCTCAGCCCTACCAGGGCCCCGAAATGTCCATTTGACATCAAAGGCTAAATTTCTCAATCATCATGTGTATTTCAATCACATTTTCCATGTTTAATCTTTACTTTCCATTTTATTGTAGTCTTGCTTCGGGAGGGAGTCGAGAAACTATAGGAAAAATGGAGAATGGAGAATTCACAGAGAAAAGCATGTTTCTGAACCAAATAGAATAAAATGAAAAAGTCCTTGGGGACAAAGGGTTCCCCTAGACAGATGGTCCACATAACCTAAGCCCTGGCCATGTGGCCAGGTCGCGTGAGTCTAACAGAGACTACCTTCTCTTCCTAGAGGGATACTGAAAGGGACACAAACACGTCTTAACTCATCTAAGTGGCACATGATCTTTCCGTAGATGAACGTTATTATGTCATATATATGCTTTGCCTACATTTAAAAAATTACTTCGACAAATTTTTCATACTAAAATTTAAAATAATAAACATTTTTTCACTACAAAATGGAATTCTACTTTAGCATGTTTTATGTGTATGTAACGATTTTAATAAAACATACAAATTGACACGACATGATGAATGATCTTAGATAAAATTGAGAATAATAGAAATTAATATTATAATGTACGATATAAACTACTTCCAAAATTTGATTCAAAGATTGTCTATAAATAAGTCAAAAATATCATTAATAATCAACTACCACTAGGATCTTCAACAAACAACACCAAATGGTAGAGTATGCATGTAGAGTCATAAGCTTGGTTTAAACATAATGGAAAGTTTGGATCCATTGTCATTCTCATTCTTCATTGGCTTATTTAGTTGTGACATTCTACATAACATAAGGTTGAATAGAATCTCCAAGAGTTCCACCGACGGTACCACTAGTAGCCTAGGGTTACGTTAGAACCAATGTACACTAAGTAATCGCGTAGACTTAGTTGTTTTGGGAGCACATTCTGCAATGTTCCTTGTGATGCATGCTCTTCGCGTTTCAGAGGCTCGTGATGAATGGGTTCATGGCTGAGACAAGATCCAGGAAGAGCCTTACATTCCCCTCCTTTCCCGGTGCACTCACTTTGTATCTTCGACACACAAGGAGGGACATGACGGGAAAAAGGTTGCCCTGGCCTCTATCCCTCGATCAGTCCATTAGCATCAGAGAGGCCCGCCTTCCAAATATTTCAATAAATACACCCTGAGACCTGGGAATCCAAAGGGGCTCTTGAGATCATTTCATAAATGATTGACTTGTGATGAGCCTCATCTGGCCAAGTCAAAAGGTGCACCATGTTTAAGGTGTATCTCTCGCTAGAGGCCATCGACCACTATATGAAGGAAATATGCCCTAGAGGCAATAATAAAGTTATTATTGATTTCCTTATTTCATGATAAATGTTTATTATTCATGCTAGAATTGTATTAACCGGAAACATAATACATGTGTGAATACATAGACAAACATAGTGTCACTAGTATGCCTCTACTTGACTAGCTCGTTGAATCAAAGATGGTTAAGTTTCCTAGCCATAGACATGAGTTGTCATTTGATTAATGGGATCACATCATTAGGAGAATGATGTGATTGACTTGACCCATTCCGTTAGCCTAGCACTTGATCGTTTAGTATGTTGCTATTGCTTTCTTCATGACTTATACATGTTCCTGTAACTATGAGATTATGCAACTCCCGTTTACGGAGGAACACTTTGGTGCTACCAAACGTCACAACGTAACTGGGTGATTATAAAGGAGTACTACAGGTGTCTCCAAAGGTACATGTTGGGTTGGCGTATTTCGAGATTAGGTTTTGTCACTCCGATTGTCGGAGAGGTATCTCTGTGCCCTCTCGGTAATGCACATCACTATAAGCCTTGCAAGCAATGTAGCTAATGAGTTAGTTACGGAATGATGCATTACGTAACGAGTAAAGAGACTTGCCGGTAACGAGATTGAACTAGGTATTGGATACCGACGATCGAATCTCGGGCAAGTAACATACCGATGACAAAGGGAACAACGTATGTTGTTATGCGGTTTGACCGATAAAGATCTTCGTAGAATATGTAGGAGCCAATATGGGCATCTAGGTTCCGCTATTGGTTATTGACCGAGAATAGTTCTAGGTCATGTCTACATAGTTCTCGAACCCGTAGGGTCCGCACGCTTAACGTTACGATGACAGTTTTATTATGAGTTTATGAGTTTTGATGTACCGAAGGAGTTCAGAGTCCCGGATGAGATCGGGGACATGACGAGGAGTCTCGAAATGGTCGAGACGTAAAGATCGATATATTGGACGACTATATTCGGACATCGGAAAGGTTCCGAGTGATTCGGGTATTTTTCGGAGTACCGGAGAGTTACGGGAATACGTATTGGGCCTTATTGGGCCATATGGGAAAGAAGGAAAAGGGCCTCAAGGGTGGCCGCACCCCTTCCCTTGGTCTGGTCCGAATTGGACTAGGGAAGGGGGGCGCCCCCTTCCTTCCTTCTCCTTTTCTCTTCCCTTTCCTTCTCTCCTACTCCTACTACATGGAAGGGTTCCTAGTTGGACTAGGAAAAGGGGAATCCTACTCCCGGTGGGAGTAGGACTCCCCTAGGGCGCGCCATAGAGAGGGCCGGCCCTCCCCTCCTCCACTCCTTTATATACGGGGGCAGGGGGCACCCCATGGACACAGAAGTTGATCTTCGTGATCGTTCCTTAGCCGTGTGCGGTGCCCCCCTCCACCATATTCCACCTCGGTCATATCGTCGCGGAGTTTAGGCGAAGCCCTGCGCCGGTAGAGCATCATCATCGTCACCACGCCGTCGTGCTGACGGAACTCATCCCCTACACTTTGCTGGATCGGAGTCCGGGATCGTCATCGAGCTGAGCGTGTGCTGAACTCGGAGGTGCCGTCGTTCGGTACTTGGATCGGTCGGATCGTGAACGCGTCGACTACATCAACCGCGTTGTCATAACGCTTCCGCCACGGTCTCACGAGTGCGTGGACAATACTCTCCCCTCTCGTTGCTATGCCATCACCATGATCTTGCGTGTGCGTAGGAAAATTTTGAAATTACTACGTTCCCCAACAGTGGCATCCGAGCCTAGGTTTTATGCGTAGATGTCATATGCACGAGTAGAACACAAGCGAGTTGTGGGCGATACAAGTCATACTGCTTACCAGCATGTCATACTTTGGTTCGGCGGTATTGTGAGATGAAGCGGCCCGGACCGACATTACGCGTACGCTTACGCGAGACTGGTTTCACCGCTGCGAGCACTCGTTGCTTAAAGATGACTGGCAGGTGTCTGTCTCTCTCACTTTAGTTGAACCGAGTGTGGCTACGCCCGGTCCTTGCGAAGGTTAAAACAGCACCAACTTGACAAACTATCGTTGTGGTTTTGATGCGTAGGTGAGATCGGTTCTTGCTCAGCCCGTAGCAGCCACGTAAAACTTGCAACAACAAAGTAGAGGATGTCTAACTTGTTTTTGCAGGGCATGTTGTGATGTGATATGGTCAAGACATGATGAGATATAAGTTGTTGTATGAGATGATCATGTTTTGTTAAAGTTATCGGCAACTGGCAGAAGCCTTATGGTTGTCTCTTTATTGCATAAGATGCAAGCGCCAAATAATTGCTTTACTTTATCGCTATGCGATAGCAATAGTTGCAAGAGCAATAGTTGGCGAGACGACCATGTGACGACACATTGATATAGATCAAGATGATGGAGATCATGGTGTCATGCCGGTGACGATGGAAATCATGACGATGCTTTGGAGATGGAGATCAAAGGCACAAGATGATGATGGCCATATCATGTCACATATTTTGATTGCATGTGATGTTTATCTGTTATACATCTTATTCTGCTTTGATTGACGGTAGCATTATAAGATGATCTCTCACTAAAATTATCAAGAAGTGTTCTCCCTGAGTATGCACCGTTGCGAAAGTTCTTCGTGCTGAGACACCACGTGATGATCGGGTGTGATAGGCTCTACGTTCAAATACAACGGGTGCAAAACAGTTGCACACGCGGAATACTCAGGTTAAACTTGACGAGCCTAGCATATAACAGATATGGCCTCGGAACACGGAGACCGAAAGGTCGAGCGTGAATCATATAGTAGATATGATCAACATAGTGATGTTCACCATTGAAACTACTCCATCTCATGTGATGATCGGACATGGTTTAGTTGATATGGATCACGTAATCACTTAGAAGATTAGAGGGATATCTATCTAAGTGGGAGTTCTTAAGTAATATGATTAATTGGACTTAAATTTATCATGAACTTAGTCCTGGTAGTATTTTGCAAATTATGTTGTAGATCAATAGCTCGCGTTGTTGCTTCCCTATGTTTGTTGCTTTCATATGTTTATTTTAATATGTTCCTAGAAAACTGTGTTGAAAGATGTTAGTAGCAATGATGCGGATTGGATCCGTGATCTGAGGTTTATCCTCATTGCTGCACAGAAGAATTATGTTCTTGATGCACCGCTAGGTGACAGACCTATTGCAGGAGCAGATGCAGACTTTATGAACGTTTGGCTAGCTCAATATGATGACTACTTGATAGTTTAGTGCACTATGCTTAACGGCTTAGAATCGGGACTTCAAAGACGTTTTGAACGTCATGGACCATATGAGATGTTCCAAGAATTGAAGTTAATATTTCAAGCAAATACCCGAGTTGAGAGGTATGAAGTCTCCAACAAGTTCTATAGCTAAAGGATGGAGGAGAATCGCTCAACTAGTGAGCAAGTGCTCAGATTATCCGGGTACTACAATCGCTTGAATCAAGTGGGAGTTAATCTTCCGAGATAAGATAGTGATTGATAGAATTCTCTAGTCACCATCACCAAGTTAGTAGAACTTCGTGATGAACTATAGTATGCAAAGGATGACGAAACGATTCCCGAGCTCTTCGTGATGTTGAAATCGACATAGGTAGAAATCAAGAAAGAGCATCAAGTGTTGATGATTGACAAGACCACTAGTTTCAAGAGAATGGCAAAGGAAAGAAAGGGAACTTCAAGTAGAATGACAAGCAAGTTGTCACTCCTTGAAGAAGCCCAAAGCTGAACCTAAAGCCTGAAACTGAGTGCTTCTACTGCAAAGGAAATGGTCCTTTGGAAGTGGAACTACTCCAAATATTTGATGGATAAGAAGGATGGCAAAGTGAACAAGGGTATATTTGATATACAGGTTATTGATGTGTGCTTTACTAGTGTTTATAGTAGCCCCGAGTATTTGATACTTGTTAGGTTGCTAAGATTAGTAACTCAAACAGGAGTTCTGAATAAACAAAGACTAGTTGAAGGGAAGTGACGATGAGTGTTGGAAGTAGTTCCAAGATTGATATGATCATCATCGCACACTCCCTATACTTTCGGGATTAGTGATAAACCTAAATAAATGTTATTTGGCGTTTGCGTTGAGCATGAATATGATTTGATCATGTTCATTGCAATACAATTATTCATTTAAAATCAGAGAATAATTGTTGTTCTGTTTAAATGAATAAAACCTTCAATGGTCATACACCCAATGAAAATAGTTTGTTGGATCTCGATCGTAGTGATACACATATTCATAATATTGATGCCAAAAGATGCAAAGTTAATAATGATAGTGCAACTTATTTGTGGCACTGCCGTTTGGGTCATATCGGTGTAAAGCGCATGAAGAAACTCCATGCTGATGGGTTTTTGGAATCACTTGATTATGAATCCTTTGATACTTGCGAACCGTGCCTTTTGGGCAAGATGACTGAAACTCCGTTGTTCGGAACAATGGAACGAGCAACAAACTTGTTGGAAATAATACATACTGATGTATGCGATCCAATGAGTGTTGATGCCCGTGGCAAGTATCATTATTTTCTGACCTTCACAGATGATTTGAGCAGATATGGATATCTCTACTTGATGAAACATAAGTCTGAAATAGTTGAAAAGTTCAAAGAATTTCAGAGTGAAGTGGAAAATCATCGTAACAAGAAAATAAAGTTTTTGCGATCTGATCGTGGAGATGAATATTTGAGTTCGAGTTTGGTCTTCAATTAAAACAAAGTGGAATAGTTTCACATCTCACGCCACATGGAACACCACAACATAATGGTGTGTCCGAACATCGAATCGCACTTCATTGGATATGGTGCGATCTATGATGTATCTTACCGATTTACCACTATTGTTTTGGGGTTATGCATTAGAGATAGCTGCATTCACGTTTAATAGGGCACCATCTAAATCCGTTGAGATGACACCGTATGAACTATGATTTAGCAGTAAACCTAAGCTGTCGTTTCTTAAAGCTTGGAGTTGCGATGCTTATATGAAAAGGTTTCAACCTGATAAGCTCGAACCCAAATCGGAAAAGTGTGTCTTCATAGAATACCCAAAGGTAACTATTGGGTACACCTTCTATCACTGATCCGAAGGCAAGTTATTCATTGCTAAGATGGATCCTTTCTAGAGAAGAAGGTTCTTTCGAAAGAAGTGAGTGGGAGGAAAGTAGAACTTGATGAGGTAATTGTACCTTCTCCCATATTGGAAAGTAGTTCATCACAGAAATCAGTTCCAGTGATTCCTACACCAATTAGTGAGGAAGTTAGTGATGATGATCATGAAACTTCAGATCAAGTTGCTACCAAACCTCGTAGGTCTTCCAGAGTAAGATCCGCACCAGAGTGGTACGGTAATCATGTTCTGGAAGTCATGTTACTAGACCATGATGAACCTACGAACTATGAGGAAGCGATGATGAGCCCAAATTCCGCGAAATGGCTTGAGGCCATGAAATCTGAGATAGGATCCATGTATGAGAACAAAGTATGGACTTTGATTGACTTGTTCGATGATCAGCAAGCCATGTTAAATAAATGGATCTTCAAGAGGAAGACGGACACTGATAGTAGTGTTACTATCTACAAAGCTCGACTTGTCACAAAAAGGTTTTCGACAAGTTCAAGGTGTTGACTACAATGAGATTTTCTCAACTGTAGCGATGCTTAAGTATGTCCGAATCATGTTAGCAATTGCCACATTTTATGAAATCTGGCAAATGGATGTCAAAACTACATTTTTAATGGATTTATTAAGGAAGAGTTATATATGATGCAACCAGAAGGTTTTGTCAATCCTAAAGGAGCTAACAAAATGTGCAAGCTCCAGCGATCCATCTATGGACTGGTGCAAGCATCTCAGAGTTGGAATACACACTTTGATAAGTTGATCAAAGCATATAGTTTTATACAGACTTGCGGTGAAGCCTGTATTTACAAGAAAGTGAGTGGGAGCACTACAACATTTCTGATAAGTATATGTGAATGACATATTGTTGATCAGAAATGATGTAGAATTTTTCTGGAAAGCATAAAGGAGTATTTGGAAGGACTTCTTTAAAAGAAAGACATCAGTAAAGCTACTTACATATTGAGCATCAAGATCTATTGAGATAGATCAAGACGCTTGATAAGTTTTTTCAATAAGTATATACCTTGTCAAGATTTTGAAGTAGTTCAAAATGGAACAGTCAAAGAAAAGTTCTTGCCTGTGTTGCAAAGGTGTGAAATTGAGTAAGACTCAAATCCCGACCACGGCAGAAAATAGAAAAGAGAATGAAAGTTATTCCCTATGCCTCAGTCATAGGTTCTATAAAGTATGCTATGCTATGTACCAGACCTATTGTATACCTTGCTCTGTATTTGGCAAGGGAGTACAATAGTAATCTAGGAGTAGATCACTGGACATTGGTCAAGAACATCCTTAGTGAGGACTAAGGAAATATTTCTCGATTATGGAGGTGATAAAAGAGCCCGTCGGAAAGAGTTACATCGATGCAAGCTTTTTACACTGATCCAGATAAGTCTTAATCTGCATACATATTGAAAGTGAGAGCAATTAGCTAGAGTAGCTCCGTGCAGAGCATTGTAGACATATAATATTTGCAAAAAATACATACGGCTCTGAATGTAACTGACCCGTTGACTAAGATTCTCTCACGAGCAAAACATGATCATACCTTAGTACTCTTTGGGTGTTAATCACATAGCGATGTGAACTAGATTATTGACTCTAGTAAACCCTTTGGGTGCTGGTCACATGACGATGTGAACTATGGGTGTTAATCACATACAGATGTGAATATTAGTGTTGAATCACAAGATGACGTGAACTAGATTATTGACTCTAGTGCAAGTGGGAGACTGAAGGAAATATGCCCTAGAGGCAATAATAAAGTGATTATTTATTTCCTTATTTCATGATAAATGTTTATTATTCATGCTAGAATTGTATTAACCGGAAACATAATACATGTGTGAATACATAGACAAACATAGTGTCACTAGTATGCCTCTACTTGACTAGCTCGTTGAATCAAAGATGGTTAAGTTTCCTAGCCATAGACATGAGTTGTCATTTGATTAACGGGATCACATCATTAGGAGAATGATGTGATTGACTTGACCCATTCCGTTAGCCTAACACTTGATCGTTTAGTATGTTGCTATTGCTTTCTTCATGACTTATACATGTTCCTGTAACTATGAGATTATGCAACTCCGTTTACGGAGGAACACTTTGGTGCTACCAAACGTCACAACGAATCTGGGTGATTATAAAGGAGTACTACAGGTGTCTCCAAAGGTACTTATTGGGTTGGCGTATTTGAGATTAGGTTTTGTCACTCCGATTGTCGGAGAGGTATCTCTGGGCCCTCTCGGTAATGCACATCACTATAAGCCTTGCAAGCAATGTAGCTAATGAGTTAGTTACGGAATGATGCATTACGTAACGAGTAAAGAGACTTGCCGTAACGAGATTGAACTAGGTATTGGATACCGACGATCGAATCTCGGGCAAGTAACATACCGATGACAAAGGAACAACGTATGTTGTTATGCGGTTTGACCGATAAAGATCTTCGTAGAATATGTAGGAGCCAATATGGGCATCCAGGTTCCGCTATTGGTTATTGACCGAGAATAGTTCTAGGTCATGTCTACATAGTTCTCGAACCCGTAGGGTCCGCACGCTTAACTTTACGATGACAGTTTTATTATGAGTTTATGAGTTTTGATGTACCGAAGGAGTTCGGAGTCCCGGATGAGATCGGGGACATGACGAGGAGTCTCGAAATGGTTGAGACGTAAAGATCGATATATTGGACGACTATATTCGGACATCGGAAAGGTTCGAGTGATTCGGTATTTTTGAGTACTGGGAGAGTTACGGGAATACGTATTGGGCCTTATTGGGCCATACGGGAAAGAAGGAAAAGGGCCTCAAGGGTGGCCGCACCCCTTCCCTTGGTATGGTCCGAATTGGACTAGGGAAGGGGGGCGCCCCCTTCCTTCCTTCTCCTTTTCTCTTCCCTTTCCTTCTCTCCTACTCCTACTACATGGAAGGGTTCCTAGTTGGACTAGGAAAGGGAATCCTACTCCGGTGGGAGTAGGACTCCCCTAAGGCGCGCCTTAGAGAGGGCCGCCCTCCCTCCTCCACTCCTTTATATCGGGGCAGGGGGCACCCCATGGACACAAGTTGATCTTCGTGATCGTTCCTTAGCCGTGTCGGTGCCCCCTCCACCATATTCCACCTCGGTCATATCGTCGCGGAGTTTAGGCGAAGCCCGCGCGATAGAGCATCATCATCGTCACCACGCCGTCGTCTTGTGGAACTCATCCCGACACTTTGCTGGATCGGAGTCCGGGATCGTCATCGAGCTGAAGGTGTGCTAAACTCGGAGGTGCCGTACGTTCGGTACTTGGATCGGTCGGATCGTGAAGACGTACGACTACATCAACCGCGTTGTCATAACGCTTCCGCTTACGGTCTACGAGGGTACGTGGACAATACTCTCCCCTCTCATTGCTATGCCATCACCATGATCTTGCGTGTGCGTAGGAAATTTTTGAAATTACTACGTTCCCCAACAGTGGCATCCGAGCCTAGGTTTTATGCGTAGATGTCATATGCACGAGTAGAACACAAGTGAGTTGTGGGCGATACAAGTCATATTGCTTACCAGCATGTCATACTTTGGTTCGGCGGTATTGTGAGATGAAGCGGCCCGGACCGACATTACGCGTACGCTTACGCGAGACTGGTTTCACCGCTGCGAGCACTCGTTGCTTAAAGGTGACTGGCGGGTGTCTGTCTCTCTCACTTTAGTTGAACCGAGTGTGGCTACGCCCGGTCCTTGCGAAGGTTAAAACAGCACCAACTTGACAAACTATCGTTGTGGTTTTCATGCGTAGGTGAGATCGGTTCTTGCTCAGCCCGTAGCAGCCACGTAAAACTTGCAACAACAAAGTAGAGGACGTCTAACTTGTTTTTGCAGGGCATGTTGTGATGTGATATGTTCAAGACATGATGAGATATAAGTTGTTGTATGAGATGATCATGTTTTGTTAAAGTTATCGGCAACTGGCAGAAGCCTTATGGTTGTCTCTTTATTGCATAAGATGCAAGCGCCAAATAATTGCTTTACTTTATCGCTATGCGATAGCAATAGTTGCAAGAGCAATAGTTGGCGAGACGACCATGTGATGACACATTGATATAGATCAAGATGATGGAGATCATGGTGTCATGCCGGTGACGATGGAAATCATGACGATGCTTTGGAGATGGAGATCAAAGGCACAAGATGATGATGGCCATATCATGTCACATATTTTGATTGCATGTGATGTTTATCTGTTATACATCTTATTCCGCTTTGATTGACGGTAGCATTATAAGATGATCTCTCACTAAAATTATCAAGAAGTGTTCTCCCTGAGTATGCACCGTTGCGAAAGTTCTTCGTGCTGAGACACCACGTGATGATCGGGTGTGATAGGCTCTACGTTCAAATACAACGGTGCAAAACAGTTGCACACGCGGAATACTCGAGTTAAACTTGACGAGCCTAGCATATAACAGATATGGCCTCGGAACACGGAGACCGAAGGTCGGCGTGAATCATATAGTAGATATGATCAACATAGTGATGTTCACCATTGAAACTACTCCATCTCACGTGATGATCGGACATGGTTTAGTTGATATGGATCACGTAATCACTTAGAAGATTAGAGGATATCTATCTAAGTGGGAGTTCTTAAGTAATATGATTAATTGGACTTAAATTTATCATGAACTTAGTCCTGGTAGTATTTTGCAAATTATGTTGTAGATCAATAGCTCGCGTTGTTGCTTCCCTATGTTTGTTGCTTTCATACGTTTATTTTAATATGTTCCTAGAAAACTGTGTTGAAAGATGTTAGTAGCAATGATGCGGATTGGATCCGTGATCTGAGGTTTATCCTCATTGCTGCCTGAAGAATTATGTTCTTGATGCACCGCTAGGTGACAGACCTATTGCAGGAGCAGATCTGGGCGTTATGAGCGTTTGGCTAGCTCAATATGATGACTACTTGATAGTTTAGTGCACTATGCTTAACGGCTTAGAATCGGGACTTCAAAGGCGTTTTGAGCGTCATGGACCATATGAGATGTTCCAAGAATTGAAGTTAATATTTCAAGCAAATACCGAGTTGAGAGGTATGAAGTCTCCAACAAGTTCTATAGCTAAAGGATGGAGGAGAATCGCTCAACTAGTGAGCAAGTGCTCAGATTGTCTGGGTACTACAATCGCTTGAATCAAGTGGGAGTTAATCTTCCAGATAAGATAGTGATTGATAGAATTCTCTAGTCACCATCACCAAGTTAGTAGAACTTCGTGATGAACTATAGTATGCAAAGGATGACGAAAACGATTCCCGAGCTCTTCGTGATGTTGAAATCGACATAGGTAGAAATCAAGAAAGAGCATCAAGTGTTGATGATTGACAAGACCACTAGTTTCAAGAGAATGGCAAAGGGAAAGAAAGGGAACTTCAAGTAGAATGACAAGCAAGTTGTCACTCCCGCGAAGAAGCCCAAAGCTGAACCTAAAGCCTGAAACTGAGTGCTTCTACTGCAAAGGAAATGGTCACTGGAAGTGGAACTACTCCAAATATTTGATGGATAAGAAGGATGGCAAAGTGAACAAGGGTATATTTGATATACAGGTTATTGATCTGTGCTTTACTAGTGTTTATAGTAGCCCTTGAGTATTTGATACTTGTTCGGTTGCTAAGATTAGTAACTCGAAACAGGAGTTACAGAATAAACAAAGACTAGTTGAAGGGGAAGTGACGATGAGTGTTGGAAGTAGTTCCAAGATTGATATGATCATCATCGCACACTCCCTATACTTTCGGGATTAGTGATAAACCTAAATAAATGTTATTTGGCGTTTGCGTTGAGCATGAATATGATTTGATCATGTTCATTGCAATACAATTATTCATTTAAAATCAGAGAATAATTGTTGTTCTGTTTAAATGAATAAAACCTTCAATGGTCATACACCCAATGAAAATAGTTTGTTGGATCTCGATCGTAGTGATACACATATTCATAATATTGATGCCAAAAGATGCAAAGTTAATAATGATAGTGCAACTTATTTGTGGCACTTGCCGTTTGGGTCATATCGATTGTAAAGCGCATGAAGAAACTCCATGCTGATGGGTTTTTGGAATCACTTGATTATGAATCCTTTGATACTTGCGAACCGTGCCTTTTGGGCAAGATGACTGAAACTCCATTGTTCGGAACAATGGAACGAGCAACAAACTTGTTGGAAATAATACATACTGATGTATGCGATCCAATGAGTGTTGATGCCCGTGGCAAGTATCATTAATTTCTGACCTTCACAGATGATTTGAGCAGATATGGATATGTCTACTTGATGAAACATAAGTCTGAAATAGTTGAAAAGTTCAAAGAATTTCAGAGTGAAGTGGAAAATCATCGTAACAAGAAAATAAAGTTTTTGCGATCTGATCGTGGAGATGAATATTTGAGTTGCGAGTTTGGTCTTCAATTAAAACAAAGTGGAATAGTTTCACATCTCACGCCACATGGAACACCACAACATAATGGTGTGTCCGAACATCGTAACTGCACTTCATTGGATATGGTGCGATCTATGATGTATCTTACCGATTTACCACTATTGTTTTGGGGTTATGCATTAGAGACAGCTGCATTCACGTTTAATAGGGCACCATCTAAATCCGTTGAGATAACACCGTATGAACTATGGTTTAGCAGTAAACCTAAGCTGTCGTTTCTTAAAGCTTGGAGTTGCGATGCTTATATGAAAAGGTTTCAACCTGATAAGCTCGAACCCAATTCGGAAAAGTGCGTCTTCATAGAATACCCAAAGGTAACTATTGGGTACACCTTCTATCACTGATCCGAAGGCAAGTTATTCATTGCTAAGATGGATCCTTTCTAGAGAAGAAGTTTCTTTCGAAAGAAGTGAGTGGGAGGAAAGTAGAACTTGATGAGGTAATTGTACCTTCTCCCATATTGGAAAGTAGTTCATCACGAAATCAGTTCCAGTGATTCCTACACCAATTAGTGAGGAAGTTAGTGATGATGATCATGAAACTTCAGATCAAGTTGCTACCAAACCTCGAGGTCTTCCAGAGTAAGATCCGCACTGAGTGGTACAGTAATCATGTTCGGAAGTCATGTTACTAGACCATGATGAACCTACGAACTATGAGGAAGCGATGATGAGCCCAGATTCCGCGAAATGGCTTGAGGCCATGAAATCTGAGATAGGATCCATGTATGAGAACAAAGTATGGACTTTGATTGACTTGTTCGATAATCAGCAAGCCATGTGAAACAAATGGATCTTCAAGAGGAAGACAGACACTGATAGTAGTGTTACTATCTACAAAGCTCGACTTGTCACAAAAAAGGTTTTTCGACAAGTTCAAGGTGTTGACTACAATGAGATTTTCTCAACTGTAGCGATGCTTAAGTATGTCCGAATCATGTTAGCAATTGCCACATTTTATGAAATCTGGCAAATGGATGTCAAAACTACATTTTTAATGGATTTATTAAGGAAGAGTTGTATATGATGCAACCAGAAGGTTTTGTCAATCCTAAAGGAGCTAACAAAATGTGCAAGCTCCAGCGATCCATCTATGGACTGGTGCAAGCATCTCAGAGTTGGAATACACATTTTGATAAGTTGATCAAAGCATATAGTTTTATACAGACTTGCGGTGAAGCCTGTATTTACAAGAAAGTGAGTGGGAGCACTACAACAAAAGTTCTTGCCTGTGTTGCAAAGGTGTGAAATTGAGTAAGACTCAAATCCCGACCACGGCAGAAAATAGAAAAGAGAATGAAAGTTATTCCCTATGCCTCAGTCATAGGTTCTATAAAGTATGCTATGCTATGTACCAGACCTATTGTATACCTTGCTCTGTATTTGGCAAGGGAGTACAATAGTAATCTAGGAGTAGATCACTGGACATTGGTCAAGAACATCCTTAGTGAGGACTAAGGAAATATTTCTCGATTATGGAGGTGATAAAAGAGCCCGTCGTAAAGAGTTACATCGATGCAAGCTTTTTACACTGATCCAGATAAGTCTTAATCTGGATACATATTGAAAGTGGGAGCAATTAGCTAGAGTAGCTCCGTGCAGAGCATTGTAGACATAGAATATTTGCAAAAAATACATACGGCTCTGAATGTAACTGACCCGTTGACTAAGATTCTCTCACGAGCAAAACATGATCATACCTTAGTACTCTTTGGGTGTTAATCACATAGCGATGTGAACTAGATTATTGACTCTAGTAAACCCTTTGGGTGCTGGTCACATGACGATGTGAACTATGGGTGTTAATCACATACAGATGTGAATATTAGTGTTGAATCACAAGATGACGTGAACTAGATTATTGACTCTAGTGCAAGTGGGAGACTGAAGGAAATATGCCCTAGAGGCAATAATAAAGTTATTATTTATTTCCTTATTTCATGATAAATGTTTATTATTCATGCTAGAATTGTATTAACCGGAAACATAATACATGTGTGAATACATAGACAAACATAGTGTCACTAGTATGCCTCTACTTGACTAGCTCGTTGAATCAAAGATGGTTAAGTTTCCTAGCCATAGACATGAGTTGTCATTTGATTAAGGGATCACATCATTAGGAGAATGATGTGATTGACTTGACCCATTCCGTTAGCCTAGCACTTGATCGTTTAGTATGTTGCTATTGCTTTTTTCATGACTTATACATGTTCCTGTAACTATGAGATTATGCAACTCCGTTTACGGAGGAACACTTTGGTGCTACCAAACGTCACAACGTAACTGGGTGATTATAAAGGAGTACTACAGGTGTCTCCAAAGGTACATGTTGGGTTGGCGTATTTCGAGATTAGGTTTTGTCACTCCGATTGTCGGAGAGGTATCTCTGGGCCCTCTCGGTAATGCACATCACTATAAGCCTTGCAAGCAATGTAGCTAATGAGTTAGTTACGGAATGATGCATTACGTAACGAGTAAAGAGACTTGCCAGTAACGAGATTGAACTAGGTATTGGATACCGACGATCGAATCTCGGGCAAGTAACATACCGATGACAAAGGGAACAACGTATGTTGTTATGCGGTTTGACCGATAAAGATCTTCGTAGAATATGTAGGAGCCAATATGGGCATCCAGGTTCCGCTATTGGTTATTGACCGAGAATAGTTCTAGGTCATGTCTACATAGTTCTCGAACCCGTAGGATCCGCACGCTTAACGTTACGATGACAGTTTTATTATGATTTTATAAGTTTTGATGTACCGAAGGAGTTCGGAGTCCCGGATGAGATCGGGGACATGACGAGGAGTCTCGAAATGGTCGAGACGTAAAGATCGATATATTGGACGACTATATTCGGACATCGGAAAGGTTCCGAGTGATTCGGTATTTTTCGGAGTACCGGAGAGTTACGGAATACGTATTGGGCCTTATTGGGCCATACGGGAAAGAAGGAAAAGGGCCTCAAGGGTGGCGCACCTTCCCTTGGTCTGGTCCGAATTGGACTAGGGAAGGGGCGCCCATTCCTTCCTTCTCCTTTCTCTTCCCTTTCCTTCTCTCCTACTCCTACTACATGGAAGGGTTCCTAGTTGGACTAGGAAAGGGGAATCCTACTCGGTGGGAGTAGGACTCCCCTAGGCGCGCCATAGAGAGGGCCGCCCTCCCTCCTCCACTCCTTTATATACGGGGCAGGGGGCACCCCATGGACACTGAAGTTGATCTTCGTGATCGTTCCTTAGCCGCAGCGGTGCCCCCTCCACCATATTCCACCTCGGTCATATCGTCGCGGAGTTTAGGCGAAGCCCTGCGCCGGTAGAGCATCATCATCATCACCACGCCGTCGTGCTGACGGAACTCATCCCGACACTTTGCTGGATCGGAGTCCGGGGATCGTCATCGAGCTGAACGTGTGCTGAACTCGGAGGTGCCGTACGTTCGGTACTTGGATCGGTCGGATCGTGAAGACGTACGACTACATCAACCGCGTTGTCATAACGCTTCCGCTTACGGTCTATGAGGGTACGTGGACAATACTCTCCCCTCTCGTTGCTATGCCATCACCATGATCTTGCGTGTGCGTAGGAAATGTTTGAAATTACTACGTTCCCCAACACTATAAACCAGCAAAGTATACTACCTCCTTTCCGGTTTATAGGGCTCAATTCAAAAATCTCAACAACCAAGGTAGATGGTGAGTGATGGAATAATTTTTGTAGTTTGCAAAAGCACTCAATTAATGCGCTCGTTTTTCTCAAAAAATATGTCTACCAATGCATTAATTGCAATGCATGCATGCATGAAGTACATGTATTGGTCAATTTTCTCTTAATCTTTGCATGCAATGATTTAATTCACTTTTAAATCTGAACATGTGATGGGAAACAATCAAATTGAGACTTATAAAACAGAAAATCTAAAATTTTGAGATAAGCCCTATAAACCGGAAAGGAGGAAGTAGCATAGTTCAAGCTCCTTATACTCAAGTGACGCATGAGAACTTAATTTATCGGCCAAAATTTTCAAGTTTTTATCATTGGCGGGTGATTAGGAGCTAAATTATGTACCAAGGCATTGTCGAGATATAGAGTGATAAAACCATACTACTTGAGCAAAAATTTAATGTGTCAATTTAAATGTTTTTTTACTTACTCTATTATCAATTCTTGAAACATCTACGTATCCTTAACATATCTCAGATTGTGTCGAAAGAAACATTCAACTATTAATGCACGACAATCATGAAATGGCGTTTGTCCAAATCGATTTTTTTATTTAATACTAAAGAGAAGTGATAATATTGTACAGGACAAAATTTAGTACAATTTCTTTTCTTATCAACAAGATTTTTCTTGCACCTAGCTGATGGCCGGGAAGCGAGTTAGTTGATAAAATGCCCCACATTTTTCTTGCCAATTGATAAAATACCTTCTATTAAGAATACCATCACTGTTTAGTTGAACTAGAAGGGTTGGCACTCTCCGTCGTGCCAATGTATCAGGCCAATTATAAAGCTTGTATCACAATGTTTGTTTGCGCTATGTTATTATTTGGTATTCGGTGGTTCATCATAAATTCAAAATATGTAATACAGTGGTAAGCATATGGAGAGTATAATTTATTTGATCTTTTGTGTCAATTAGTAATCCTTATAAAAGAATTATCCCATAACTGATACTTAAGTAGTTATCCAAGAAATTTTGTACCTTCCAAGAGTATGGAGAAGAAGCAGCCATGGATTTACAAGCTTTTTATACGTAAAAATAATGCAAAAATAGAGACGATAGTGCTTTGAATGTACCCAAGAGATACTCAAAGTTCATACTCTAACTAGTAACCACTACGCAAACCAATCATAGGCTAGTTTTTCAGCATACTCTAGTATCTACAACCTCTCCTGCATAAATCATAATATGATGCAAGCATTGCTACTTGGTATCATGGATCAGGTTCCTCAATTTGCTTATGCATCTCGAAATAGGCTTTTACTCCGCTTTATAAATAAAGCAATTTCTCATGTGAAAACCTAGGAAGCAAACATTTTCCCTTCTAAAGGATGATAGATGAGTCATATGCCAACATGGTACAAGGTATGAATGTAAATTGCAAATAAAGATGCATAAAGAAAAAAAAGTTACTCGAAATTTGAAATGGAAAAGCCTAGAGATAAATATATGGATCTCTTTTATTATTATCAAAATGAAAAGCGAAGGCAACTAAACATGTAAGAAACACTAAGGAATTTTAGGTGTCATCTTTACCAAGTATTTTGAGCTACCAAGGTAATTGTCTAATCACCAAAATGAGTGCTAAAGCGAGTAAGTTGAGGATCTGGGAGCAAACACAAGTTTCTTTTTTTGCCCAAGCATTATGAAGGAACTTGGACCCAACACAATGAATCTCAAAAAAGAAAAACAATAGAGTAAGCTACACAATATTTCATCATATTAACATGACTATGAAAGGAAAAGATTTATCATGTACTTCAAATATCTTGGAGACACTGAAGCTTGGACGTTTCTCCTCATACGCTGAGATAAATGGGTAGTGAAATATCTTGGAACAGGTTAGTAAGATATAGTCCCTCCGTAACTTAAAAATACCATTTTAATAGTCTCATAGTGTAAAAAAAGGTCTTATGTTAAGTTACAGAGGAAGTATGTCCATGTTATATCTGACCAGTAACCAACTACTTTGTTAAGCAAAAGAAAGAAACGGAAGTCTCTAACACCGGACGTCGTAGCGAGTTCAAAAATGTTTTTTAAAATTCTGAAGAAGAAAAAAATGTAGCACAATGGCATAACATATGTCTATGTTGTCGCAAACATTCAAATCAAAATTCAAAACATTGCACGAGATACAAAAATAACAAATTTGGGATCAATGTGCTAATGGGCCATATTTAAAGCCCAACTTATGTTGTGTACTATTTAGTGTCAATTTTGTGATTTTTGTACCTAGACCAATGTTTCAAATTTTGAGTTGAAATTTTACGACGAGATGAACTGATGTTGTGTCAATGTGCTAATTTTTTCCATTATTTTTGAACATTTTTAAACGCTTTATGGGCATCCGGTGCACCGGTAGCACCACAAGCACCGGTGCACCAGATACTTTCCCGCTTGACTTGTTCGCTTCTGTACTTCGGCTGTTCGGCCCAGCAGGAACTCATGGGCCCAAATAAATGTGGCCCAAAGCTGCACCAGCAACTAGGCCCTCTTGTTTCCTCGTTATTCGAGCGATCGTGGGGACACTAGTAGAAAACAGCCCATTTGGCCCGGTTCTAGAGGCCCTTTAGTGCCGGTTCAGGAACTGGGACTAAAGGGTCGGGACTAAAGCCCACACCTTTTAGTCCCGGTTCACTTACGAACCGGGACAGATGAGGCTCCACGTGGCCGCTGCGGGGCGCCCAGGCAGGTGGATCTTTAGTCCTGGTTGGTAATACCAACCAGGACGAAAAGGCCTCCACGCGTCAGCAGCTGGCAGGAGCTGGGTTTTTTTTTGAAAGGGGGGGTTAGGGGTTTTGGAGGGTTAATTTAGGGGTTTGATATTGTGTTAGCTAGCTAATAGAGAGAAGTGACCTCTATTTATCTCCGTGCTTGGTCGATGCTAGCTACTATATCTATAGAGAGAACTCGATACGCTAGCTAGTAAGCAAATGAAGGAACCATTAAGTACACAAGATCGTCATCAACATATACAGAGAGAAGTGCCCTCTCTTTCTCCGAGAGATTAGTCACAAGTTTTCGTATATCTATCCGACGCTACTAGCTACATATATATAATATAAGGTCTCTTACAAACCCTAACATCTAAGGTCTATATCAACTTCCACATGGTATTCTCCGGCTTTATGTATGATGTGGTCAAGAAAGAATCCCGCCAATTCCTCTTGAATAGCTCGTATGCAATCATGTGGTAGGAGTTCGTCCCGCATCTGCCATATCTAACTTAAAGAAGTGGGTCAATACATATATATGAATGAAACTCAACACAAATGATGGTAATAAAATAAAATCTTGAATTGTTTTGTTTACGTACATCATATTGTTTTTCAGAGTAGCCCCGCTTAGACGTCGTCGAGTTTTAGATGAACTCGCAAACGTAGTATCCACTAAAATCATTCCCGGCTTACTACCACAAGCACTTTACAAGAAATTGAGTTCAATCAAACTGATAATCAATAATGCTAAATGGTATTGATGAAACTAGTTAGAATCAATGGGAGATGCACAGAACTAGCTAGTAGTACTTACTTTCGGGTGTGTAAATTGCAGCTCCGTCGGCAGTACCGGAACAATTACGGTGAACTCTTTCCAAACCCTTCCACACAAAGAGAACAATTACTTGATATCAGGAAATGAACAAAGTTGCCCATATGGTGCGATAATGATAGATTGAACTTACTTCTGGAGCATATCAGTCATGTCCGCATACTCCTGGAGATCTTTTCGTCTTAGAGTCTAAGACAGTTACTATTCCCTGTTCAATCTTAATCTCTAGCAGATAAAGTGGAATCTGCGCACGCATGCATAACTCATCAATTACATTATTATAATTAACCTTGAATAAGGGAAACCAAATATGCACAAGACAGTAACACTCGCTTGAAGTTGTAAGAAAAGAGTATTTTATCTTTGTTTTGATTTTTAAGCAACAATTGTAGCAAATTGTCCTTGGTATCTGCGACTCTGTGTTTGACCGTCCATTCATGTATGATATTTGGGTTAATGAACCCAATGTCATAGATATCTTCTTTTCTACATTCGATGATCTTCAACCTGCATAATATAGTGAGGATAATTATATATACATGCAATGAAAGAGCTGAGCTATATAGAGAGACTTAATTACAGAAGTAGTACTTACAGACAGTAGCAAGTCACGACTGTTTTGTTGAGGGCCATTTGATTGTATAACTTGAATAACTCGTCAAATTCAACACACAAGAGATCAATTCTAACGAGGTCGTGCTTCTCTTTAACTCTCAACGTCACGGTATCCTTCCCAGACTGGCTGCAGATTTGCATGTAGCATTCATGCAATCTTCGCATCATTTGGTTAGAGGCGGATGATCGGGTTTGACGAGAGGCTTCCCGTATTTGTATTTGAATTCGTCCGCCTCCATTGTTCCAAACTCTACATCATCATTCAGGTAATCAACAGGATTAGTACTGGGCACCATTATTATTGGAGGTGCTACAGGTCACATCACTAAATTAAACAAGCACCATAATTAAGTAGCAGAGCATGAATAACCAACTAAGTAGGACAATACAAAGAAACGATTCCGCAAGCAATTCCGCAAGAAGACCCACGTGCTGAATCTGAACCAAGTTATTTGGAGGCACCTGATTATTAATAACTTGAAAAGCAGAGCATGCAAATTAAATTAATGCTTGTAGCTCTTGCTTGGGCAAGAAATGAAGTAGGGAAATCATTTCGCCGCAACCGATGAGTTCACAATCTAATACTCCCTCCGTTCCTAGATATAAGTATTTCTAGAGATTTCAACAAGTGACTACATAGGAAGCAAATTGAGTGAATCTACACTCTAAAACAATGTCTACATACGTCTGTATGTTGTACTCCATTTGAAATGTCTAAAAGACTTATATTTAGGAACAGAGGGAGTTATCTGTTCAACTAGAAATAAATACTACTCCTATTTGCTGCAACCGTAGGCTAGCACTCAGCTGCAAATTAAAAGCTTACTTTCTATACCTAGTAGAATGGCTTTACAACATTAACTAACTCTACAGATGATACATACTACCGCCCGGTTTCCCAGAGCGAATCAAATCGGGGAACCAACGAAAAACGGCGGTTCCTTGAGCGCGACCGGGAGATGTCGAGTGCTTCTTTGATTCGGAGAAAGACGTCGAGTGCTTCTTTGATTCGGAGGACGATGTCTCGCTCAAAGTGTAAACCCTAGTTCCGTCGCCGCCGCATCCTCCATATATCTCGCTCGCATCGCATTTCGTCTCTTTTCTACTGCGAGCTGTAGCGGCCAGCGGTGCCTCACTCACATGGGCCAGCCAGGCCACATCCGGAATGGCTGCGAGCCTTCGAGACTTTTCTTCTTTGAAAAAAATGAGAAAAATGTAATTGTTTTTCTCCGCTGGCCCACGTTAGTAAAAATACAGAAAAATAAATCTTCATGTACTTATTAAAATTTCTAGCATTTTTTTAAAATGTTCCTGTATGCGAAAAGAAATGTGCACATGTGATGTTTGCGTTTATGAAAAAGTGAACATGTATTTTCATAAATGTTCTTGTGTGGAAAAATAAATGTTCGTGTACATCAATAAGAATTACCGGCCAAAAAAAGAATTGCCTCATGTTTCAGATGGATTCTTACATGTGAAGGAAATGTTCATATATCTTAAACAGATGTTCATGTTTTGGAAAAAAAACACGTGTCAAAAAGAAGTGCTCATGTACCTCATACAGACAGTCATTATTTACCAAGGAAAATAATAACAAGAAAACTAAATAGAGAATATTAAGGATGAAAAACAAAAGTTAAGATGATTAAAAGAGAACAGGAATATAGAAATAGAATAATAAGAGAATAAGGAAAATAATAATAAGTGAAGTTCCTAAAGTGCCAATGAAGGCTCACATTCTTCTTCTTAAGCCTCCACCACAAAGTTATACGGTTTATCCATAGCCAATGCTTGGAGACCATATGTTGGATCAAGGTTGAAAGAAGAGAGAAGTGAAATAAGATGGAGTTCTTGTGTGCGACTCAAATGTTGTCTTGCTCTATAGCTTATGAGTTAAGCTATGCAGGATCAAGATCTTGAGAAGAAGATTACAAAAGAAGAGTTCAAATGAAGAATCCATCATGTATCTCAAGAGATTGTGGTAGAACAAGAAGAAGATTAAGCGATGACCAATGTGATATGCAAGGTGTGATCCAAAGAATGGTCATGAGAGTGTTGATCCTATACCGAGTATATATTAAATAAGAAGATTGTGTGACATTCATGTTTACCTTCAAGACATCATCATAATGAACAGAGAAGAAAAGATAGAAAATTTATCAAGACATGGTGCAAAGATTAGGAGTCAAGTTGATCAACACATAAAGTGTAGATGATGTACCGAGTGGTACCAAATGTTCTCATGGTATAGTAAGCAATTTTCTATTGTACTTTGTGAAGCAAAAACATGATATATGTGTTTGATTTTTCTATGTGGGGTTAGATATCTTTTGATGGTCATCGAAAGGAAGATTTTTTATAGCCCACGGAGGATGACATCAAGTGGTGATTGTCATCAGGATTGAGAAGTGCAAGTTTAAGAGGGGCCTATCGAATATATCATATGCTTGAATCTTGTTGTCCATTTGGTGAAATTGGACATGTGAATATGTTCCTAAGAGAGGCTCTCAAATAGTGGAGTTTGGGGAGCAATTAGTGAGTATTCACCAAGTGAGTGCAATCAAGAATGGTGTTCCTACTTGAGGAGGGAATGATCCTCATTATCTAGATTAGGAAAAGGATAGCCTTGGTAGGTTTTCTATTTTATGGTCTCAAGGTGTTAGCTTGGAGACCGGGTTATAGGATCAATAGTCGTACAATTAAGGGGGATCTTGAATGAGTAGATTGAGTGTACCATATGTAGAGAGCTCAAACCATGACATCATTGGCATCATGTTTCTTGATTCTTATATGGCGTTTCTCTATGTGAATTTTTTATTTTTATTTTCATGATCTTCAAGACAAGCTCAAGTTCATCAAAAATGGATATCGTATGAAAAAATTGTTGTGTTTTCTTATGTTGGTGAGGGTGTCCCGGACTAAGGGGTCCTCAGGATGCCGGCCTATCCCTCGTGGGACGGACTAATTAATGGGCCATTCTTGGTCCACCGAGGGAAGATTGTCGTGATTCAGAAGGAAGCCTCCGAAGACTTAGCGTATCCCCCAAGCTAGGGTAGCAAAATTGGCATGATTATCTCTTGATGGTAACCGACCACGTGTAACCCTAGGTACCCCTGGTGTCTATATAAAATAGAAGGCTTTGCCCATAGAGGCATACCCACCTAGGGTTTACTCCATCTGATCTCGTGGTAGATCAACTCTGTAATGTAACATCCCAATTTTCCTAAATTAGGATGTTAATAGATCATTCATATGCATATCATATTTTTATTGCATTATTTGCTTTTTCAGAATATTCAAATCATTATGCAACAAAAGGCAATTTATTTGGAGTGGAGATAACATGACTTCTCCCCTATTTTAAAAATGTTCATAATGTGCAGAATATTATTTCCAGTTCGTCTGATATGTTCTGGTAATTTTTGCAATCTTCAAAATATTTTATTTGATTGTTTTATTGCTGTTTGAGTTGCCTATTGCATCAAAATTATTTTACAAGATTGCATTAGTATTGGAACTAGTGTTCCTGTAGTTTATATCTGTAGGGATATTTTTGACTTTGTGTCTAGGTATTTTTATTTAGATTTTATATTGTGTATTTTTATTTTATTTATTTTGTTTTACTGCTGTTGTTTCTGTTTAAAAAAAAAGCAGCAAGGCGAGCCCAGCCCAACATGCATGACCCACAAGACCCAAGCAAGCAGCAGCAGCACTGCTGCCCACATAGCCAACCGCCAGCCCCATCGCCCCACGCCGCCAGCCCGCAGCCCGCTTCGCTTCGCGATCGCCGCCACGACAATGGGACCGCCCGTGCCGACCAGCATCCGAAACCCGATCGCCTCGCCCAGCGCCTGTTTCGTCTTCCCCGAGCCAGAGACCGCGCCGCACCGCGGGCGACCGCGGCCGAGCCCGAGTCGAGCTCGTGCGCCAGGTCCACCCCGTGCTTCCCTAGGGCTCCCTGGGCGAGTACGTTTTCGCCCCCGCACAACCGCATCCCCTCCTCGAGCTTTCCCGTTGTCGCACGCGTTAGCTGGGGCGATTTGGATCTCGCCGAGAACCTCCGCAGTCCGCCGCCTTCGCCGGTCGTCCTCACCGTCGTAAGAGCTCTTCCAGCCGCGCCACTTGTTCCCTTCGAACCTCCTCTCGGTTACCCGCGTTATTGACAAGTTCCCGTGCACCACAGCGCGCCGGAGCGACCACCCGCTGCCGAGCTGAAGCTCCGGAGCAGCCGCCGTTTACCCCGCCACCGCCGCCCGCAGAGGACGCCCCGCCACCGTTGAACAACACCACCACCTCCGCCACTCCACACCGCACCCGCCCGTAGCCTTGGCTTCGCCGGAAACCCACCGGAGACGCGCTGCCGCCGACGCCCGAGACCGCCGCCGCCGCGTCCTCTGCTTTGCTGGTGAGGACGAGCACAGGGGCTTTTCAGCCAACCGCGTGCTGCCACGTGGTGGTAGCTACAGAAGTTGCTACAGCGCCGTTACAGTATTCGCTGTTCAGGAGATTTCTGTTTTCCTTTTTGTTTTATTTTCAGATTTTCACCAAAAACTTCAATTAGCTATAACTTTTATTCTATATGTCCAAACTAGGTAGTTCTTTTTCCTATGCACTCACAAAAATCAGCACTTTATCACAGTACCAACTTTGCACATGTTTGCACTTTTCAAATTTGAATTCGTTTGAATTTGAATTAAACCTTCCGGAGGCCATAACTCTCAAACCGTTTATCGGAATCGAGTGATTCTTTTTGCATTGTGACCGTAGTGCAATTTAGGTGCTGTTAAGCTTATGTTGTTGAGTTTTAAAAATCATTTTCTTGCTGTTGGTTTTATTTTGGTTCTATTCGTGTTCCGGTGATTGATTTGTTGAATTGTGTGAAACGTGTAGATTGTCCGGAGTGCGACGCGAGCTATTGTCAGGAGTGTGACTTTCTGAACCAGAACCAAGGCAAGTTACATGTTGATCATCCTTTACCTATTATTTTCTATGCATGTAGTTATATCACACTATGAATATATGCATGTATAGGAGTATTATATATGTTGGCTATGCTGTTGAGCTATCTTCCCGTCTTTTGCAAATCGTGGTAGTTGTAGTTTGCTATGCTTTGTAGACGGGGGTGGTTCGTGTATTCATTGAGTATATGTGAGGATTATATATATATAACTAAAATGAGTAGTAATTAAGGATTTAATTCACCTTTGGGCGGAAGTGGTATTGCTTGGTGTTGAGGGAAGGCATCATGGGGACTTGCACCTTTTCTAAGGCCATGCGCTCATGAGAGTGCACCCTAAGTGGAATGCCGCCCAGGTTCAAAAAGATCAGACAGACTTAGTGACTAGTAGCTTCCATGTGCGGCCACTGGCTATATGGGCTCGCTTAGTTGATCGCTTGTTGGAACCTGGCCTGCATAAAGTGTCGACAAATGTAGCATATGTAGGTGGGATGTGGTCGTCAGGTGGTTAAGGGAACCTCTTCTGGAAGACTTTGTCTCAATCTTCGGATTGGGTCCAGTGGGGAAAGCATACAAAACTCTGCAGAGTATTAAAACTAATCATGATTAGCCGTGCCCCCGGTTATGGGTAAATCTGAGCCACTATGCCATTACAGTTGTTGGATGATCTTGACAGATGTGACACTTAATAATATTTGTGGGCAACTTAATAATGGGTAGGTTGGAGTTGATTTTGCCAACTCAACCTTTTGCATTTAATTGTAGTGATAAAGAACTAAATAAAAATTTGACTATTAGGTAGTTATGAGGATAAAATCAGCTTTCTGCAAAAATAAACCCTCGAGCCTTCCTTTGTTGTACTATGCATATACATGTAGGTCTGCTATATTATTACTCCTGTGTAACTTGCCAATACATTCCAAGTATTGACCTATATGGCTGCAACGTCTCATGTTGCAGGATATTGACGAAGAGTAAGGTACCGTTAGGGTCGCGAGTCTGCACTCAAAGATCGCCAATGGCTATGATGGGACTCATCGTTATTTTCTGCTACTTTCCGCTGTTTGATTGAATAAAGCTACCCAAGTGCTATGCAGATTGTTTTATTTTAAACATTCTGGATCATACGTTGTAATAAATGATGCACTTGCTATTCTGGTATTCATCTATACTGTGTGTGCTAGCGAGTTCGATCCAGGGACTAGCACGGTAAGCACAGAGACTCAAATCCTTCGAGGTTTGGTCGTTACATGTAATTGTCATACAAACACATCGATACAATCAAGAAGGACGTAGGTGTTTACCTCTTCGAGAGGGCCTGGACCTGGGTAAACATTGTCTTTACAATCCCTGTTACACATCGATCCCAGATCCGCATCTCGGGACCCCCTACCCGAGATCCGCCAGATTTTCAGCTGAAGTTCATGAAGACATCCTCGGTTGCCAGGGTTTTTTCATATCACACATTTATGAACTGACTGAAATGTTTATCTATTTATGTTTGCACCCATTTGATTGAGCAATAGTCGTTTTCACTAGGGTGATCTCTCACATAAAAAAATTAAGTAGCTAGTGTTCTCCCAAGTGTAGCACTGTCTATATCATGTAGCTCTTTGGGGTATGTCATGTCCACATGAGTACGGACCTTTAGTTAAGTGCAAGGCAGATTACGGTTAGACCTCACTATAGGATCACTTGGTTTCTTAAACGATCAAGCAGGATAGTCTTGAGTTTGGAACACATACATCGAAAGATGAACAAGAGTCACATGGAGATGTCTCGGCAAGTTGGCTTACCGATTAAAATTCTCATCATCAGTGACGTCCACATCAATGGCGCTGCATTACTTTATTGGTCTTGAATCACTCATTTTTAATAATGAGAGACTAGCAAACATGCCCGTGCATTGCAATGGGATAAGCAAAATCACCTGACTCCAACACACGGGTCCACGTCATTTATTTTAATGTGGTACCCCATCTGTGTTCACCTTATCCTCCTCCCCTTGGTGACGACACATGGCCCATACGCACACCATGCGAAATTAAAGTTTAAGCTACTAACTTTGTAGTGGAATTGTCACGTCAGATGTCCTAGCGTAAGGACTTACGTGTGGAGCCATTTCTACGTAGTTAGCTTGAAGGGGTTTAACAGGACAAGGGACACAGAGAGTTTATACTGGTTCGGCCCCTCGCGGTGGAGGTAACAGCCTAATCCAGTGTAGGGTGGTTATTACTTGGGCTTCAGTTACCAGGGAGCGAATACGCTTGACCTAGTTCTCGATTTCTTTCCTTCCTGCCCTAACTCGCCGCTGAGTTGTCCCTTTATATACACAGGTTGACTCCCGGCGGCTTACAGAGTCCCAGCCGGCTCATAGACAACGTGTCCGGCTCGGTGACTAACTAAACCTGCCTTACAATACAATTTACTCCCATGGCGGTTCATCCTCTTGGGACCTAAGTCACCTCTGGGTCTTGGGCCGTCAGCGGGCTTGTTATGACCCGCCATGGGTTATCGTCAGTGGTATGACCCGGCCCCTCCTGGGCGGTTCATACCCAGTAGTTATATCCCCAAATTAGGCCCCAGGTTGATATGAACTTGTTCATATCAATCTTCAATACCTGACTTGTAAGAATCTGCATCACTTACAGTAACTCGCCATGATGTAAGCTCTCAAAATCTTCTTAAACTGTCATGACGTCGCACAAGGCCCATAACATCTTAACCGATCCTTATCTTATTAAACATCCCGAAAATCGAGGCATCCCTATAGCCATATGATGATTTCGGCCTCCTCGATTCCCGTGCATGCCTTGTATTCGCCCCCCTTATAAATAGGGACAGGGGTCTCTCTCATTTTTTCCCCTGCTTCCTTCTTCGTCTTCCTCCTTCTCTCAGCCGTACGAGCGCTCGAACTCCGCCATCGCGACCTCCAGCCGCTCCATCAACTCAGGCTGCCGAATTGACTTGACTGGACCCGAGAAGTCCGGTGCGCCACCGCTGATCCTCATCACCCGTAGGTGCACCTCCCCCCTTCATCTCATATCTGCATTAGGGTTTGGGCTGTTCATCGGCGTTCTTGCTGTTCTTCATTACTCTCTTCAACTCGAACAACTTTTAATCTGGATAGGCCGTAGATCTTGCGCGGAAGTAGTTTTATCACCATTTTCGTTATTAAAATTGCATCTCCCTGTAGAAAACCACATTGACGCGTCAAAGTTTTTCACTGCCGCCACCTTAGGTTTTACTTTCACTGCCTTTTCTGAACTGTCACAAATCCGAAATTATGGCTCCATCTTGTGAAATCTGTTTGTCTGCCCCTTAGCAAAATTTTCTCTTGATAGATTTAAATCCTCAAAACTGCCATGGCGGCTTATGACATAAACTGTGACCCATCATATAACATTAGGCCCCATGAAAGCCACCATCATCCACTTAGTTCGGAATCTGGCCATATCCTTCCGGTTTAACCAAGATGGCTTGTTCTGAACTAGATCTCTATAGCTTTATCCTTTTATAACGGTTGAAACAACAACTTGTAACTCGCCATATATCTGCCGTTTTAATAACATCTTGAATCGCTTATTGTAGGTCATGCACTCAATCATGACCAAGACAGTTACATCATACGACTAGGTCCCATCCATTGTCACCGAAGCAATGCTCGAAGATTATGTAAAGATTGGTTTCTTACCGGCCAAAGGCGTCATTCACTGGCGTGCTCCTAATCGGGGTGAAGACAAACCTTAGCCGCAAGCTGATGAAGTTATCGTTTTCACTGATCACATGAACCGGGGCTTCTCACCGCCCGAATCAACATTCTTCCGTGCCGTTCTGCATTTTATGCAACTTCATCCTCAAGATATCGGGCCCAACTCCATTTCCAATATTTGCAATTTGCAGGTCTTTTGTGAAGTATACCTTCAAGAAGAACCTAGTGTTGACCTCTTCAGAGAGTATTTCTACCTGAAGCGCCAGAATGAATTTACTGACGGCCCCAGCCAAGAACTCGGAGGGATCTCAATTCAGCGTCTCAGGGAAGCCATTTCCCTTATGCTTCGCTTCCAAGCCATCCCAAAGATTGGAATCAAACCTGGTTCTATTGCAAGGATACTTCTCATGCTGATGAAAATCCCTTACCAGGCTATCATGACCAACAGCTCAACCCGAAACATCCTCTTCTTGGCCGGCTTACCACTGTTGAACGGGCCAAACTTGCACCTACCTTCTCAAAGGTTAGGGCATTGTTGGGCAACATATGAATCGGGATTGATCTGGTTTGGTGCTGGGTAGCCTGGAGGATCATACCTTTAAGCCACCGACCTAGTTTAATGTGTACGTATACTGGTGACACCAAAGACCCGCTGCATTATAGTTCAACGTGTTTGACTGATAAAGCTATCAATTACATGACCAAGACTCTTCTCAATGAGATCTTGGAAAGTTGCAGCAGAGTGGGTCTAAATCCCTTCTGCAAACTTAACCTGGCACCAGAGGTATGTCTGTCCAGTTTATATATATTTTACTTCATTGCTCGTAGAATCTGAAAATCCTAACCTTTATTGTGAACTTTCTCATGCTGGATCCGCCTTTTGGGATAAGAGATATGATGAGAAAGCCGCCAAGAAGGCCAGGGCCAAGACCAAAGCCATGAAGAAGAACAAGAAGAAATCCACTGCTTCTGACACGTTTAACGTGGATGAAGATGAAGAGCCGGAGGTAGACCTTGATTCCCTTGGCTCCTTTTTCATCCATCTTATTGACATCAATTACTATTAGGACGACCCCGAGAGCAGCCAGGTGGTTGATGATGATGTAAACATTATTTCCTCTGACTCAGAGCCCTTGCCAAGACAGAAAATTCGACGCGTGATCCGAAAAGTAAGGTTTTCTCACCGTTTAGCTCACATGGATCCCAACTTTATTTTGAAGCAACAACAACATGAGAACCGGTGCAGAACCCGGACCAGCGGAGGCGGAGAAATTTCCTCCGATTTTCCTAACACGCCAGCCCCACGCAAACGCCGGAATGAGGTATTCAAAAATTCCGACTCTTATTTATTTTCACACAGACATTATTCATCCAATACTTCATGCTTCTGACTCAAATTACCAGGGGAACTCTCGCTCTTCGTCCAACGATTTATCTCAGACTCAGCTTCCTCCTTTCAAGACTGCCCCTGGGTACCAACTTTAATCTGTGTTTTTTAACATCTCTAGATTCATACTGACTTTCTGAATCCTCTTGCAGTGGGAAAGCAAAACCCAGCAAAAAGGCCAAAGTGAACAAGCCCACAGAAGATCCCAAGCCTCAAGAACCGGAAAAGCAAGCACCAATTTCTGAAGCCTCCGTGCAACAACCGAATGATCCCGCTGATGACCCGCCACTAGAAAATCGTGGTACCTCTGCCGACCCTATGGTTGCTGATCCCTTGGTTGTTGAACCGCCAAGCCCAACTAAACCTCCAAAACCAAACACCCAGGAAGTTGTGGTCACTGGCACCAGTTTTCAAGAACTGGGGAACCCTGTTGCTCTGGCTAAACATTCTGCCAAGGAAGAGCTGGTCGAGAGTCGCAAGGTCAAATTTGACATGGCCAATTACTCACATTTGAGTATTATTGAAATCCTCTCCGGCTACCTGAATCAAGTACACAACAACCGTGATCTGGAGATTGACATGGTCAAGCACATGCTTCAGAAACATGAGGTATTAATTCTTTCTCTCATATGAGATATATTCCTTTATCCCCCAAGTCTATTGAATATGATAGAATAGAATATACTGTAGACTTGCTAGACAGCCTTTTTACTATGCTTCTAAGTCAGAACCAGTAGCCCCCAAGGGTCGGCTTAAACTATTAAGTTAAGCCGGTTCTTCACTTAATAATGATCAACTTTGCATCTGTAGTCCCCAAGGGCCGGTTGAATCTATCAGAATAAACCAGGACTTGATAAGAAACCTCCTCTAGTCATCCGTGTGAACCAGGTAAACTCGGATAAATGATGAACCGGGGTCACCTATCATTGCATCATAAAACAAGCTTTGCATCCATTAGCCCCCAAATGCCAAGTGTTATTGCTTGCAAAGGGCTTGGGACTTGTAAATATATATAACTCCATAAAGAAACTTTCTGCACCCATTAGCCCCCAAGTGCCAAGTGCTATTGCTTGCAAAGGGCTTGGGACTTATCAATTGTTTCATAAATGTTCATATTTGTTTGGACTTTTCTTCTTTTAGGAAGCATCCAGTCAATTCCAATCTCAGCTGTCCGACTTGAAAACCCGGCTTGAAACACAAGAAGCTGAGACCCGGAAGGATGACTCCAAGTTCAAGTTTAGCTTGGATGAAAATGAAAAGCTCAAGACGGAATTTACCACGGAGAAAACCACCTGGGCTGAAGAGAAGGCTACCCTGATCCAAAGGGCTGAAAAAGCTGAGGCCTCATTGGAGGAGGTCACAACCGAACTCACGGGCTTAAAGCATCATATTAACTAGATGACATTTTCCATTTTTGATAAGAGCTGTTTATATCATAATGACTTTAACTACAATATGTCATGCAGGTCCCAGAAGCAGCAATGTTGAGAATGAGATGCTAATAAAGCTCAAGGCGGTTTATACATTAGTTGAACAACTGTGTACCGGAGCTCAACGCACATTAGCCACAATCTCCCCAAGTAAACAAACACCATCTCCTCTCAGCAACGTGTTAAGAAGCCTTTCCGTCTTGCCAGCCAGGATTGAAGAAAATAAGCGGTCGACTGCTAGAGCCGGTGCCCTTACGGCTTTAAGCCGGGCTAAGGCATGGCAGTCAGAATTAGACCCGGCCGAGCTAGCCACTTGCTGCCCCAGTCTAAAAGAGGACGGGTCTCCCTTTGACAAGAAATACTTTTCTGCCTTTGTAAAAGCGGTGCGTCCTTTGGCGAGTCTGCTTGTTGAAGAAACTGATCTGTCCAAGTATCAAGCGGCTTACACCGTAGAAAATCAGAAGATGCCCATGCCGGCTTATAAGATTGCAGATCTTATCCCTCCAATCCGTAAGCATACTTTTGCCCCAGAAATTGGTCCGTCTGAGCTTATCGATGATGATGCTGAATTTCAAGCCATGACTGGTATCAATTGGTCATTGCCTGACTTCCAGACGGTGGAGGAAGAAGAAGAACCGGCGCAGGATGACCCAGAAGCTTCAAACCGCCAAGGCCAGGGAGAACTGATCCATTGGGTGGTTCTTTATTTGCATCACTAGGAACTGCTTGAAAAACAATTTATCCATTTGGGCTCGTAGAGCCATGTAATAGGCTACTTAAGTACTGATCTGTCGTGCCATCGTGCACGTCTTGTTTGCATAACACTACTGATCAATCATTGGGAGATCCGTCCCTTATGCTTTATGGTATTATCAATTATGCAGATCTGGTTTGTCGTTTTTCCCTGTATATAAACAAACAACAAGTGCCCTGGTGGTTTATCCCAGGGCGGGTCATGATACCCCATATAAAGAACCACTAAGGACTAAATAGTCCATAATCAGGGACGGTTTGTCAAAACCTTATATAAAGAAATAAACATCATACATGTAATACTTGTTCATACTGCCGACTTATCGTAAGTCATCTGGTAAAGGCAATAGCCTATAGACAGAAGCACAATGCCATGTTCAATATACTCATACTGCCGTCTTACAACGCCGCATGCAACAGGGGGTGAGATCCCAAAATTTGAGCAGAAAGCTCTAAGTATATCATCACTATATCCTCGCGACTTAAAGTCCAAAGCCAGGCTGGGTTAATAATACTCCGGATAAAGATATACATGAACCATAAGACGACATGGCCCTAATTGGTTTTTCAACCATGTATTGACATGTCACAAGAGACAAAACTCCAAAAAAAATGTTCAACCCAAAGATAAATCAGAAAACAAGGCTTTCATAGGCTGCCAAGCCTAAAACTCAAGTGCTTTCATGGGCCGCACAGCCGCTGAGTTAAACCTTCATTCAAACCTTGTAAGCCGGACCTCACATGACCAATCGCCGTTTTAACATTGACAAGTTCAGGGTTTTTATAAGATTAACTGTCTAGAGTACAACGAGTCATTCTAGGATTACCTGGGCGGAGTGGCAGACTTACAAAGGCAGGATAACCCGGATTTCTTGGTGAATACACCAGGCGTCCAGGCCTAAAGGGTCATAGCTATGCTTAATGAGCCCCCAAGTAAAAGTTCATTCAGGCATATAAGCCGGAATCAGAGCAGTGCTCAATGCAGAAGCCCCCAAGTATGTTTTAATCGTGGCGTATAAGCCGGATCAAGAGGGTAGTCATGGCTATACTCAATGAACAAGAAGCCCCCAAGTGATCGTATGAAGTGACAATAAAGACTCATATTCTCAGAAATGAAACGATAGAGGCCCTGAATTATCAGGGATGCCGACTTTATTATATTCATGATAATATATACATGGATAAAGTATGTACATCACCAGAGCCGGTGGCTCAAGTGTAATAAGGATGAAGATGAGCAATGGTCCATGGCCGGCGGGTCTCCTCCTCCGACGTGCGTGAGTCCTTGTTGTCTCGAACATCGATAAGGTAGTATGACCCGTTGTTCAGATTCTTGCTGACCACAAAGGGCCCTTCCCAAGGTGGGGATAGCTTGTGCATGTCAGTTTGATCATGGATGAGCCGGAGCACCAAATCGCCTTCTTGAAAGGTCCTGGTTTTAACCTGGCGGCTGTGATAACGACGCAGGTCTTGCTGGTAAATCGTCGAACGAGCCGCTGCAATGTAACACTCCTCATCTAACAGGTCGATAGCATCCTATCGTTCTTTCTCATTATCTGCTTCAACATAAGTTGTCACACGGGGCGAATCATGACGTATGTCACTGGGGAGAACTGCCTCAGCTCCATAAACCATGAAGAAAGGTGTGTAACCCGTAGATCTATTGGGGGTGGTATTGATACTCCAAAGCACTGAGGGTAACTCCTCCACCCAACAAACCGGTGTTCTCTGCAAAGGAACCATAAGCCGGGGCTTGATACCTCTCAAAATTTCTTGATTATCTCGTTAAGCTTGGCCATTAGACTAGGGGTGAGCTACTGATGACACATCAAGCCGGATATGCTCTTGTTGACAGAATTCTTTCATTGCCCCTTTAGACAGATTAGTACCATTTTCAGTGATGATACTATGAGGATAGCCAAAACGAAAGATCACCTTTTTGATGAATTAAACCGTTGTTGCTGCATCACATTTGCTGACCGGCTCAGCCTCAACCCACTTTGTAAACTTATCAACCGCCACCAAGAGGTGGGTATTTTTATCCTTGGACCTTTTGAAAGGCCCAACCATATCTAGCCCCCAGACTGCAAATGGCCAAGTAATTGGAATCATTCTCAATTCTTGAGCCGGCACATGAGTCCCTCTTGAAAATTTCTAACAACCATCACATTTACTGACCAGATCTTCTGCATAAGCATGAGCCGTCAGCCAATAAAACCCATGACGAAAAGCCTTAGCAACGAGAGACTTGGAGTCGGCATGATGACCGCAATCTCCTTCACAAATCTCCCTTAAAATTTCACGGCCCTCCTCAGGAGAAACGCATCATTGAAACACCCCTATAACACTGCATCTGTGAAGCTCACCATTGATAATAGTCATTGACTTAGACCTCCGGGTTATCTGCATGGCAAAAGTTTCATCCTCAGGTGTCTCACCCCGGGTCATGTAAGCCAAATGCGGAACAGTCCAATCAGGGATAACATGAAGAGCCGCCACCAATTGTGCCTCCGGGTCAGGAACTGCTAAGTCCTCCTCCGTAGGCAATTTCACTGACGGGTTATGCAAAATATAAAGGAAAATATTAGGGGGAACTGGCTTACGCTGAGACCCCAGCCGGCTTAACGCATCAGCTGCTTCATTTTTCCTTCGATCAACATGCTCCACTTGATATCCTTTGAAGTGACCAGCAATAGTATAAACCTCTCGACGATAAGCCGCCATGAGTGGATCCTTTGAATCCCAAGTCCCTGAAACTTGCTGAGCCACTAAATCTGAGTCGCCAAAACATCTTACCCGGCTTAGATTCATCTCTTTAGCCATCTGAAGACCATGGAGTAAGGCTTCATATTCAGCTGCATTGTTAGTACAAGGGAACATCAACCTTAAAACATAACAAAATTATCACCTCGTGGGGAAGTCAATATAACTCCAGCCCCCGAGCCTTCCAACTGCCCGGATCCATCAAAATGAATAGTCCAATATGTATTGTCCGGCTTATCCTCATGCATCTCAATTCTATCCAATCATTGATGAAGTCCACAAGTGCTTGAGACTTTATAGCCATCCGAGGCACATATTTTAAACCATGGTGTCCAAGCTCAATGGCCCACTTAGCTACCCGACCTGTGGCTTCTCTATTTTGAATAATATCCCCCAAAGGAGCAGAGCTAACCACAGTGATGAGATGACCAAGGAAATATTGTTTCAATTTACGACTAGCCATGAACACGCCATAAACCAGCTTCTGCCAATGTCGGTATCTCTGCTTAGACTCAATGAGCACCTCACTGACATAATAAACCGGCCTTTGAACCGGATATTCCTTGCCAATGTGGGTATCTCTGCTTCTGCCAAAGGATGACACGCACAAATCAAGAACTAGGTCAAGCATATTCGCTCCCTGGTAATCAAAGCCCAAGTAATAACCACCCTACATTGGATTAGGCTGTTACCTCCACCACGAGGGGCCAAACCAGTATAAACTCTTTGTGTCCCTTTTCCCGTTTAACCCCTTCAAGCTAACTACATAGTGATGGCTCCACACCTAAGTCCTTACGCTAGGACATCTGACGTGACAATTCCATGACAACTGGCGCCCATCGTGGGGCTGGCGCATAGTGGTTTCGAGTTCTTGAAGGGCAATTTCGCAGGGCTCAAGGGGTACGCTGTGGGCCGGATGACCAAAAGTCATCGTGGCAAGCTTTACATCAACGATGAAGGCTGGGGCCCCAAGGCCGACTCAATCGATTACGGGTACCGGGTCCCCTTTGGCGGAATCCACGTCTTCATCAAGATTGGTGAGTCAGAAGCTGAGCCGGACATCTGCACCGACATCGTCGAGTCGGCTCGGCGCGCGCGACCCGCTAAGGCTAAAACCGCCCCAAAGCATGTTTTTGTTGGTTTCATTCATGGAGCGGAACTAGGAGGATCCGAGTCTCTGGTGGTGATACAGTTATTTACTTAGGCGACAAATCTTATATCGGTGAGACCAACTCCATCTACAAGGTTCAGGATGGCGGGCTTGGGGGGTGTTCCGATGGTGAAAGTATTCCGGACCGATACGAGCCGCCACACAGGGTCACGGTCTTCATGGCCGGGACGCAGCCAGCGCAGGACTCTACGACTTCAGCGGCAATGATCTCCGGGTCAGCAGCGGCAACGACTTTCGGGGCAGGAGGCCCTGTGCGCCCGCCGGCTCAAGTCTTGTCTGATCTATTGGATGCGCTGACCATGTTGTTAACGGCGGAGATTAACTCGGCAAATCAAACTAAGCATAACGCGGAGGTTGCAAAACTGCGTGATGAGATAGCACAAGCCAAGGAGGAGGTAAACATGGAGAACACCCGGATGGCAACGGAGCGAGCCGCCTTACAGAGGGAGGCAAAATGGCTTCAGGCAGAGAGCTTCCGCTTAAACATGGACTTGGATGCATCAAACACTGTTTTTAACAGAAGGCATGCAAGCAGGATGCCCCCGACTTACGATGCGAGGAACCTTTTCAACACGCCTGGGGCGGGACCCAGTAACCCGCCCGGTGCAAATCGGATCGCTGAGGCGCCAGCAGCTAGGGAACCGGGTAAGCCACGGGCTACAGATCCCCCACGTTTGAACTTAGCCCCTCCTCAGCGCGTTCCAACACCTCCAGGGCATTTTTCTAACCCTTTGGATAACATGATAGCTGCGGCTACCCGACTGGCGGCTCTCCCAGCTCAGGATGAGTCGCCAGCGGCGATGGAAATACGAAGAGCCGGAGAGCTTCTTCAGACGGTTGTGGCCCAGCAGGCGGCTTATTCGTATAGTCGTGATCGTATCCCCTCAACATCGCGTCCAAGCAAGAGTTATAGTAGGCACATTGATGAACCGGCCGTGTCAAGCAGTGAAAGGCACCGCACTCAGCCTCGTAGGCCTGACCCGCCGCATGTTGGTAATGATGCTTAGATTTTGGTAGACCAAGGCAGAGCGCGGCGTGAGGCAGAGCTGGCGGCTCAACAGCAATCACCGGGTTATCCTTCAGCGTCCGTGGAGGCAGGAGTAACCTCTAGAACCTTGGGTGTGCCGTGTTTAGTGTCGGCTTTACGCAATGAGCGCTTGCTTAAGGATTTCAAGGGCCCTCGTAAGGTGCCTAACTACATGGTGGATCAGCCCCCAGAGGCTTGGATTGAAAGTTATGAGATGGCCATGGAGATGCTGGATGTTGGTGATGCTGCATGTGCTAAGTATTTCACCATGATGTTGGATGGGCCGGCTCGTAGTTGGTTAAAAAGCCTGCCCGCTAATTCTATTGGATCATGAGCAGAGTTAAAGAGGCATTTTATTCAAAATTTCAAAGACACATGCAAACAGCCTATGTCGATTATGGATCTGGATTCTTGCGTTCAAGGGGAATGCAAGTCAACAACCCATTGGGTGCACCAGATCTCGTCTATCATACACTCGTCAGATAGTATCAATGCTGGTTCTGCAGTCTTGATGCCGGAGAAAAATTGCCGTTTCATCCCCCTTAAGAAGAAGCTGGGGCGGCTTAAGCGCCACTGCAACGACATGGTGGGGGGGGCTAATGGCGGCTCTCATCAAGTATGCCGACTTTGATAGTACCAAGGACCCCGAGTCTGATGATGATAAGCCGGGTAAGGGAAAGAAGGGCAGCAATATGAAAGGGCAACAACATAACCCGGCAAGTCAAGGCGGCAACGGTAAGCGTAAGGTTGACGGTAATTTCGATTTTGTGGCTAACACCAATGCACAGAATAATAATCAGCGTCGCAAGGGAAGCCCAGCCCAAGGGTCGCGGTTCAACCTTGATGCAGTGATGAATCAGCCTTGTCCAAGGCACGGTACGCGTGAAAAGCCAGCTACTCATCTGTGGAAGGATTGCTACATCATGAAGGAGTTTAAGAATTACAATTTTTTCAATCATGGCCCGAATGGCGGTGCTGGATCCGGCTCTCACGGACCTGGCTTTGGTGGTGGCGGTTCAAACTCTAGCTTTCAGGGTCGAGGAAATCAAGGTGGTTTTAATCAGCAGTCTGGCCAAGGAAACCAGCAGTAGCAGTCTGGTTATCAGAGTAATCCAAAGCAGCTGAATGGTGGTCAGTATCATGTGTTCACCACAAGTCTGTGCAAGCGAGATCAGAAAATCCATAAGCGGGCGGTGAACTCTGTTGAACCGGTGGCGCCCCGATACTTAAAGTGGTCTGAGCAGCCTATTATATGGAGCCGAGAAGATCACCTGCCCCGGGTCAATAATCCGGGTCAGCTAGCATTGGTGGTTGCTCCACGAGTAGGAGGATATAAACTCACAAAGGTGCTCATGGATGGAGGCAGCAGTATCAATATCCTTTACTATGAGACCTTTTGTCGTATGAATTTGACTGACAAGCACTAGTAGAAAAAGGGCCTAATGTGAAACTCATTAGTCCCGGTTTGTAATTCAACCGGCGCTAATGTGACCATTAGTGCCGGTTCCAACGGCTAGGCGGGCGGCACTCATTAGTACCAGTTCGTGGTGAACCTTTAGTACCAGTTTGTGCCACGAACCGGTACTAAAGAGGTGGTGGCCTTTAGTACGGGTTGGTGGCTCCAACCGGTACTAAAGACCCCCCCCCCCTTTAGTACGGGTTCGTGCCACCAACCGGTACTAAAGGGGTGCGCTGCCACCCGCAGTGCATAATGTTTAGTCCCACCTCGCTAGTTGAGAGGAGCTCGCACCGGTTTATAAGCCCCGCCGCGGCTACCGTGTCGAGCTCCTCTCTAAGCAGGCCTTTGTGGGCCTATTACAAGTCTTCTGCCCTGTGGGCCCTACCGGGCCGTATGGGCCTGCATCCTGGCCCAACTAGAGGTTGGGTTTCTAGTCGAATGCAGGTCGTGCCGGCTCAGTAGGTGGGCTGTTTTGTTTTATTCAAAAAAAATTAAAAAAAATCCTTTAGACCACGGCGCGCCTCGTGCCACGTGGTGGCCCTTTAGTGCCGGTTTGTGCTGAACCGGGACTAAAGGGGGGACATTTAGTCCCCACACTTTAGTGCCGATTGCAGCAACCGGCACTAAAGGCCCCTACGAACCGGTAATATAGCTCTGTTTTCTACTAGTGAAGGATCTTAGGCCATCTTCTACTATCTTTCATGGAGTGGTGCCTGGTAAGTCGGCGTATCTTGTGGGTAGGATAACACTGGAAGTGGCTTTTGGAGATGACAATGATTCCAGAGCCGAGAAGTTAACCTTTGAGGTGGTGAAAATTAAGAGCCCATAACATGTTTTGTTTGGGCGGCCGGCTTATGCCCAGTTTATGGCACGAACGTGTTATGTTTATTTGCAGCTTAAAATGCCGGGTCACAAGGGCACCATCATGGTGCATGGCTATAGAAGAATCGCTCTGGATTGTGAAGAGGGTGATGCTGCTTATGCTGAGTTAGCTTGTGTCACCGAGGAATTAAAGTTTTATAAAGACAATGTTGACCAGGCGCATATGACACCTTTGAATAAGCCAACGACAGAGAATGAGCCCTTAATGAAGTTTAAGTCGGCAGATGATACTAAGATGGTTGATTTTGTTCCTGGCAATTCTTCAAAGCAGTTCAGCATCAGTGCTAACATGGATCCGATATAGAAAGGCACGCTCATCGAGTTCATTCGTGAGAACAGGGACATCTTTGCATGGAAGCCTTCTGATATGCCAGGTGTACCGAGGGAACTCGTTGAGCACACTCTTAATGTGGATACCAAGTTTAAGCCGGTCAAACAGTTTGTTCGCCGGTTCAATGAGGAAAGGCGCAAGGCAATTGGTGAAGAGGTGGTCTGGCTCTTAGCGGCAGGGTTCACCATTGAAGTTTTTCATCCTGAATGGTTGGCTAACCCGGTGTTAGTACTTAAGAAAAATGGCACTTGGTGCATGTGTGTGGATTATACGGACCTTAACAAGGCATGTCCAGCTGATCCTTTTGCTCTCCCTCGTATTGATCAGATTATTGATGCTATGGAGGGTTGTGAGCGCTTGAGTTTTTTGGATGCTTACTCTGGTTATCATCAGATCAAAATGGCAGTTAAGGACCAGGAGAAGACAACTTTCATTACTCCTTTTGGACCCTTCTGCTATGTGTCTATGCCTTTTGGGCTAAAGAGTGCCCAAGTGATGACCCACAAGTGTAGGGGATCAATCGTAGTCCTTTCGATAAGTAAGAGTCTCGAACCCAATGAGGAGCAGAAGGAAATGATAAGCGGTTTTCAGTAAGGTTTTCTCTGCAAGCACTGAAATTGTAGGTGATAGATAGTTTTGTGATAAGATAAATAGTAACGAGTAACAAGTAAACAAAGTAAATAAAGTGCAGCAAGGTGGCCCAATCCTTTATGTAGCAAAGGATAAGCTTGGACAAATTCTAATAATGAGAAAGGAGCTCCCGAGGACACATGGGAATTATCGTCAAGCTAGTTTTCATCACGTTCATATGATTCGCGTTCGGTACTTTGATAATTTGATATGTGGGTGGACCGGTGCTTGGGTACTTCCCTTACTTGGACAAGCATCCCACTTATGATTAACCCCTATTGCAAGCAACTACAACAAAAGTATTAAGGTAAACCTAACCATAGCATGAAACACGTGGATCCAAATCAGCCCCTAACGAAGCAACGCCTAAACTAGGGTTTAAGCTTCTGTCACTCTAGCAACCCATCATCTACTTATTACTTCCCTATGCCCTCCTCTAGGCCCAATAATGGTGAATGTCATGTAGTCGACGTTCACATGACACCACTAGAGGAGAAGACAGCATACATCTCATCAAAATATCGAACGAATACCAAATTCACATGAGTACTAATAGCAGGACTTCACCCATGTCCTCAGGAACAAACGTAACTACTCACAAAGCATATTCATGTTCATAATCAGAGGTGTAATAATATGCATTAAGGATCAGAACATATAATCTTCCACCAAGTAAACCAATAAGTATCAACTACAAGGAGTAATCAACACTACTAGCAACCCACAGGTACCAATTTGTGGTTTTGGATACAAGATTGGATACAAGAGATGAACTAGGGTTTGAGAGGAGATGGTGCTGGTGAAGATGTTGATGGAGATTGACCCTCTCCCGATGAGAGGATCGTTGGTGATGACTTCCCCCTCCCGGAGGGAAGTGTCCCCGCAAAACAGCTCAGCTAGAGCCCTAGATTGGTTCCGCCAAGGTTCCGCCTCGTGGCGGCGGAGTTTCGTCCCGTAAGCTTGCCCACGATTTTTTCCAGGGTAAAAGTGATGATATAGCAAAAGATGGACATCGGAGGCCCATCAGGGTGGCAGGAGATAGGGGCGCGCCCTATAGGGGGGCGCCCCCTGTCTCCTGGACAGGGTGTGGGCCCCCTAGTGTATTTCTTTTGCTCAGAAATTCTTATTAATTCCAAAAAGTTGTTTCATGGAGTTTCAGGACTTTTGGGGTTGTGCAGAATAGGTTTCCAACATTTGCTCCTTTTCCAGCCAGAATTCCAGCTGTCGGCATTCCCCCTCTTCATGGTAAACCTTGTAAAATAAGAGAGAATAGCCATAAGTATTGAGATATAATGTGTAATAACAGCCCATAATGCAATAAATATTGATATAAAAGCATGATGCAAAATGGACTTATCAACTCCCCCAAGCTTAGACCTCGCTTGTCCTCAAGCGGAAGCCGATATCGAAAAATATGTCCACATGTTAAGAGATAGAGGTGTCGATAAAAATAAAATAGGGACATAAGGGCATCATGATCATTCTTATAATAGCAACATATATAGAATTTATCATATGATTTCTATGCTTGAGTAACAATCAATTCACAATGTCAAGTATGGTTCAAAAACTTCATTGGGAACTAACAAACTATAATCTCAGTCATTGAAGCAATTGCAATTTATCGTAACACCAGAAAGAGTCAACAATAGAGCTTTTCAGCAAGTTCACATACTCAACTACCTTGTAGTCTTCTATAATTGCTAAAACTCACGCAATACTTGTGGTTATGGAGTTTCAGACGGACACTGAGAAAAATAGGGGCTTATTGTGTTGCCTCCCAACGTATTCACCTTTAGGTGATGTCAACAATAATAGCCCATGCTAACGAACATCCAATTGGATATATATATATATATATATATCATGATCTTACAAACATGAGGAGCTTGCCAAAGGATAAAATGAAAAAGGGAAAGGTGAAGATCACCTTGACTTAAGCACAAAATAAAAGCATAAAGTAAGAACATGAAGTAAAAGATAGGCCCTTCGCAGAGGGAAGCAGAGGTTGTCATGCGCTTTTAGGGTTGGATACACAAAATCTTAGTACAAAAGAATGTCACTTTATATGTCACTTCTGTATGGACCTTTATTATGCAATCCGTCGCTTTTATTGCTTCCATAAAAAGATCGTATAAAGCTTATTTTCTCCGCACTAATAAGTCATGCATATTTAGGGAGCAATTTTTATTGCTTGCACCGATGACAACTTACTTGAAGGATCTTACTCAATCCATAGGTAGATATGGTGGACTCTCATGGCAAAACTGGGTTTAAGGATTTGGAAGCACAAGTAGTATCTCTACTTGGTGCTGGGAATTTGGCTAGCATGAGGGGGGAAGGCAAGCTCAACATGTTTGGAAGGTTAATAACAATATACTTTAACTGAGATGTGAGAAAACATAAACCATTACGTTGTCTTCCTTGTCCAACGTCAACTCTTTTAGCATGTCATACTTAATGAGTGCTCCCAATTGTAAAAGGTGTCCAAGATAATATATTTATATGTGAACCCCTCTTGCCTTATCACTTCCTATTAATTGCAACGATGACCAAGGTTAAGTTCATCAACTCTCAACAATTTTTATGCCTCATACTTTCTATATGTGAAGTTATCACTATCCATAAGATCAATATGAACTCTTTTATTCTTTTTACTTTCTCAAGATCATAGCAACATAGCAAAGCCCTTGACTCAACATTAATCTTTATTATAGATAGCTCGCGGACTAGATTACAAAAGGAGATCATAAAGCAAAACTCAAACTACTTGATATCAAAACTTCAATCAACTAGATCAAGAAACTACTGAAAGGATCGAACTAGATAAAGCGGTAAAGATAGGAGTGTGATGGTGATACGATACCGGGGCACCTCCCCCAAGCTTGGCAGTTGCCAAGGGGAGTGCCCATACCCATGTGATTATGTCTCCTTCTTCACGGTTAGTGTTATGATTTTCTTGGCGATGATGCCTGAGGGAGTCCCGGATTAGGGGGTGTCCGGATTGCCGGACTACCATCATCGGCCAGACTATCATCGGCCGGACTATCATCATCAACCGGACTCCAAGACTATGAAGATACAAGATTGAAGACTTCACTCCGTGTCCGGATGGGACTTTCCTTGGCGTGGAAGGCAAGCTTGGTGATACGGATATGTAGATCTCCTACCATTGTAACCGACTCTAGGTAACCCTAGCCCTCTCCGGTGTCTATATAAACCGGATGGCTTTAGTCCGTAGGACTACAATCACGACAACCCTTACAATCACAACAACCCTTACAATCATACCATAGGCTAGCTTCTAGGGTTTAGCCTCCTTGATCTCGTGGTAGATCCACTCTTGTAAACATCCACAATATCAATATCAATCAAGCAGGACGTAGGGTTTTACCTCCATCAAGAGGGCCCGAACCTAGGTAAACATCGTGTCCCTTGTCTCCTGTTACCATCCGCCTAGACGCACAGTTCGGGACCCCCTACCCGAGATCCGCCGGTTTTGACACCGACATTGGTGCTTTCATTGAGAGTTCCTCTGTGTCGTCACCGATAGGCGTGATGGCCTCTTCAATCGATAACGACGCAATCCTGGGTGAGACCTTTCTCCCCGGACAGATCTTCAGATTGGCGGCCGCATCGCGGGCCAACTCGCTGGCCATCTGGAGCAGATCGAAGCTACGCCCTGGCCGTCAGTCAGGTTTGAAGCTTAAACTTCACGGCCGATGTCGCGGGACTTGATCTCGATGGATCTGAGCCACAGCCGAAGCGTGCCGCGCTATCACGATGGGCATGACCTAACTCGCCGCGGACAGCACCTTGAGGCCGCACCGGATCCGCTCGACTCATAGTCCGGAGCCGATCGCTCGAATCGAGGACGGATGGCTGGACACCGCCTCGGGAGCCGCAATCTCTACGGCGATGGAGCCGAACACTTACCTTGTCCCACATAAAGCCCATGAATCCGAGGTGCCGGACTCCCTGCCGGACTCCGAACCTCCTGCGCCCCCGCCAGTCGAATCCGATTGGGCGCCGATCATGGAATTCACCGCTGCGGACATCTTTCAGCACTCGCCCTTCGGCGATATCATAAATTCATTGAAGCATCTCTCGCTATCCGGAGAGCCCCGCCAAGCTACGGCGGGGACGGTTGGGACGCGGATGACGAAGAAATTCAGATCCCACCCACCACCCACTTCGTAGCCACCGCCGGCGATTTAACCGACATACTCGACTACGACCAAGACATCGACGGTATGGACGACGATGCGGAGACTCCCAAGAACCAGTGCCTACAGGACATTGGAAGACCACCTCGTCATACGACATATACATGGTGGACACCCCGGAGGGAAGCGATAACGAGGAACAACGGGACGCGGCAGAGGATAATCTCATCGATAAAGAACCAAACGGCGACGCAACGCCGCCCTAAGTCCCGCCCGATCAAAGCAGCCTTCCTAACGACCCAGCGATAGAGCAGGGCAAGCCAGCGGACGACGAACAGGATGAGCCGGATAATCAACCCCTTCACGGAGCAATCAACAGTCCGACCACAACACCAGAGCATAAGAACATACGCAAAAAACTAGTCGCCACTGCAAGAAGTTTGAAGAAGGCGAAACGGAAGCTCAAAACAGCAGAAGACACGCTCAGAATGAAGTGGAGCAAAGTATTCAAGACCGCAGAAAAACATGGCAATGGCCATCAAACTAAGAGCTACCCGAAGCGCAAGTTGCTGCCAGAATTTGACGAGGAAGCCATCGAGCCTTCACAGTCAAAAAATAAAGAGGCCGCCTGGCCGGATACACGGCCAGATGACAGGCCCAAAGCGACAAGCGGGGCTGCACAGAAGCCGAATTATAATCCTGGTAAAACGGACAGCCCAACCAGGTCCATCTACGGGCCAAAAAAGAGGACCCCAGGAAGTAACACACCACGACAAGTGTTCGAAGACAGCGGCACACCCAAATACAGGGGCGCCGCACACCCGCTATGTTTCGCCGATGGGGTGCTGGATCATGAATTTCCAGCAGGGTTTAAACCCATAAACATAGAGGCATATGACGGCACAACAGACCCCGGAGTCTGGATAGAAGACTACATACTACACATACACATGGCTAGAGGAGATGATCTCCACGCCATAAAATATCTACCCCTCAAGCTCAAAGGGCCAGCTCAGCATTGGCTCAAAAGCCTCCCAGAAAACACTGTTGGAAGTTGGGAAGAGCTTGAGGACGCGTTTAGAGCAAATTTTCAAGGGACTTATGTCCGCCCTCCGGATGCCGACGATCTGAGTCATATAATCCAACAGCCCGGAGAGTCAGCGCGCAAATTCTGGAACAGGTTCCTTACCAAAAAGAACCAAATAGTCGACTGTCCGGACGCGGAAGCCTTAGCAGCTTTTAAACACAACGTCCGAGACGAATGGCTCGCCAGACACCTCGGCCAAGAGAAGCCAAGAACAATGGCCGCGCTAACAAGCCTCATGATGCGCTTTTGCGCAGGAGAAGACAGCTGGCTAGCAAGATGCAGCACCAGCGACCGAGTACATCCGAGATCGAGATGGAACGGAAAGCCACGGCGCAGGAAAGATCAGCGCGGAATAAAGAAAAAGCCCACAGGCACGGCGGTCAAGGCCGGATTCAAAAGCTCGTGGCGGACAATAAAACACGGCCTCTTAAGGACAACAGAGACGAGCTATCAAATTTAAACAAAATTTTAGATCGGATATGTCAAATCCACGATACCCGGAAGGCTCGCAAACCATACCAACCGAAATTGTTGGGTTTTAAACAGTCCGCAGACTTAATGCGGACACAAGGAAACTCGATCACGCCAAGCGAGGACAATGACGAGCCCCACCAGCAGAGCACCGGAAGTCAAAGGACTTTCCCTCGAGAAGTCAAAACAGTAAACTTGCTTCACGTGATAACACGGAAAGCCAACACGGCACTCGCCAAGACAAGTGTCGGACGATCCACCCCAGTGGACCAAGGTTGGATGTCAAAACCAATCACTTTCGACCATCTGGATTAGTCCAGAAGTATCCAGAGCACAGGATAGACTGCCCTGATATCGGATCCCATAATAGACGGACTGCAATTAACGCAGGTGTTGATGGACGGCGGCAGTGACTTAAACCTGCTATATCCGGACACAATCCGCAAGTGGGGATAGACCCTATTACAATTCGGCATAGCCGCACTTCCTTCAAAGGAGTGGCGCCAGGCCCTTAAGCCAGCTATCAAGCACCACCGGACGGGAAGCTCTCGTCCGCTTCAATACAATACCACATTCCGCGTCTCTTACGCTTAAAATGCCCGGTCCACGTGGCATCGTTTCATCATAGGGTCGCCGGAGACCCCGAACACGGCTGGACGAGTCCGGAATAAATAAGCTAGGGGCTACCTAGCCGCACACCCCTTCACAAGGGTTTGCGCATATAAGCCACAATGAGCTAGCATAGGCTCAGCTTTCTTAATCTATATTTCAATTTTTATGCACTTTCTCGCACGATTTCTTTTCCAACCAAGTTCTTCTCTTTTTACAGATGAACAGCATGCACACCCGTCCAGGATGCGGCACAACGGAGACACAGGCGCAGACGTGCAGTAGGGACCCGTTGCAAGGACTCTTTTCAGACTAAGACCCTCGTAAACCTTTCTTACTGTCTCTTGTTGCTATAATCCCTGGTTTATCATTATAACCAGAGTGGAGATCTGGCGTTTTGGCATCGGCCGCGCTGTAAGAACCTGCCCGTGCACTGGACACAAGGGGCTTAGGGCTTTGTTTTGCCCGCTATTATAAAGACCGAACACCTTCGGGAGTGTTCGGCGTCTCGAGTTAGGCCTTATATGCATCAGCTCCGAATCATGTCTTGGGTCAAATGTTGGGTTTGCCCGGCTCCTGTGTTTTGCTGCCTTACGTTCCGTATCATCGGCTAACGCGGCTCCAGGAGAACTACTGCGATTGTGCCCCAGTTCGGCTGGGCGAGCACCTCAGTAGAGAAAGCCGAAAACTGACTGTCATGATACAGCGAGAGACTGGTCAACCACTCGATCGACCTTGGGAATGTTTAGGATTCCTCCGCTTTGACGAAGGGCCGTTTCCCGGCCAGGCACATACGCGCCCCGAATTCGGAGAGCACGGTGCCCCCAGGGGCTATGTCGTAGCCCCACCCTCGAACTCCATGGCTAAGTGAAAGTGATAAAGCATTATAGTCCGGTTGCCTCGTTTGCTATGCTACCACCTCCTTTACAGGACCGAGACGTCGGATTAAGTGTGAAAATGCGCTATTTTTTGCGAACACCCCCGCACCTTGTGCGTGGGGGCTGAAGCCGACGACTGCCATCTTTCAGGTTATACATACGTATACATGAACGGCCGCAAAGGAGATATTCTATTACTTGAACGCACAAGTATAAAAGGCACTTACATCATAAATATCATTTTTACATCATATAAACGTTCATTCGAACGTAACATTTTTTGAGCACCGCGACTCTATTACACGAGCACCAGGCAGCACTTCGCCAAAATAGTGCTCGGCGGGTAGCCGGTTATTATCCGAACCCGGGGTCGCAATAGAGGTGGCATCCATCTCTGTCCAATGTGTCTTGACACAGGCGAGCGCCATCCGCGCACCCTCTATGCAGGCCGACCGCTTCATCGCCTTGATATGCGGCACCGCCCCAAGAAATTGCTGCAATAAGCCAAAGTAACTCTTCAGCTGAGGCCTGTCCGGCCGGATATGGGTCACTATATCTGCCATAGCAAGCCTGGACAACCTATTTAGCTCAGCCCACTCAGTCAAGCGATCGGTCAGCGGAAGTGAACGCTCCGGACTATGGAATTGAGACCAAAACAGCTCTTCCGTCTGGTGATCCTTCTGGCTTCGAAAATGCACAACGGCATCCGCCGCACTCGCTGCTAAGTCCATATAAGGGTCCTCCGGACACCACAGTTGGCCCAGCTGAGCATATTTTGGATCCGTGAACCTTCGTCGCAGCAGAAAAGGCTTGCCAGCTACAATCTCCCCGGCCTGGTGCAGCTCTTCCTTCATAGCCCGCATTGCAGAGCGGGCATTCTTGGCTTCGGCGGTGGCCTTCCGCAGGTCTTCTTGCCCCGCTAGGCGCTCCTTCCCAAGTGCCTCATTGCGGTCGGTAGCCTCTTTTAACTTCACAGCCATTTCGGCTATCTCTTCCCTGCTCCGGCAGTGTGCGGCCCTTTCGGCCGCTAACTCCTCGGCCGCCTTCGAGGCTGCCGCATTACTCCTTCCGCCTGCTCCTTGGCTTGAGCAAGTTCGCCCAAGACTCTCCACGGCAGCGGCACTATCTGCATTTCACGCACATATTGTAAGGAGTTGGCTTGGCTCCTTACCACGTGACGCGCAGTAACACTTACCTTGCGACTCATCAAGTCGCTTTGCTGATCAGCGATGTCTTCATCCGCCACATCGAGTTGCCGCTTTAGTTCAGCAACTCCATCAGTCCGGCTGGCCCCCGGACGACCCGCCACCTGCATCGGCACGACGGGAATTTAAACCTGCGATTTTGATCCTCGGCACGCTGTCGATATCGACAACCTACCGAGTCTCAGGGGCTACTATCTATACATGGCGCATTCTATATGCAAAACTGTTAAAAGGTGTGTCATTTTTACGTACCTCAAACCCCGCCAGTAAACTCCTGACGGCATCATGCAACCCGCCTTCGACGGACGAAATCCTTTCAATCACCATGTTCATCAATGCGTGCTGATCTTCTGAGATAGACGCCTTCTCAAGCAGATCCTTCAGCCGTACACCAGTTGGCGCCGAACTATCCGGCTTTGCCACACCCGGGGCTCCCTCCGTGACGACACTTCAGGCTCGTCCGCCCTATCCAACGGCGCCCCGGACGGGGGCGTCTCGCTCTCTATCATCTCCGGACGAAGGTCCCCGGAAGACGAGCTCATCTGCGAAGGACGGAGATCCGAACTACAAGGTAAAAACTTTAGTTATCCTCAGAAGCACAAATAGGGATGTCCCTTATTATAAAACTCCTTTCTTTCAACTTACGGCTCATTGGAGGGCTGGCTCATTAAGGGAGATTGTGCGGCCGGGCCTACCCGGACGCAGGACCCTCCGCGAAGATTTCTTCCCCGCTTAGGGCTTTTTCCCCGGTCCTCGGAGGCAGTCCTCTTCTCCCTTGGTAGGAGGGATTCTCGATCCCCTCGTTCAAGAGCCTCCTCAGCGAGGCAGTAGCTTTCTGCTTTCCCCTTCGCCTTCCTCCGGCGCAACCTCAAGCATCCGGACCAGCACGGATCCGCGGTCTCGGGGGGGCCGGACACCGTATTAATTTTGCTTCCGCTATCCACTCCTGTGTAGAAGGAGATCAGTCATAAGGCGGATCATCGAAAGGCAAACAAACGGTATGTCCGGACTTGGAACTACTTACTTGAGTATCCGGACGATTGCAGCTTAGTCCAGCATCCTCGGTCAATTCCGGACGCACCTCTTGCGATCCGAAGAATAAGTTATACATCTCCAGGGGTGTCATACCCATGAAGTGTTGAAGAATCCGTGGGCCCTCCGGATTGAACTCCCATAGCCGGAGAGGATGGCGTTTGCAGGGCAGGAGACGCCTAATTAGCATAACCTGCATCACCACCACCATATCGATCTCCCTCGTTAGGAGATCTCGAATCCGGCCCTGCAGTAGGGGCACGTCCTTTGATGGACCCCAGTTGAGCCCTTGGTTGACCCACGATATCAATCGTCGTGGAGGTCCCGGGCGGAATAGGGGAGGCGGCTTTTGTCTGCGGCCCCTTGGAACGGTAATATAGAACCACTCTTGCTGCCACAGGCCGAGCTCCTCTTGGAAGGAGCCAGCAGGCCATGGGGCATCGGCCCTCCTACTTATGGCCGCCCCGCCACACTCCGCTTGACGCCCCTCGATCATCTTCGGCGCCACATTGAAGGTCTTCAGCCACAGGCCGAAGTGAGGGGTGACGCGGAGGAAGGCTTCGCAGACGACAATAAATGCGGAGATATGGAGGATGGACTCCGGAGCCAAATCATGGAATTCCAACCCGTAGTAAAACATGAGCCCTCTCACAAAAGGATCCATCGGGAAGCCTAAACCCCGACGGAGGTGGGAAACGAAGACGACATACTCGCCGGGCTCAGGGGTGGGGATGGCCTGCCCTTCGGTAGGCAACCTGTGCGAAATCTCGTAAGACAGGTACTTGGCCTCCCGCAGCTTCAGCACGTCCTCCTCCGTAATGGAGGAGGGCATCCACCGGCCCTGGAGGTCGGAACCGGACATCGTTGAAGGTCCAAAGCGCTCGAATCTGGAGCTCTAGGTGCTGGAACTTGGAGCGTGGAGAGGATTCGATGGAATATTGAAGAAAAAGAAACGAGCCTCGGTCCCGTTATAAAGAGGGAGGATACCAAGAGCCGTCTCCGTGGCCGTTTGGGACTCGTCTTCGATAGAGGCGTGGCGATTAACGGGCGCGTTGGGTTACCCACTTCGTATTGATGAGAATCCCGGATTAAGGGGAAACACGATCTCTGCTTCGACAAGACGTGCCAAGGAAACCGCTTCGCTAAATGCGCTAAGGTGGTAAAGTAAAAAACAATTTGAGTAATGGCTTGGTAGTGGTGTGACATCATGCCACGGAAAACGCCGCAGATTGAACTCGTGTATATATTATTATCTCTCTACGGTGGAATGTGGAATTTATTTTGCAGAGCGGACACTATCTGGTGTTCACAATCTTCTATCATTTGGAGGAGGAACCCGCCTTGCAATGCCAAGCAATATACGCCGGACTTATCGTCATTGAAGCCTAGTTCAGGCTACCGAGGAGTCGGATTAGGGGTGTCCGGATTGCGGACTACCATCATCGGCCGGACTATCATCATCAACCGGACTCCAAGACTATGAAGATACAAGATTGAAGACTTCACCCCGTGTCCGGATGGGACTTTCCTTGGCGTGGAAGGCAAGCTTGGTGATACGGATATGTAGATCTCCTACCATTGTAACCGACTCTAGGTAACCCTAGCCCTCTCCGGTGTCTATATAAACCGGATGGCTTTAGTCCGTAGGACTACAATCACAACAACCCTTACAATCACAACAACCCTTACAATCATACCGTAGGCTAGCTTCTAGGGTTTAGCCTCCTTGATCTCGTGGTAGATCCACTCTTGTAAACATCCACAATATCAATATCAATCAAGCAGGACGTAGGGTTTTACCTCCATCAAGAGGGCCCGAACCTAGGTAAACATCGTGTCCCTTGTCTCCTGTTACCATCCGCCTAGACGCACAGTTCGGGACCCCCTACCCGAGATCCGCCGGTTTTGACACCGACAATGCCCTTCAGGATACGGTTCTCCTCCTCGAGCTTATTGACTTGTTGTTTGAGGTCCATAATTTCTTTACGGAGCTTGCCCGTAACGGCCAAATCTCGTTTTACCCAAGGATGCTGCATAGCTTCTGGAGAACAAGTGAAACTCTTTTGCATATTTTCATAAGAAAGAAATCTAGAGTTGGAGGGAGTGACCGAGATAGGGACAACCAGGCTAGGTAGTTCCCCCATAGTGAATTCTGCTCGGAGACGAGAGGTAACTTCTTGATCCTCCTCCATGGCATCTATCCTTTTCAAATCCTCCATCTCATCCTCCGTTGATGGTCCAAAGTGATGAGCATAGCTAATTGCTCCTGGTACCAGTGCTGGATGAGACACCCGACTCTCCCCGACTGACTCCTGAGAAGACATCTTGCTCTTGATCTGCAACAGGAAACAGCTCGAAACGAAAACTGAGGATATTTGCATAATACGGTGGTCAAAACCTCCGGGAGTATATATAATGAACTTTTACCGACCAAAATACGTAACGTGCAAGAAAACGGAGTCCGGGAGGCACACAAGGTGCCCACGAGACAGGGGGCGCGCCCAGTAGGGCGGGGCCGCCCTCCACTCTCGTGGGAGCCTCGTTGTCGGTGTCAAAACCGGCGGATCGGGGGTCCTGATCTGTGCGTCTTAGGCTGATGGTAACAGGAAGCAAGGGACACAATGTTTACCTAGGTTCGGGCCCTCTCGATGGAGGTAAAACCCTACTTCCTGCTTGATTAATATTGAAGATATGAGTAGTACAAGAGTAGATCTACCACGAGATCATAGAGGCTAAACCCTAGGAGCTAGCCTATGATGGTATGATTGTAATTGTGATCGGCCTTCTAAGGACCATCCTCTTCGGTTTATATAGACACCGGAGAGGGCTAGGGTTTACATAGAGTCCGTTACAAGGAAGGAAATATAATATCCGGATCGCCAAGCTTGTCTTCCACGCAAAGGAGAGTCCCATCCGGACACGGGCCGGAGTCTTGTGTCTTGTATCTTCACGCTTCAATAGTCCGAACAATGTACATAGTCTAGCTGTCCGGATACCCCCTAATCCAGGACTCCCTCAGTAGCCCCTGAACCAGGCTTCAATGACGATGAGTCCGGGGCGCAGTCTTGTCTTCGGCATTGCAAGGCGGGTTCCCTCTCCGAATACTCCAAGGTTATTGTCGAACACGTAGACCGTGTCCGGATCTGCAAAATGATCTTCACATACCGTCGTAGAGAGAACGATATTTCAAATGTACTCTACTGACAACTTTCTAGACAGTGCGACATGCCATCACGGTCGGGTCATTATCCGAGCCATTTTCCCAGATCCAGCCTCAGCGTATATTGCGAGGCGGTTTCCTCGGCACGTCTTGTCGAAGCAAAGATCGTGTGCCCTTATCACGGGATTCTCATCAATACGGGTATGGGTAATCCAACCGCACCGCTAATCGCGGCGAGTGGGAGGTGAGCGGGTTCCACCAGGCAAGTGGGGAGGTGCAAAAAGCTTTTACCACCTCTTATAAAGAGATAAGGTCTCTTCCTCTTTACCCACGCCTTCTCCTTCCGCTAACTCATTCCCCTCTGCTCGAGCCCTAACGCCCAAGCACTCTTTTTTTCCATCGGAGAGAGGTTTTCCAAAGATGTCCGGATCTGGAGCAGGAGGCAGATGGATGGCCTCTACCGTCCAGGAGAAGGATATCAAGAAGCTCCGGGTGGCCGGGTAGCTGGCCAAGAAGATTGGCCACCGTCTCCCACCGGCGAGACAGGTTGTCCCTACTCCGGAGCCTTACGAGAGAGTCGTGTTCATTCCCCATTTTGTCCGCGGGCTCGGGTTTCCCCTCCAACCATTTGTTCGTGGAGTCATGTATTACTATGGGATTGATTTTCATGATCTTTCCCCCAACTCTTTTCTCAATATCTCAAAATTCATCGTCGTGTGCGAGGCCTTTCTCCGGATTCCGCCTCACTTTGGCATGTGGCTGAAGATTTTCAATGTGAAGCCCAAGGTGGTGAGTGGCGAACACGCCGAGTGCGGCGGTGTCATGGTGAGCAAGTTGCCCAAGGTCGTTTGGCCGAAGGGCGGTTTCAACGACTCCGTCAAGGAGTGGCAGCAGCAGTGGTTTTATATCACCGAACCACGCGGCAAAACGTGGGCTGCAGCTCCGGAGTTCAGATCCAGAGCTCCACTGCGGCTCACGTCCTGGCCCAAGAAGGGCCCGAACTGGTCCTCGCCCGATGAGCTGTCACTGCTCCAGACGCGTGTTCAGAGCGTGGTTGACAAGGACATCAAAATCGTCGACGTAGTCCAGGTGATGCTAGTTCGCCTGGTTCTCCCTTGCCAGCGTCAAGCCTGCACTTTGTGGGAGTTCAACCCAACCGAGCACCAGACCCTTCGGGAGCTCTATGATTCCTCCCACGAGGATATCTGGAAGGTGCTCTTCAAGTCCGACAAATCATGGCCGGACTCCGCCGAGGACCGGGGGTATCAATTATCCCATTCTGCAAGCCCGGTAAGTTACAGCCACGCCCTGTCCATCCATGCTTCAGCTGGCATGTCATGAGGGAGACATTTTAATCGTGTTTCATTGTGACCTCAGGGATGGATAAAGAAGGTGGAGCGGACGAATTGTCCGGCCCCGCTGCCGGAGGAACCGGCCGGACCTCTTCTAACGAAGATGTTGGTCCCTGCGCCTTACGAGGCGCCAAAGAAGGAGGCCTCCAAGAAGGTCAAGAAGACCCGGAGTGGCCACCGCTGCCGCGAGGCTTCGGACGCCAAATCCGAAGGCTCCAGCGACGCTCCTTCTTCCAAAGACGAAGAGGAGGAAGCAGAGGAGGACGAGCCTCGCTCTGAAGGCGGGAAGAAGCGTTCGGCTTCCCCGTCCCTGGAGGCCGAATCACCCAAGAGGGGGAGGGGTTCTCATCCAGAGGCATCCACCCCGGCTGCAGATAACAGCCCGGAGTGGGATCCCAAGGCCCAGCCCCTGGAAAAATCATAAGTAACCGAAATTTGAATGTGCCTATGCTTCCAGGGTCGTCTGGGTACAGTAGTTTTAACTGTCGCCACATCTCGTACAGCCCGGCGAGGTCTCCTGACGGACAGTCCTCATCGGAGGATTCGTTGAGCTCGGATGCTGTGGCGAGCGAGACGCCTCCGGGGGCTCCTTTTCCGAAGTCCAGGCATGACACCGAGGTGTCGTCTCAAAGAGACCTGAGAAGGGGGCATGTCCTTTGGGCGGACACATGGGGCAGCGGCCCCACGACGTGTCGACAATGGGGGCAATCTCGGGTTCGGACCGCAGCCGGATAAAGTCCTGGAGGCCTCTAAGGCTCCAGGATCGGGAGAGCGGCCATCCTCAATGGAGGGAGGTTTGCCTACTCCACCGGTAACCTCTGTCTACGCAGAGCTGCCGGGCGGTCTATCGACAGCGTTAAAGAACGCGTCTATCGTCGATGAACATCGGACCCTCATGGGTGCGGTGGATGGAAAGATTCAGTCTGCCGAAAGCAGGCTGAATGAGTCCTGTCTTGGCCTTATAAAGGCTTTTGAGGTATGGTTTCTAAGAAACCTTTGAGGAATCATCACAATATGAGTAGTAGCCCCTAATACACTGTCCGGCAAAAGAGAGTCGGGAAGGGGATCAAACCCTTTTTTGTAGCGGGAACCTTTGTTAATGATGTAAGCCTCTTTGTTTGAAAACAGGCGTCTGCGGAGAAGACGGCCGTTCATGATGCGGAAGTGTCCGAACTGAAGCAAAGCCTGGAACGGACCGAGGAAGAACTTGGCCGTGTGAAGAAGCAATTAGAAGAGAAGCAAGGTATGTCCAAACATTGTCTTGCATTGGGCACGAATGAATAATTGTGCTTATTGAAAAGTATTTGTGTTGTACGCCCTAGGAGCGAGTGCCGAATATGAGGCACTGAAGAAGGGTGTGGCTGATGCCAACGAGAAGGCTGCCGCCGAACAGGCGCTTCATGAAAAACACGAGGCCAGGGTCATCACAGCTGAACGGAAGCTCCAGGAGGCTGTGACGAAAAGCGAGAGCATGGAGCAGAGTCTAGTAGGGAAACAATCCGAACTCGCCCAAGCTCTCCAAGCCGCGAAAGATGCTCGGGAAGAAGCCCGAGGTGCTGTAAGGGACATTCAGGAGGCCCGGAAAGTTGCGACTGGTAAGGCCTGTTGTATCTATGGCCATTATTACTTGATAGTGGGGAGAACTCTAAGCGACAAGCTGAATTCTTGATTTTACAGGGGCGTTTGAGGATCTACCTCACAGCATATCAGACGCCGCCCAATTTTACCGGACCGAGGAGAGGAAGTCTGCGGAGAGGAACTTCTGGTTGCAGTATTTGGCGCCGAACTATCCGGTGCCTTTTATCGATCAGCTAAAGCAGCTGGTCGAACTGCACCAGGCGGCCGAACTAGCCATGAAGGACTTGGTTGTCTGGCTGTGGCCTGCAGAGCCAATTCCAAGCAGTTACTTCGGACTCATAAAGCGGATTGTGGGCGCCTATCCTCGGCTTGATGCTATCAAGCGATCAGTCTGTATAGAAGGTGCGCGCATGGTGTTTGCCCATGCAAAAGTGCATTGGGGGAAGCTTGGTGCAGAGAAGCTGATGACTGAGGGGCCACCGGAGGGTAAGGAGCATCGCAAGCCCGAACTGTACTAGGTGTACTAAAGGGGGCCCGCCTTGCGGCGGATAAGTGCACCAAAGACATTATATTTCCCTGAGGGCATTCATGCCACTCTTTGTAATATGGGATAATGTCACTTTTATTATATATTGCATGTTTTGTTTGAACATATGTTCTTCCTGTGCGGCTGTTTATTGTATGTAAATCCTGAGAGTTGGCCAGTCGTCGGCTTCTGTCCCCACGTAGAAAGTACGGGGGTCTTCGGGATATATCTGAACACTCTTTATCCCATGATTGGGTCCTTATAAGGAGGTGTTTCTCACCACGAACCAGGCAATCGGACTATAGGGCTTTACTACTCTCACTTAGCCATAGGGATTCGAGTATGGTCGGCGCAGCCCCTAGTGATCGGAAGGCCGGACTAGGGGCTCTATTGGCGCCTGATCAGAAGACCAATCCGTCGCAATCTGCATTTATGATGGCGTTATGCGGAATAAATCTTTAAGGATTTTACAACCTCTCGAACAGCTGACCAGCTCTCGATGTATCATGACAGTCGGTTTTCGGCTTTCTCTACTAAGGTGCTCGTCAGGCAGAACCGGGACACAATCGCAGTAGTTCTCCCAGCGCTACCTTAGCCGATGGAACGGAACGTAAGGTACCAAAACATGGGAGCCGGGCAAACCCAACCAATGACCCAAGACATGATTCGGAGCTGATGCATATAGTGCTATAAGTTTGGGGTGCCGAGCGACCGAGAAGGTGGTCGGACATTATTGTCGTACTGTGGAGCCCCTGGCATAACCAGGCGTGACACAAAGCGTGGCTGCCATTTTGTGGCAAAGAGGCGTCGATGATAAACGACGGCCGATGCATGTTATTTAAGTCTACGCATTGCAGTAGGATGATATTTCTATGCATATTAGTGCGATTTATGATTATGAAAAAGAGATGGTTTTTAGTGGAACCTGTGATGGCCGGACTGGAGGGGGCTGTGAATGGATCGAAAGTGAATCCGAACTGCCTTCTACCTGCATGGTCCTGTCCTTGTGTGTCTAGGCCGATTCCATGCCGCCAATCCTGTTCTGCATAAAAGATTAGTTTGTGAAGGTAAATGCTCGGAGGCAGCCGAACGTCCTCCTGTGGTTGGTCTAAAGGTTCCTGATCGGACCCTGGTGACCCCAGCCGCTATACCGGGAAGCAGCGCGGACTCCTCAGTTGGTGTCCGGATAGTTGGCTGTCATATCAAAATATTGATAGGCATGCACGACTTGCTACTCCGGCAGCTGTATGATTTCCGCTCTAGGGGCGGGTTTCGGCCTTGTACGTAGGCGTGAGTATATCACCGGTGTTGGCCCAATGGTTTACCACGTGGAATCTAGTCAACGTGGTTCATCCCGTTAGAAGACGGTGGGTTACCGTATGAGGGGAATGCGCCGATGAAGTGGCATTTTTTGGTTATCTGAAAACAACCGTTAGAGCGGTGGGCCAATGAACTTGGCCTTTGCACCTGACATCTTCTAAAAGGTCTTATTTGTAGATTCATACCCGCGGGGGCTTTATGTGTTATGGTGCCCCTGGACTACTAAGTCTGGGGGTACGGCAATTGAATTGCTGTGGTTTGTACGATAGGGGGCGATCGGTCGTACTATTGTGCTCTGGGGGGGGGGGTCTCTTGACTAGACGCCTCCCTTCAGTGTTTCTGGCACACGACCGGTCGCTTTGTTTTGAAGATCTGGCATTCTCTATTGGTATGTTTTGCCTTCCTTCTAGGAGTACCGTGAATTTCACACGGTTGATCGAGTTTGTGGCTCGGGCCGAATAGGCTTGAGCTGTTCTTTGTCTGTTGACCGGGCTGGGAGTTGCTAGTCTTGGCACCAGCTTCCCTGACTTGACGTTTATGACCATTGCACCGAGGCTTGAGGATGCCTCTTCGTGTATCCTTCTTGTTGTCTTGGACCGTAGTGGTGTGTGGACGTCGGGTTGTGTGCCTTTGGTTCTCCTGCGTAGGTTGAGGTAGCCAGTTGTGCCGCGTATGCCCTTTGTTAGGGCGGTCGAGTCCGTACTTTTCGGTGGCCAGGATCTTGGTCCACCTATCCATTAGCAAATCCTGGTCGACTTTAAGCTGCTCTTGCTTCCTTTGCAGGCTCCTTGCCGTGGCCATGAGCCGTCGCTTGAAGCGAACTTGTTCCACTGGATCTTCGGGCACGCCGAATTCGTTATTGCTGAGGCTTACCTCGTCTTCGGAGGGGGGTGTATAGTTGTCCCTCTCCAAGTATCCCACCGTGGCCTGTCCGGCCTACTTGAAGGTAGGCTGATCAGGGCTGTATTCCAATTCGGCACTATCCGGATCATCTCCGGGGCCGGTATTGATGTGGCGGGGCTTGGAGCGGCGCCGAAGACGCCCATGTTTTGCTTTTCCTCCTGAGGGGTTATCCTCCGCTGCCTCGTCGCCATTGGTTTCCTTCGAGTGTCCACCATATATATATATCGTATGAGGAGGTGGCTGTCCACCGCCTTATGAGCGGTGGCTCCTGTACTTCTCCTGCATCGTCGTCTATCCCGTCGATGTCTTCGGAGTCGATGTCAAGCACGTCGGTTAAATCATTGATCGTGGCTATGAAGTGGGTGGGTGGGCAGCGAATTCCTTCGTCGCCTACTTCCCACTCAAGCCGGACATAGTTCTGCCCAGAGCCTCTTGACCAAGAGAGAGACTTTAATGAGTCAGCATGTCGCCAAAGGGCGAGTGCTGAAAGATGTCCGCAGCGGTAAACTCCATTACTGGAGCCCAACCTGGCTCGGCTAGCTCGAAGGTGCGCGGACCGGAACCAACAACCGGATACGAGTCCGGGGGCCCGGGGTTACAAGCTTCCACAGAGGTGAGACCTGTATTCGGCTCAAGCGCCGATGAGTGTGCGGACCGGAACCAACAACCGGATGCGAGTCCGGGGGGCCCGGGTTACAAGCTTCCACAGAGGTGAGACCTGTATTCGGCTCCAGCTCCGATGAGTGTGCGGCCTGTGGGGCGGTGTCCACCCCTCCGCCCTTAGGCAATGCAACCTGCTCCGGATTTAGATCCGAGGCTTTTACTGAAGGGGTTATATCCCGAGCATTGTCCGACGGCACACTTTAATTTACTGAAAGTGCGCTCATTTTTATTTTGAGCAATAACTCGTTAATTTATTAATTATATATAAAAAAATGTGCCTCTCCGGTTTATTCTTTGATATTAATTGCTCCTTCTAACATAACATTATATATATAACGAGCCCAGCATTTTGTTTTTTGAGAATCACAGCGCACTTTACTGCCTAAGTTCAATGCTTACAGGGATACATAAATGAGCAGGTGGTGCATCAAGCCACACATGTCTACCTATATCAAGATACGTAGCCATACGTGCTAGTCTATGAGGCTCCTCATCACATTCGCGCTGTTCATGACTAAAAAGACAAGCCATAAATAAATTGCTTCGTTCTTTGATCTCATGAAACACCATACAATGTCCACCAAGGTTCTTTCGTGCTTCGATTTATCGGACGACTCTCAGACAATCAGTAGCAATATGTACTCTTTACAGGCATGCACCTTCAATCTCTCGTCTTCTTCCTCCAGCGTCGCCGGGACCGCCTGGTCCGGCCTCCGGCGGCTAGCAGCTCTGCTTAGCACGCATCGCTGCGAAGCGCTACCCCACCGCCGGCCAGGCTATCGCTACGAAGATGACTGTACGTGAGAGGCTAACAGTGGGGACGCAAAGCCCATGGACGCATGCATGCAATGGAACTCGGCGTGGTCAACGTGGTCAAGGAACGACTTCCATCGGAAGTATACTGTACGTGGAGAGGCTGACAGCTGGGCCCACTAAGTTGACGGGGAAGGAGGGCTTTGTCAACTTAGTCAGTATGAACGGTTCTAGCTGCAGTGACCGTACGATGTCCATCCAACGGCCATCGTGCTTCTTCAACCTCTGGTCTTCTTGCTCCAGCCGCCCAAAGCAGCGTCGGTCGTGCCGCCTGCTTCTGCCTCCCGTGGCCGGCTGTGATGCCGCGGAGGCCTCACCGCCCCCTACTAATCCCGCCGCTGGCCAGGCCATCCCTCCACTCACCCACACCCCCTGTTATTCTACGGCGATGGCAGCCTCACACCGCAGCCGAACGAGTGAACCCTCATACTCCTCTACGCGTGGGCATCCACTGCCGCGTCTTCCCTGGCTCCATGTCGTCCCCTTCCTAGGCATCACCGTCGTCCACCGCCGTGGTGCTCTCAGCGCGGCGTGGTCAATGTGGTCAACGACCGACTTCCATCGGAAGAGTACTGTACGTGGAGAGGCTGATAGCTTGGTCCACGGCCACAACCCAGTTTTTTTTGTGATTTGCCAAGTAAGTCGCTTTGTCGGGCCTGTTGGGCTGCAAATCTTTCAAGATGAGGAGAGCCTCATTCGGCTGGCCGAGAAAATGGCCTATCAATAATGAGAAATGGGTTGTACATTTTTAAAACACATCAAACCGGCAATTAGTTTCAAATTTATTTTTTTCATTTCGAGATTTTAAATTGCATTGATTTTTATTCGTGGACAATTTGTTGGACTTTATATTGATATATATTTATTTTTAAAATCAGTTTGAATGTGACTCGAAATTTCGAGACTAAAAACAGTTCGGACCGCACCGAAATATGCAAAATTTCATATAATTTTTGAACCGTGGCCACAATATGGGTTGTAATGCTAACAAAAAGAATATGGGCTCCAAAAAAACCCTTAAGAATTAGCAAATGGGCTGTAAATTATTAGAAATAATGGCAGATGGGCAGTATGCTGTTTTCCACAGATTTGAGGCTTTCCTAAAAAAAAGGTTGACGCACAAGCAGTGACTGTTGGATTTCCATTCAACGGCCGTCGTGCTTCTTCAATCTCTGTTGTTCCTGCTCCAGCCGCTCAAACAAGCGCCGGCGGGACTGCCTGCTCCCTCCTCCCCGCGACCGGCTGTGCTGCCGCGTAGGCCTCACCGCCCCACCGTACTCCCATCGCTGGCCTAGCCATCCCTCTACTCACCCACGCCTGCTGTTATTCTCTGGCGACGGCAGACGAACCAGTAAACCCTCGTATAGTTGTACTCCCCTTCGTGTGGGAAACAACTGCCGAGTCTTCCCTGCCTCCGTCTTGTTCCCTTCCTAGGCCTCGCAGTCATCCACCCCCCTGGTGCTCTCGGCGCGGCCTGCTCAACGTGGTCAACGACCGACATGCATCTGAAGTGGACTGTACGTGGAGAGGCCGACAGCTGGGTCCACGGCCGCACACAAGGAAATGCCTCCTTATTACGCGCAAAATAATGATTCCTCCACCTGACATCAGGGACCCATCGAAAGGGCCTCTGTATTTCACGAAAAAACGTTACCGCCGCTGACAGCTCGGACCCACCAGCTATATCTTCGCACGCAAGGAAGTGCCTCCTTATTACGCACACAAAAATGAATACTCCCCCTGTTAGCTGGGACCCAGTATTGTGGCAGGCTGACTTGTGGGCCTACTAAGTTGACGGGGACGGAGGGCTTTGTCAATTTGATCAATATCTGCATGATTCTAGCTCCAGTGACTGTACGATGTCCATCCAACGGCCGTAGTGCTTCTTCAACCTCTGGTCTTATTGCTCCAGCCGCCCAAACCAGCGCCGGTCGTGCCTCGTGCTCCTGCCTCCCGTGGCTGGCTGTGATGCGGCGGAGGCCTTACCGCCGCCTACTACTCCCACCGCTGGCCAGGCCATCCCTCTACTCACCCACACCCCTGTTATTCTGCGGCGACAGCAGCCTCACACCACAGCGAACCAGTGAACCCTCGTACTCCTCTACGCGTGGGCATCCACTGTCGCGTCTTCCCCGGCTCCGCGTCGTCCCCTTCCTAGGCCTCGTCGTCGTCCACCGCCCTGGTGCTCTTGGCGCGGCGTGGTCAATGTGGTCAAGGAACGGCTTCCATCGGACGTGAACTGTACGTGGAGAGGCTAACAGCTGGGTCCACGGCCACAGGAAGGAAGTGCCTCCTTATTACGTGCAAAATAATTATTCCTCCACCTGACAGCAGGGACCCACAGGACGGGCCACCGTATTTCGCGAAAAAACGTTTCCCCCTCACTGCTGGGACCCACCAGCTACATCTTCGCACGCAAGGAAGTGCCTGACAGTCGGGACCCACCTGGTCAAAGCGTACGTAGCGTTGTCATTCTGGTCGCGAACGTGTACGTACATATATACTAGTGGATGTAGAGGTGCGCACGTGTCGTAGTATAGGCGCGCACGTAGCATGTACACGTATGTACAGCGGCCAGGGTGCAAGAAAGAAAATACGGCCACGTATGTGTACATACGGGCGGGGTCTCGAACGCCAACTCGTGCATATATACGTACGGCCAGGGCTCGTGTACATTGGCTGGGTCGGAACGGAGAAACAGCGTCTGTCCACGGGACAAATCCCATTTGAAATGGATGGTGTGAGTTTGTCAAATGCTCGAAATCACCCCTATTTTGTTTTTGACCTTCTGTCTTTTTTAGGCATGGGACCAAACCAAGGTTGATCGAAGTTGAACATTCCTGCGCTTGCCT
>CM038677.1:834147903-834192311 GCA_021605205.1 Aegilops longissima
ACTGAGCATCTCAGCGGCGGGATTGAATACCCGGATCGAATCAGAGTTCGTCGTGTTCATGCGGAGCCAACCGGCTGGGTCGGAACGGAATGTGTGGTCGTGTTCATTGGGAGGGCTTGGACGGAACAGGCGATGGAAACGAGGCCTGGCATACCGCAGAACGGAGGAAATGAAGGAAATATGCCCTAGAGGCAATAATAAAGTTATTATTTATTTTCTTATTTCATGATAAATGTTTATTATTCATGCTAGAATTGTATTAACCGGAAACATGATACATGTGTGAATACATAGACAAACATATAGTCACTAGTATGCCCCTACTTGACTAGCTCATTAATCAAAGATGGTTATGTTTCCTAACCATAGACATGTGTTGTTATTTGATTAATGGGATCACATCATTAGGAGAATGATGTGATTGACATGACCCATTCCGTTAGCCTAGCACTTGATCGTTTAGTATGTTGCTATTGCTTTCTTCATGACTTATACATGTTCCTGTAACTATGAGATTATGCAACTCCGTTTACGGAGGAACACTTTGGTGCTACCAAGCGTCCTGGCGTAATCTGGGTGATTATAAAGGAGTACTACAGGTGTCTCCAAAGGTACATGTTGGGTTGGCGTATTTCGAGATTAGGTTTTGTCACTCCGATTGTCGGAGAGGTATCTCTGGGCCCTCTCGGTAATGCACATCACTATAAGCCTTGCAAGCAATGTAGCTAATGAGTTAGTTACGGAATGATGCGTTACGTAACGAGTAAAGAGACTTGCCAGTAACGAGATTGAACTAGGTATTGGATACCGACGATCAAATCTCGGGCAAGTAACATACCGATGACAAAGGGAACAAAATATGTTGTTATGCGGTTTGACCGATAAAGATCTTCGTAGAATATGTAGGAGCCAATATGAGCATCCAGGTTCCGCTATTGGTTATTGACCGAGAATAGTTCTAGGTCATGTCTACATAGTTCTCGAACCCGTAGGGTCCGCACGCTTAACGTTACGATGACAGTTTTATTATGAGTTTATAAGTTTTGATGTACCGAAGGAGTTCGGAGTCCCGGATGATATCGGGGACATGACGAGGAGTCTCGAAATGGTCGAGACGTAAAGATCGATATATTGGACGACTATATTCGGAGTTCGGAAAGGTTCAGTGGTTCGGTATTTTCGAGTACCGGGAGTTACGCGAATACGGGGAGAAGTATGGGCCTTATTGGGCCATACGGGAAAGAGAGGGGGCTGCCTAGGGCAGGCGCGCCCCAAGGCCTAGTCCGAATTGGACTAGGGGGAGGGGTTGCGCCCCCTCCTTCCTTCCCTTCTCCCTCCCCCTTCCTTGTCTCCTACTCCTAATACTTGAAAGGATTCCTAGTTGGACTAGGAAAGGGGGAATCCTACTCCCGGTGGGAGTAGGACTCCCCTAGGGCGCGCCATAGAGAGAGCCGGCCCTCCCCTCCTCCACTCCTTTATATACGGGGGCAGGGGGCACCTCTAGACACGACAACACAAGTTGATCTAAGGATCGTTCCTTAGCCGTGTGCGGTGCCCCTCTCCACCATATTCCACCTCGGTCATATCGTCGCGGAGTTTAGGCGAAGCCCTGCGCCAATAGAGCATCATCATCGTCACCACGCCGTCGTCTTGTGGAACTCATCCCGACGCTTTGCTGGATCGGGCCGGGATCGTCATCGAGCTGAGCGTGTGCTGAACTCGGAGGTGCCGTACATTCGGTACTTGGATCGGTCGGATCGTGAAGACGTACGACTACATCAACCGCGTTGTCATAGCGCTTCCTCTTACGGTCTACGAGGGTACGTGGACATACACTCTCCCCTCTCGTTGCTATGCCATCACCATGATCTTGCGTGTGCGAGGAAATTTTTGAAATTACTCGTTCCCCAACAGTGGCATCCGAGCCAGGTTTTATGCGTAGATGTCATATGCACGAGTAGAACACAAGTGAGTTGTGGGCGATACAAGTCATACTGCTTACCAGCATGTCATACTTTGGTTGGCGGTATTGTGAGATGAAGCGGCCGGACCGACATTACGCGACGCTTACGCGAGACTGGCTTCACCGCTGCGAGCACTCGTTGCTTAAAGGTGACTGGCGGGTGTCTGTCTCTCTCACTTTAGTTGAACCGAGTGTGGCTACGCCCGGTCCTTGCGAAGGTTAAAACAGCACCAACTTGACAAACTATCATTGTGGTTTTGATGCGTAGGTAAGAACGGTTCTTGCTCAGCCCGTAGCAGCCACGTAAAACTTGCAACAACAAAGTAGAGGACGTCTAACTTGTTTTTGCAGGGCATGTTGTGATGTGATATGGTCAAGACGTGATGCTATATTTTATTGTATGAGATGATCATGTTTTGTAACCGAGTTATCGGCAACTGGCAGGAGCCATATGGTTGTCGCTTTATTGTATGAAATGCAAACGCCATGTAATTGCTTTACTTTATCACTAAGCGGTAGCGATAGTCGTAGAAGCAATAGTTGGCAAGACGACAATGATGCTACGATGGAGATCAAGGTGTCGCTACCGGTGGCGATGGTGATCACGACGGTGCTTCGAGATGGAATCACAAGCACAAGATGATGATGGCCATATCATATCACTTATATTGATTGCATGTGATGTTTATCCTTTATGCATCTTATCTTGCTTTGTTTGACGGTAGCATTTTAAGATGATCTCTCACTAAAATTATTAAGAAGTGTTCTCCCTGAGTATGCACCGTTGCGAAAGTTCTTCGTGCTGAGACACCACGTGATGATCGGGTGTGATAGGCTCTACGTTCAAATACAACGTGTGCAAAACAGTTGCACACGCGGAATACTCAGGTTAAACTTGACGAGCCTAGCATATAACAGATATGGCCTCGGAACACGGAGACCGAAAGGTAGAGCGTGAATCATATAGTAGATATGATCAACATATTGATGTTCACCGTTGAAACTACTCCATCTCACGTGACGATCGGACATGGTGTAGTTAATATGGATCACGTAATCACTTAGAAGATTAGAGGGATGTCTATCTAAGTGGGAGTTCTTAAGTAATATGATTAATTGAACTTAAATTTATCATGAACTTAGTCCTGGTAGTATTTTGCAAATTATGTTGTAGATCAATAGCTCGCGTTGTTGCTTCCCTATGTTTGTTGCTTTCATATGTTTATTTTAATATGTTCCTAGAGAAAATTGTGTTGAAAAATGTTAGTAGCAATGATGCGGATTGGATCCGTGATCTGAGGTTTATCCTCATTGCTGCACAGAAGAATTATGTCCTTGATGCACCGCTAGGTGACAGACCTATTGCAGGAGCGATATGCAGGCGTTATGAGCGTTTGGCTAGCTCAATATGATGACTACTTGATAGTTTAGTGCACCATGCTTAATGGCTTAGAATCGGGACTTCAAAGGCGTTTTGAGCGTCATGGACCATATGAGATGTTCCAGGAATTGAAGTTAACATTTCAAGCAAATACCGAGTTGAGAGATATGAAGTCTCCAACAAATTCTATAGCTAAAAGATGGAGGAGAATCGCTCAACTAGTGAGCATGTGCTCAGATTATGCAGGTACTTCAATCGCTTGAATCAAGTGGGAGTTAATCTTCCGATAAGATAGTGATTGACAGAATTCTCTAGTCACCATCACTAAGTTACTAGAACTTCGTGATGAACTATAGTATGCAAGGGATGACGAAAAAGATTCCCGAGCTCTTCGTGATGTTGAAATCAACGAAGGTAGAAATCAAGAAAGAGCATCAAGTGTTGATGATTGACAAGACCACTAGTTTCAAGAAAAGGGCAAAGGGAAAGAAAGGAAACTTCAAGTAGAATGGCAAACAAGTTGTCACTCCCTTGAAGAAGCCCAAAGCTGGACCAAAGCCTGAAACTAAGTGCTTCTACTGCAAAAGAAATGGTCCGAAGCGGAAATGCCCTGAATATTTGGTGGATAAGAAGGATGGCAAAGTGAACAAGAGTATATTTGATATACAGGTTATTGATGTGTGCCTTACTAGTGTTTATAGTAGCCCCGAGTATTTGATACTTGTTCGGTTGCTAAGATTAGTAACTCGAAACAGGAGTTACAGAATAAACAGAGACTAGTTGAAGGGGAAGTGACAATGAGTGTTGGAAGTAGTTCCAAGATTGATATGATCATCATCACACACTCCCTATATTTTCGAGATTAGTATTAAAAGCCAAATAAATGTTATTTAGCGTTTGCATTGAGCATGAGTATGATTTGATCATGTTTATTGCAAAACGGTTATTCATTTAAAGTTAAAGAATAATTGTTATTCTGTTTACATGAATAAAACCTTCGATGGTTATACACCCAATGAAAATAGTTTGTTGGATCTCGATCGTAATGATACACATATTCATAATATTGATGCCAAAAGATGCAAAGTTAATAATGATAGTGCAACTTATTTGTGGCACTGTTGTTTAGGTCATATCGGTGTAAAGCGCATGAAGAAACTCCATACTGATGGGCTTTTGGAATCACTTGATTATGAATCATTTGATGCTTGCGAACCGTGCCTGTTGGGCAAGATGACTAAAACTCCGTTCTTCGGAACAATGGAACGAGCTACTAACTTGTTGGAAATAATACATACCGATGTATGTGATCCAATGAGTGTTGATGCTCGTGGCAAGTATCATTATTTTCTGACCTTCACAGATGATTTGAGCAGATATGCGTATATCTACTTGATGAAACATAAGTCTGAAATAGTTGAAAGGTTCAAAGAATTTCAGAGTGAAGTGGAAAATCATCGTAACAAGAAAACAAAGTTTCTGCGATCTGATCGTAGAGATGAATATTTGAGTTATGAGTTTGGTCTTCAATTAAAATAATGTGGAATAGTTTCACAGCTCACGCCACCTGGAACACCACAACGTTATGGTGTGTCCGAACGTCGTAACCGTACTTTATTTTGATATGGTGCGATCAATGATGTCTCTTACCGATTTACCAATATCGTTTTGGGGTTATGCATTAGAGACAGCTGCATTCACGTTTAATAGGGCATCATCTAAATTCGTTGAGACGACACCGTATGAACTATGGTTTAACAGTAAAACTAAGCTGTCGTTTCTTAAAGTTTGGAGTTGTGATGCTTATGTGAAAAAGTTTTCACCTGATAAGCTCGAACCCAAATCGAAGAAGTGCGTCTTCATAGAATACCCAAAGGTAACTATTGGGTACACCTTCTATCACAGATCCGAAGGCAAGATATTCGTTGCTAAAAATGGATCCTTTCTAGAGAAGGAGTTTCTCTCGAAAGAAGTGAGTGGGAGGAAAGTAGAGCTTGATAAGGTAATTTGTACCTTCTCCCAAATTGGAAAGTAGTTCATCATAGAAATCAGTTCTAGTGATTCCTACACCAATTAGTGAGGAAGCTAATGATAATGATCATGAAGCTTCAGATCAAGTTACTACCGAACTTTGTAGATCTTTCAGATTAAGATCCGCACCAGAGTGGTACGGTAATCCTATTCTGGAAATCATGTTACTAGACCATGATAAACCTACGAACTATGAGGAAGCGATGATGAGCCCAGATTCCGCGAAATGGTTTGAGACCATGAAATCTGAGATGGGATCCATGTATGAGAACAAAGTGTGGACTTTGATTGATTTGCCCGATGATCGTCAAGTCATAGAAAATAAATGGATCTTCAAGAGGAAGACAGACACTGATAGTAGTGTTACTATCTACAAAGCTCGACTTGTCACAAAAAGGTTTTCGACAAGTTCAAGGTGTTGACTACAATGAGATTTTCTCAATTGTAGCGATGCTTAAGTCTGTCTGAATCATGTTAGCAATTGCCACATTTTATGAAATCTGGCAAATGGATGTCAAAACAACATTCTTTAATGGATTTATTAAAGAAGAGTTGTATATGATGCAACCAGAAGGTTTTGTCAATCCTAAAGGTGCTAACAAAATGTGTAAGCTCCAGCGATCCATCTATGGACTGGTGCAAGCATCTCGAGTTGGAATATACGCTTTGATAAGTTGATCAAAGCATATAGTTTTATCTACAGACTTGCGGTGAAGCCTGTATTTACAATAAAGTGAGTGGGAGCACTACCGCCTTTTCGATAAATGTATGTGAGTAACATATTGTTGATCGAAATGATGTAGAATTTTTTCGGAAAGCATAAAGGAGTATTTGAAAGGAGTTCTTTAAAGAAAGACCTCGGTAAAGCTACTTACATATTGAGCATCAAGATCTATTGAGATAGATCAAGGCGCTTGATAAGTTTTTCAATAAGTACATACCTTGTCAAGATTTTGAAGTAGTTCAAAATGGAACAGTCAAAGAAAAGTTCTTGCCTGTGTTGCAAAGGTGTGAAATTGAGTGAGACTCAAATCCCGACCACGGCAGAAAATAGAAAAGAGAATGAAAGTCATTCCCTATGCCTCAGTCATAGGTTCTATAAAGTATGCTATGCTATGTACCAGACCTATTATATACCTTGCTCTGAATTTGGCAAGGGAATACAATAGTGATCTAGGAGTAGATCACTGGACATTGGTCAAGAACATCCTTAGTGAGGACTAAGGAAATATTTCTCGATTATGGAGGTGATAAAAGAGCCCGTCGTAAAGAGTTACATCGATGCAAACTTTTTTTACTGATCCAGATGACTCTAAGTCTCAATCTGGATACATATTGAAAGTGGGAGCAATTAGCTAGAGTAGCTCCGTGCAGAGCATTGTAGACATAGAATATTTGCAAAATACATACGGCTCTGAATATGACAGACCCGTTGACTAAGCTTCTCTCACGAGCAAAACATGATCATACCTTAGTACTCTTTGGTTGTTAATCACATAGCAATGTGAACTAGATTATTGACTCTAGTAAACCCTTTGGGTGTTGGTCACATGACGATGTGAACTATGGGTGTTAATCACATACAGATGTGAATATTAGTGTTGAATCACATGATGATGTGAACTAGATTATTGACTCTAGTGCAAGTGGGAGACTGAAGGAAATATGCCCTAGAGGCAATAATAAAGTTATTATTTATTTCCTTATTTCATGATAAATGTTTATTATTCATGCTAGAATTGTATTAACGGAAACATGATACATGTGTGAATACATAGACAAACATATAGTCACTAGTATGCCTCTACTTGACTAGCTCATTAATCAAAGATGGTTATGTTTCCTAACCATAGACATGTGTTGTTATTTGATTAATGGGATCACATCATTAGGAGAATGATGTGATTGACATGACCCATTCCGTTAGCCTAGCACTTGATCGTTTAGTATGTTGCTATTGCTTTCTTCATGACTTATACATGTTCCTGTAACTATGAGATTATGCAACTCCGTTTACGGAGGAACACTTTGGTGCTACCAAGCGTCCAGCGTAACTGGGTGATTATAAAGGAGTACTACAGGTGTCTCCAAAGGTACATGTTGGGTTGGCGTATTTGAGATTAGGTTTTGTCACTCCGATTGTCGGAGAGGTATCTCTGGGCCCTCTCGGTAATGCACATCACTATAAGCCTTGCAAGCAATGTAGCTAATGAGTTAGTTACGGAATGATGCATTACGTAACGAGTAAAGAGACTTGCGGTAACGAGATTGAACTAGGTATTGGATACCGACGATCGAATCTCGGGCAAGTAACATACCGATGACAAAGGGAACAACGTATGTTGTTATGCGGTTTGACCGATAAAGATCTTCGTAGAATATGTAGGAGCCAATATGGGCATCCAGGTTCCGCTATTGGTTATTGACCGAGAATAGTTCTAGGTCATGTCTACATAGTTCTCGAACCCGTAGGGTCCGCACGCTTAACGTTACGATGACAGTTTTATTATGAGTTTATGAGTTTTGATGTACCGAAGGAGTTCGGAGTCCCGGATGAGATCGGGGACATGACGAGGAGTCTCGAAATGGTCGAGACGTAAAGATCGATATATTGGACGACTATATTCGGACATCGGAAAGGTTCCGAGTGATTCCGGTATTTTTCGGAGTACCGGAGAGTTACGGGAATACGTATTGGGCCTTATTGGGCCATACGGGAAAGAGAGAGGGGCTGCCTAGGGCAGGCCGCGCGCCCCCCCAAGGTCTAGTCCGAATTGGACTAGGGGGAGGGGCTGCACCCCCTCCTTCCTTCCCTTCTCCCTCCCCCTTCCTTGTCTCCTACTCCTAATACTTGGAAGGATTCCTAGTTGGACTAGGAAAGGGGGAATCCTACTCCCGGTGGGAGTAGGACTCCCCTAGGGCGCGCCATAGAGAGGGCCGGCCCTCCCCTCCTCCACTCCTTTATATACGGGGGCAGGGGGCACCTCTAGACACGACAACACAAGTTGATCTACGGATCGTTCCTTAGCCGTGTGCGGTGCCCCCCTCCACCATATTCCACCTCGGTCATATCGTCGCGGAGTTTAGGCGAAGCCTGCGCCCGTAGAGCATCATCATCGTCACCACGCCGTCGTCTTGTGGAACTCATCCCCGACGCTTTGCTGGATCGGAGCCGGGGATCGTCATCGAGCTGAGCGTGTGCTGAACTTCGGAGGTGTCGTGACGTTCGGTACTTGGATCGGTCGGATCGTGAAGGCGTCGACGACATCAACAGCGTTGTCATAACGCTTCCGCTCACGGTCTACAAGGGTACGTGGACATACACTCTCCCCTCTCGTTGCTATGCCATCACCATGATCTTGCGTGTGCGTAGGAAATTTTTTGAAATTACTAAGTTCCCCAACAGGAAATGGCCTTGTGTTCGACCGGCCACGTTCGAAACGGGATCCTGTTCATTGGGAGGGGTCTGGCGTATCGCAAAACGGAGGAAACGGACCTCCTACGGTCGAAACGGGGGTCCTGTTGATCAGGAGGGGTGTGGCGTACCGCAAAATTGTCGAAATAGACCTCCTACGGTCGAAACGGGGGTCCTGTTGATCGGGAGGGGTGTGGCGTACCGCAAAACGGAGGAAACAGACCTCCTACGCTCGAAACGGGGGTCCTATTGATCGGAAGGAGTGTGGCGTACCGCAAAACGGACGAAACAGACTCGTGTTGGAGCGCTACGGTCGAAACGGGGATCCTGTTCATTGGGAGGGGTGTGGCGTACCGCAAAACGGGACTCCACGGGATACTGTTCATCTCCACCGTCGAACTCCTCCAGCCTCCACGGGCTACTGTTCATCCACCGTCAACCTCCTCCAGCCACCACCTGCGACTGTTCATCCACGGGCTCCTGTTCATCCAGCATCCACCGCGCGCTACTCCACCGGCTACTGTTCAACCACCCCTCTACACGGGTTCCTGTTCAACCACCCCTCCACGGGCTACTGTTCATCCACCCCTCCACCGTCTACTGTTCATCCAGCCCTCCACGGGGTCCTGTTCATCCAGCCCCAACCGGCTCGATCGATTGGGGTCCTGTTCATCCAGAGGCAACGCCACGGGTCCTTTTCATCCACTCCCACCGCTCACTGTTCATCCAACCCCCCGCAATGCTCACTGTTCATCCAGAGAGGCAACATCAATCGGCTTCAGTTAGCAGCAGTAGCAAAGGAATCGATCGCTCGGGTTGATTAACATCCATCGATCGATCGCTCGGGTTCGATAACGCGTAACTGCAGTCTGTCGCTCGGGTTCAGCTAGAACCCCACGCCTCGCTTCGGGTTCGATTAGTGCCAGCGCCCGCACACTGCAGCAGCACGTCACGTTACGAGAAAGCGCGCATCACTCGGCCCCCAACCTCCAACCGTAACCGGGAACTCCCCGAAATTTTCCACGCCCTCGCTTCTACCACGGTTTTTTCCGTCATGGACCGCCCAAAGAATGTCATGCAGCTGCGTCTCCGGCCCGCCCAGGACGAAAAGCCCATTTTCTATCATGCTTTTTTGTCATAGAAGTAGGAGCCCACCACATCTATGACGGTACCGGGTTTTGTCACAATTATCGTCATAGAAGTGTCATATGTATGACAGAAATTTTTTTTGTTCGGCCCAAAATGTCTCGGATGTGTCTTTTTTTGTAGTGTATGGAGACATACCCATAGGATTTTTGTATGCAATTCTATAGGCCCATAATGCATCATCAAGTTTTTTGGACCAATTCTTTCTAGATCTATTCACAGTCTTTTGCAAAATTAATTTGAGCTCTCTGTTGCTCAACTCTACTTGACCACTAGGCTACGGATGATAAGGAGATGCGATTCTATGATTGACATCATACTTAGCAAGCATCTTACGGAAAGCACCATGAATAAAATGTGACCCACCATCAGTCATAAGATATCTAGGGACTCCAAACCTCGGAAAAATAACTTCTTTAAGCATTTTAATAGAAGTGTTATGATCAGCTCTACTAGTTGGAATAGCTTCTACCCATTTAGTAACGTAATCAACAGCAACTAAAATATGAGTATAACCATTAGAGGCAGGAAAAGGTCCCATATAATCAAAGCCCCAAACATCAAACGGTTCAATAACAAGAGAGTAATTCATAGGCATTTCTTGACATCTACTAATGTTACCTACTCTTTGGCATTCATCACAAGATAAGACAAACTTACGAGCATCTTTGAAGAGAGTAGGCCAATAAAAACCAGATTGTAGTACCTTGTGTGCAGTTATATCTCCAGCGTGGTGTCCTCCATAGGATTCAGAGTGACCCTTATGTAGGATCTGTTCCTGTTCATGCTCAGGCACACAACGTCTAATAACACCATCTACTCCTTCTTTATAAAGGTGTGGGTCATCCCAGAAGTAATGTCTTAAATCATAAAAGAACTTTTTCTTTTGCTGGTGTGTGAAACTAGGCGGTATAAATTTACCAACAATGTAATTAGCATAATCAGCATACCAAGGAGCAGTCACTACTAGGAAAAGGCATGCTAGTGGCGCACCGGTTTTGCCTACTAATGGCGCACTACTGGTGCGCCACTAGCATCACGCCATTAGAATTAAATTCTAATGGCGCACCACTGGTGCGCCATTAGTATCTGGTGGTGCGCCATTAGTATCCCACAGGTGCGCCATTAGTATCCCACAGGTGCTCCATTAGTATCTGGTATACTAATGGCGCACCACATGGAAGTGCGCCATTAGTAACAATTTTTTTAAATTTTTTTCGTTTTTTCTTAATCTCAGGTCACTATTTCACATATGAGATATCCAACACATATATATATATACAACAAGCATCCATATAACAATCATATCCAACACACAAGTTTCATCATATATACATACATAGCCAACACATAGTTCCATCGTTACATATTACAAAAGTTTCACATTGTTCATCCAACACCATTATCCATCAATTCACAAAAGTTTCACATTGATACAAAATAAAAAACAAATGGAAAAGAAGCACTCCATCCATGCAAGCTTAGTGAATTAAATCAAATCTGCAAAATGATAAACAAGAAGTTAGAAGAAGAAGAAGAAGAAGAAGAAGAAGAAGAAGAAGAAGAAGAAGAAGAAGAAGAAGAAGAAGAAGAAGAAGAAGAAGAAGAAGAAGAAGACTAGAAGAATACTAGAAGAAGAAGAACACTAGAAGAATACTAGAAGAAGAATAAGAAGAATAAGAACAAGACTATAAGCTTATTATGTAAACTTGATCATTTTGTGCTAACATAAGTTATTTTGGAGCTAACCTATAGGAAACTAAGCATATAAGCTCTCTAAGTTAGCATATTAGAGCCAACTTAGGTAAAATGAAGCTAACCTATGTCATTTTGGAAAGAAGAAGAATAAGAAGAAGACTATAAGCTTATTATGTAAACTTGATCATTTTGTGCTAACATAAGTAATTTTGGAGCTAAATAGGAAACTAAGCATATTAGAGATAACATAGGTAACTAAGTATATATATATATCATTTTGGAGATCTGACATACCTGACATAGTTCAGTTCTCATTGTTCTTCTCCTTCTCCTTCCTCAGCTTGATGCGCCAAGAACGGCGAGGCGGTGGAGGCAGCTGTGGGATGTAGTCTTCTACCACAATTGGCGTGGTCATGTCGCCCGGTGTGGGATCGCCTGGCGCCACCACCGGTGCGTGGTCATTGTCGAGCACCACCACCATCGCGAGGCCACTGCAGGCAGGGCAGGCACGACCATCGCTAGGTCATCCTCAGCCACCACCATCTCTTGCCCATGGTCAGCCACCACCATCTCTTGCCCATGGTCAGCCACCACCATCTCTTGCCCTTGGTCACCACCACCACCGCTAGGTCATCCTCGGCTGATGCCCATTGTCATCCTGCAGCCCCTCATCCCCTCTGCTCCTCTTCTCCCCACTCCAGTCCGGATCATCCTTCTTGTTGTCTTTCTGCTGCCAGAATCGCTGCTGCTTTCACTAAAGCTAGAATCCTGTTGCTTTTGCTACAGCCATAATCTTCTTTGCTTTGGGCAGTAGCTGTCATCGCCGCTGCTGCCCATTGCCTGTCCAAATGCAACAATGACCGTTAGCAATCGATGTGAGACAAAGCCAAATGTAGAGGAATAAGAAGAGGCAGAATGCACTAGCATCTTCGTCGTCAGCGTAGGGCATGCGACACATAGTCGTGTTGAAAACCTTCACGATGAGCATTGTGGCATCATCGTCGTACCTGAAGAGAAGAAAGTACCCGGTCCGCAGGTCGTAGGCACTGTAGAACTTCTCCCAGCCACGGCACAGGTACATGTGGCCCTCCTTGATCACCAACTCCATGTCCCACAGCCTGCGCACCCCGCTGCCGGCCTGTCGGAGCTTCACATTATCTGGCGGATTTTCACCCAGCATGTTCATAAAACTGTCAGGCAGCCTCTGCAATTCGGGACAAGGAGTGATGTAGCAAACAACAGAGTTATCATAATGAGATGGGTGAAGGGGAGATCTCTCGTTTTATATACCTGCCTCGTGGCTGATACTGAAGTCCCAAGTATGATACTGAAGAACTCGAAAGCATCCAACTCGTACTCCGGTGAGGCAGAGCGGCGGTGGCTGCTTCCCCCCATCTCTAATAAGCAGCAGAAGAGACCAAATAGTACCCTTACAACATTATGATACAACATTATAGCAGCATAAATTTTGAGCATAAGATAATCAACTACACCAATGCACTTCCGAAGTTCCCGCTTCCCACCCATGATGTTGTTAAGCGAGGACTAGTGCCAAATGCATTTTCGGTACGAAAATACATCACAGGACACTATGTTATTTAATATCATTCTTCTCGAAGACTAATGATTGTTACATCCTACTAAAATGATGTTCTGTCCTCGAGATGTATCGTTGCTTATGAGGAAGCAGCAAATAAACACTGGAAAAAGCTCTCGTCCTCGAAGATGCAATATCTGATTTACCCAAGGTTGGTACGACAATTTCCTCCCCATGTTCAATTAATTCGGAGTGCTGCTTGAGCCTTTTTTTATGTTTGTATGAATTATATTGCTTTCTACAGGTTCAGAACCATCATCCTAATGATGTCATGGAGTATGGCAATGACCCCAAAAGCGAGTTCCAACGCTATATCCGGCTCAGCGAAGAAGGTGTGACCTATTGAATGTGCAAGCTTAATGTCAACAACTAGTTTCTTTATAATGATTTTTTCTCTGTTATGCCTTACGTCTTTGCATATGCAGAGTTATGTTTTTTTATTTCAATCATGTGGGTGGGTTTAATGATGTCAAAACCTTGCCGTAGTTTCCACTGTTTTAATGTTTTGTATGATTTCTTGGTTATATTACCGTTCTGAGTTATGTTGTTCTATTATTTTATTTGAAGACATGAAGGGTTACTTATTTGAAGATGCTACTCCTAAGAAAGGTCAACTTTTCGATCATCAGCCTCTACAATTAAACAATGATGCATTCTTCCTTTTTTCCTTTCCATCTTCTTCTTCTCCACCTCTCATCTTTTCTTGTTATCCTTTTTCTTTCTTCTCCTTCCTCCTCCTCCTCTTCTCCTTCTTCCTTTCTTGTTCTGTTTTTCAACTTTCTTCTTATTCTTCTTCCTTTTTTTCCTTTTTCCTCTTCTTCTACTTCTTCTTCTTTTTTTCAACTTTCTTCTTCTTCTAATTATCTAAACCTAAATCTAGCACTAACCTAAACCAACCACTAACCTAAACCTATCAATAACCTAACTAAACCTAAACAGCAAAGAAAAATGGTAGAAAAAAACAAAAAAATGCTCACCTTGGCTCCGGGGACGGGGGTGATGGTGGGCGGTCATGTTAGGGCAGCGGCGGGCGGGCCTGGCTCCGGGGGCGCGAGGCGGATGTAGGGGCCTGGCGAGCCTCGCTCGGGGCGGCGTGGGGGCGAGGCGCGCGAGCCTGGCTCCGGGCGGCGCGAGCTCGAGGGGCCAGGGGGTGGGGGCGGCGGGCACAGGGGGCGCCGTTCGGGCGATGGGCGCCAGGCGGTGGCGGGTGGTGGGGCCGACGGGGCGAGGTGCGGTGGGGCTAGGGGGCGATGGCGGGTGGCGGCGGCGGCGGGTGGTTGGGACGGTGAGGCGACGGGGCGAGGGGAGGTGGGGCTCGGCATTACTAACAATTTTTTATTTTTTTTTCAAAACTACTAATGGCGCACGGTGGGTGTGGTGCGCCATTACTATGTCAACTAGTAATGGCGCACTATACCATGGTGCGCCATTAGTAACAAATTTTTTTTATTTTTTTTCAAAGCTACTAATGGCGCACCACACACCAGGTGCGCCATTAGTAATATATTACTAATGGTGCACCGACACATGGTGCGCCATTAGTATATAGTAATGGCGCACCACATGTCTGGTGCGCCATTAGTGGCCATATCATCTATAGCCCTTTTCCTAGTAGTGAGTACGAGAAGCATTAACGACCGCTAATTGGTCATCAGGAAAGCTATCATTAATAGGAAGTGGGTCATCAAGAACATTCTCTAACCTAGACAAGTTATCTGCAACGGGGTTCACAGCTCCCTTTCTATCAATAATATGCAAATCAAATTCTTGGAGCAAGAGAACCCATCTAATGAGTCTAGGCTTAGCATCTTTCTTTTCCATAAGATATTTAATAGCAGCATGATCAGTGTGAATAGTAACTTTGGAATCAACAATATAAGGTCTAAACTTATCACATGCAAACACAACTGCTAAGAACTCTTTTTTAGTAGTGGCATAATTTCTCAGGGCAGTATCAAGAGTCTTACTAGCATACTGATAACATTCAATTTCTTATCGACTCTTTGCCCTAAAACAGCACCTATAGCAAAATCACTAGCATCACACATAATTTCAAAAGGTAAATTCCAATCAGGTGGCTGAACAATAGGTGCAGTGATCAAATCTTTCTTAAGTGTTTCAAATGCTTCTACACAATCATCATCAAAGACAAAAGGAATATCTTTTTGCAATAAATTAGTCAGAGGCCTAGAGATTTTAGAAAAAGTCCTTAATGAACCTCCTATAAAAACCGGCGTGACCAAGGAAACTTCTTATACCTTTTATGTCCTTGGGACATGGCATCTTTTCAATAGCATCAACTTTGGCGTTATCAACTTCAATACCTCTCTCAGAGATCTTATGCCCCAAGACAATGCCTTCATTAACCATAAATTGACACTTTTCCCAATTCAGGACGAGACTAGTGTCTTCGCATCTCTGCAAAACTCGATCAAGGTTTCTCAAACAATCATCAAAAGAGGATCCATAGACGGAGAAGTCATCCATGAATACCTCACAAATATTTTCACAAAAATCAGAGAATATAGCCATCATACATCTTTGAAAGGTAGCAGGTGCATTACATAAACCAAAAGGCATACGTCTATAAGCAAAAGTACCAAAAGGGCAAGTAAAAGTAGGTTTAGATTGATCCTTCGCTGACACAGCTATCTGAGACAAACCAGAATAACCATCTAGAAAGCAGAAATGTGTGTGTTTGGATAGTCTTTCTAGCATTTGATCAATAGAAGGTAAAGGGTAATGATCTTTCTTAGTAGCTTTATTTAACTTACGAAAATCAATTACCATCCTATAACCTGTAATAATTCTTTGCGGGATCAATTCATCTTTATCATTAGGAACAACGGTAATACCTCCCTTTTTAGGAACGCAATGGACAGGGCTTACCCATTCACTATCAGCAACAGGATAAATAATACCTGCCTCAAGGAGCTTTAATATCTCCTTTCTTACCACTTCCTTCATCTTGGGATTTAATCGTCTTTGAGGATCTCTAACTGGTTTGGCATCGTCCTCCAATGTAATTTTGTGTTGACATAACGTGGGACTAACGCCCTTAAGATCATCCATAGTATATCCAGTAGCAGCTCGATGCTTCTTTAGAGTTTTCAATAATCTTTCTTCTTCTTTCTCTGAAAGGTTAGCACTAATAATAACAGGATATATTTCTTTTTCATCAAGGTAAGCATACTTAAGATTGTCAGGTAAAGGTTTGAGTTCAAACACGGGATCACCCTTGGGTGGAGGGGGATCCCCGAGAATTTCAACGGGAAGGTTATGTTTCAGCATAGGTTCCTGTTTAAGGAACACTTCATCTATTTCCTTTCTTTCCTTCATAAACATATTGTTTTCATGGTCTAGCAAGTATTGTTCTAACGGATTAGTTGGAGGAACAGCAATGGAAGCAAGACCAATAATTTCATCCTTACTAGGTGGTTCCCTTTCACGAGGTTGTCTACTAAACTTAGCAAAATTAAACTCATGAGACATACCATCTATGCCAACAGTGACAATATTCTCTTCACAATTAATCTTAGCACTGATTGTATTCAAGAAGGGTCTACCAAAAATAATGGGACAAAAATCATCTTGTGGGGAGCCAAGAACAAGGAAATCAGCAGGGTATTTAACCTTCCCACGCAAAACTTCAACATCTCTAACAATCCCAAAGGGTTTAATGGTATCCCTATTAGCAAGCTTAATAGTGAAATCAATGTCTTCTAATTCAATGGGTGCAATGTCGTGCATAATTTCTTGATATAAGGAATAAGGTATAGCGCTAGCACTAGCAACCATATTACATAAGCCATGATAACAATGATCTCCTATTTTAATAGAAATAATAGGCATGCCTACGACAGGTCTACATGTCTTAGTATCTGGCCTAGCAATATTAGCAGTCTCACCACAGAAATAAATAACATGCCCATCTAAATCATCATCCAAGAGATCTTTAACCATAGCAATACTAGGTTCAACATTAATTTTCTCAGGAGGTGTATAAGTCCTAGTATTACTCTTACAAACAACAGCCGAAGCTTTAGCATGATCCTTTATCCTAACAGGAAAAGGAGGTTTTTCAACATAAGCAGTAGGAACAATAGGATCACTATAGGTAATAGTCTTTTCTTCGACTGTAATAGGTGCAACTACTTTCACTTCAACAGGAGGATTATATTTAAACCACTTCTCTTTAGGGAGACCAACGTGAGTAGCAAAAGATTCACAGAAAGTAGCTACTATCTCAGAGTCAAGTCCATACTTAGCGCTAAATCCACGAAAAGCATCGGTATCCATAAAAGATTTAACACAATCGAACTTAGGTGTCATACCTGACTCCTTACCATCGTCGGAACCCCAATCTTCAGAGTTGCGTTTAATTCTTTCCAATAAGTCCCATTTGAAATCAATAGTCTTCAACATATAAGAACCAGCACAGGAAGTATCGAGCAGGTTGCGATTATCAAGAGAAAGTCGAGCATAAAATTTTTGAATAATCATTTCCCGAGAGAGCTCATGATTGGGGCATGAATATAACATTGACTTAAGCCTCCCCCAAGCTTGAGCGATGCTTTCTCCTTCGCGAGGCCAGAAATTATATATGTAATCACGATCACAATGAACAAGATGCATAGGATAGAACTTCTGGTGAAATTCCAACTTCAATCGCTTATAATTCCAAGATCTCGTATCATCACATAGCCTATACCATGTCAATGCATCTCCCTTCAAAGATAAAGGGAAGACCTTCCTTTTGACAACATCATCGGGAATACCTGCAAGCTTAAATAATCCACAAACTTCATCCACAAAGATAAGGTGTAAACCGGGATGCAATGTTCCGTCTCCTGCAAATGGATTAGTTAGCAGTTTCTCTATCATACCCGAAGGAATCTCAAAGTAAATATTTTCATAAAGTTCAGTAGGTTGAGGAACAACTCTTTGCTCTTCTGGTTGGGGTGAAGATACCCCAAACAAGCCCCTCAAAGGATTAGTTTCCATAGTGACAAGTAACAGAAAATTTCAGCACACTATATAAATGTTTCCTTACCAAGTTCCACTCACCAAAAGCGCTACACTCCCTGGCAACGGCGCCAGAAAGGAGTCTGGATGACCCACAAGTGTAGGGGATCAATCGTAGCCCTTTCGATAAGTAAGAGTGTCGAACCCAACGAGGAGCAGAAGGAAATGATAAGCGGTTTTCAGTAAGGTTTTCTCTGCAAGCACTGAAATTGTAGGTGATAGATAGTTTTGTGATAAGATAAATAGTACGAGTAACAAGTAAACAAAGTAAATAAAGTGCAGCAAGGTGGCCCAATCCTTTATGTAGCAAAGGATAAGCCTGGACAAATTCTAATAATGAGAAAGGAGCTCCCGAGGACACATGCACTACAAAAAAAATACACTTCCGTGATGATATGTGTTTGTCACAGTAGGTCGCGTTTTCTGTCATGCATGTACATCCATGACAAATTTATGACAGAATCAAGGTAGTCATACATGTGCTATCATAGAAGTGTTCCATGACATTACCAAAATTATCATCACGGAAGTGTCCACTTCCATGACGACAAATCGCGCGTCACAGAAGTGCTTTCGTCAAGGGTGACCGACACGTGGCATCCACCGTAATGGAACGCCATTAAGCTATCGGGTCGGATTTTGGATCCGATAACCCGTTTAACAGCCACGACCAATGTCGATTTTCCACGTGTAAAATCCTCATTGGCTGACGGATCCACGCGTCAGCTCCGCGTTGGCACAGGTGTCACTCATCCAACGGTCGAGATGACCTATGATATGTTGACACGTGGAACGGCCCAAAAGTGGCCCACAAAGTTTAAATGGGCCGGCCCAACCGAAGGCCCATAAGATTTAGCGGGCCATAATGGGCCGGCCCAGCTAAAGACCCACAAAATTTAGCGGACCATAATGGGCCGGCCCAGCTAAATGCCCACAAGATTTTGCGGACCACGATGGGCCGGCCCAGCTAAAGGCCCACAAGATTCTGCAGACCATAATGGGCCGGCCCAGCTAAAGGCCCAACATTCTCTGTCAAATCGGCCCGTCAACGGCCTGTCCTAAACTTGTCATCAATGCGGCCCATGGTCACTTCTGGCCCGTTAACTATCCGCTAAGTAATTGGGCCGAATTACGGCTCGGTGTATTTCCGGCCTATTAAAGGTCCGGCTTCATTTGGGCTCATTTACAGGCCATGAAAACTTTCAGCCCATAAACGACTGTAAAGGATTTGGGTCATATTCGGCCATGTCTGACATTCAGCCTGTTAGAGGCCCACTACAGATTTGGGCCACTTTCGGCCTGTTGTCATTTCCGGCCTATTAACGCCAGACGTAAACCATGGGCCATATGTGGCCCAACGTCATATTGGGCCCATTAACGGCCCATATAAAAATGGCGATAATCTAGCCCGACCGAAGTTCCGGCCCGTTAAAGGCCCGTGTATTAGGTCGGCGCATTTACGGCCCGTCCGAATTTCCGTCTGTGAAAGATCCGCATCGTAAATGGGCCACCATTTCGGCCTGCTAAGTCTAGTGGGTTATTTGGCACAATCAGGGCCCAATCTTACTTTTGGTCTATTAAAGTCCCATGTTTTTTATGGGCTCGAGATATTTACACCTGTAAAAGGCCTAATTTTACTGCGGGCCCAAATTATGTTTAGGCCTGTTAAAGGCCCACTATGGGCACAGGCTTACCAGAAAAATATGAAAGCTTATGCTGATTTAGGCCCAGATATTTTAGTGGGCTACATGCCAATTTCGCCCGAATCGTTTTAGCCCAATTGGAATGGGCCCCATTTAATGTTAGCATGTTGGGCTCCTCTGAAGCTTTTACCGATTACATTACTAAGATAAACCTACACTATACAAAAATAGCGTCGTAATTACTACAGCCTGTGGCAGCATCATAAATGTTGTATCACAACAAAATAAATTCCAACCATACAACAAAAGGCCTGTTGGCATAAAGTTTACAGTCCTTCCAGATAAAAGCACCATTAGAAGTATAGAAGCACAGATCATTTGACCTAAGTGCTAATGTTTCGGGCTGTAGAATCTGATGGAGCAACACGATCTCCACCTTTTTTCCGCCATTGCTCTTGAACAACGAAGCGAATGTCTGATAGTCTGGTTTCAAAACCATTCATATCTTGATGACATTTCTCAACCACTATTCTTGTTTCCGAAACAACGTCCATTAGGGATTGGACTTGTGTCTGGAGCACAGATATATCACTCTGTCTAGCAGGAAGATATTGTTCAGAAGGCGATTTGGACGAGGTTACCTTGACAACCAACCCAGAATTACGCAGGAAGGTGCTTTTTGCACTGTTAGTGGAGAGATACTGACGCACTGCAGCAAGAGGTGACATTGTGCCTGTCGTGGCCTCGTCACCTTCAGGTGGTTGTGGCTGTTCAATCATTTGTTCCATAGCTTCCTGAAAGTTTGAACTTGTAGATTAGTGTACCAGATAATTTACTAATGAGACAAAAACAAACAAAGTAGTTTAAACGTTTATACATAACTTATTTTGGTGAACTACTGCAATACATTAGCATGTATTGTAGTGCCAACTACATAATAAAATCACTTTCTGAATATATGTCTATGTAGCATGCCTACTGTATTGTCTATTTCCTCACATTCACTACTAGAAAAAGGCCTATTAATGGCGCACCGGTTTTGCCTACTAATGGCGCACTACCGGTGCGCCATTACTAGCACGCCATTAGTATTTTTTACTAATGGCGCACCACTGGTGCGCCATTAGTATCTGGTATACTAATGGCGCACCATGTAGTGCGCCATTAGTATAGCCCACGGTGCGCCATTAGTCGCCATTAGTATCTATTATACTAATGGCGCACCACATAGAAGTGCGCCATTAGTAACATTTTTTTTCAAATTTTTTTCAGAATTTTTTTTTATAATTTTTTAAATTTATTTTTCAAATTTTTCTTAATCTCAGTTCACTATGGCTTAATCTCGGGTCAATATGCTTAATCTCAGGTCAAATCGCACTCCATGGTCAAACTTCTCGAAAGGTCACCCATCCTCACACTACTCCAGCCCAAGCACGCTTAACTTCAGAGTTCTATCCAACCCCAGCAACAGCTCACTTCACAGGCACTTGTTGATATATCTAGCATATCAATCATGTTATACCTTGTTGATGTCTAGGACTTTGTTCATGTTCATGACTTATGATGAAATTTTGAAAAATATTTCAAACTTCCCGGTCATATTACGTATCATTTTTTGAAAAAAAATTCAAAACCAAATTTTTTTCTGTTACTAGTGGCGCACCACATCCACGGTGCGCCACTAGTAAGTTTGAAATTTTTTGAATTTTTTGCCGCTAGATCTTGAAAGCCCGTAACTTTTTTTTCTGTTAGGTTTTTGGGATTTTGAAAATGTTTAACGGGTTCCCCGGTTAAATTTTGATGTAACTTTTCGAGTAGATGATTTTTCATATAAAAACTTTTTCATCCGAAGTTCGTATGCAAATGCCCATTTTACAAATTTCGAGAGATTTTGCAAATAAAGTCGAAATTCATATTTGTAAATTTTCCCAAAACTAGAGCACATATCACATGGGAAACATATTTTCTTTTATTTTTTGACATTTCCATCATTTTCTTTTATTTTTTAAAACTGAAAAGGCGATCCACCGGGGGTGTGCATTCGGTGTTGGGGCAAGTTAGTAATGGCGCACCACACCCACGGTGCGCCATTACTAGTTTTGAAAAAAAATTAAAAAAATTGATTTTTTTATTTTTTGAAAAAACTTAGTAATGGCGCACGTGGAAACTGCGCCATTACTAGTTAAAACTATAATGGCGCACCGAGACACGCATGCGCCATTAGTAACAATTTTTTTTTACTTTTTTTTCAAAACTACTAATGGCGCATGACGGATGTGGTGCGCCATTACTATGTCAATTAGTAATGGCACACTATGCAACAGTGCGCCATTAGTAACAAAAAAAATTTATGTTTTTTTTCAAAACTACGAATGGCGCACCACACACCAGGTGCGCCATTAGTAATATATTACTAATGGCGCACCGAGACATGGTGCGCCATTAGAATATAGTAATGGCGCACCACATCACAGGTGCGCCATTAGTGGCCATTCCATCTATAGCCCTTTTTGTAGTAGTGATTCGTTGACATCTAAGGATAAAGAGACATGGTTTAAAGTAGGATGAACATAGTATTATATCATTCATATCATGGGCAAACAGATATAAAACAAACAGGCTATTTTATTATTGTGTGCGCACGTGAACATAACAACTAGATTACAGATCAAGACCAAAAGAATATCCTTCATCTCTTTTAAACCATGTAAGGTGAAATGATACGTTAAGACAACTGTGTATAGAAGTGAACAGAGTAACTGACATTGACTGCAAACCAAGTAGTTAAATGAACACATCACAGTACCAATCAGTTCAAGGCAGGAGGAGTAAGGACTTACAACAGCGTCTTGAACTGGTGTGCTCATGCCCTTCATCTTGCTGGTGTGGCAATCCTTGAAGATTTGCACTGCATTCGGTTCAGGTTCTTTTTGGTCCGCACGGGCTTTCCTCTGTATTTGGAACAAGTCAATATAGGTACGATAATATGGCACACACAAAAATAAGGAAGTAGCAGCTATTTACAAGAGCCTCGCAGTGTGCAATATAGCTACGAGATCCTGTTGTCTATTGGAATTTCACTTTAGTACGGTTGGTTTTGTTCTTCAAACAGTTAGCCTAGAACAAGATACACTTGTAAGGCACATACATAAATACAAGTTCAATATGTGGTCTGATCAAATACATATAGCCTACCTGATACTTTGGATCAGACCAGTGTTTAACGAGGGTTGTCTAGTCTTCATCTGTAATATATTCCACTGGAGATGGTTGGGCGATTTCATTGTTAGCCTTGCCTTCAAAGTGAGATTTTCTAAGGTGGTACCGATCTTGTCATGAGCGACTGAAAAACATGAGTGCATGCTTGTTTAGTTGCATCATCTTTCGGATCCAACTTGAACCTCATCTGTTGAAAAAAGAATGTGAGTCTTATTAGGAGGAAGCTAGAAAGTATGGGACAGAGCAAGACAATATTAATAATTGCGATGAATAACATTACTTATGGATAAATGGTCAAGGAAGGTGTTAAACTGGGTATTGTCTTTCTCATTCCTGTACTGGATCCACGTTGGGAGGATATGTGCATGACAGCTAACGGCAACAGCTGCCTCTGATACTAACTTGGCTGACTCTGTAGCCTCACGTGGCCTTTTTAAACCTGCCTCAAAATGGATCTCCATTCTTCCTCCTTTAGATTTTGTTAATCTGTCAAGCATTATCCCTGATGTCTGTTTCCGCTTGCGTCGTGGTGCTAGTTCAACAATGAATATGGAAAGTGTTAGTGTACATCAAACTGTGAGAGTACATATAAAGGAGCATGCAACTGCAACTTGACTCGGTCAGGTACCGTCTTGGTGTTGATGCTCATGAGGTTCATCTGATCTTGCCAAGTCATGTTGTGTCAAGATGCTTGAAGTAGTGTTAGGTGTGAAGGCAGCTTGGGAACCGCCGCCCGAGCAAACGAACGAGTAACTGGTTGAGATGCTGGTACAATTGAAGCGGATGCTGCAGCTGGTGGAGTAGGTGATACTGTGTTTGTAGATTCAGCCGGTGGACTTGGACCTTCTACTGCACTATAAGTACCAGCAGAATCTCGACGGCATATCCGTTTCCGTTTCACCCGACGAGTAACAGCACTCCCTACTATATTATTTTCCTTGCTCTTTTTTGACTTTGCCATGTCAAGCTATACCCACAACACAAAAGAATTAAATCACTCTTCAGAACTCATTGATACATGATACAGACAAGCAATACTTTGATGTAAGACAACAGTATGAGGATGGAATATGTAAGAAAAACAGGACGGCATGACATATTCACAGCTACGATGTGCAAACTAAGCAGAAGGATTTTCAAGAAAATAGAAGTAATGCAAGCTAGACACCATATTAAAGATGCAACCAATATTACTTTGCCAAGTTAAAAGTGTCTTGTCATAAGTGGCAATTCGAAAAATTAGAAGCAGTACAACATAGAAATCAATGCAAGATGCAACCACTATCAAACCGCCATGTTAAAAGCGTCCAATCATGAGTGACTGATGCGGGATACACAACAGCAGTACTTTGATGTAAGAACATGGTATGATAGATAGATGAAGTGTATTCTAGACACAGAAAGCCATGTCATATGCACATGTATAACGTATAAACTCGGCAGGTGCAATTTAATCAAAATAGAAGAAATACAGGCTAGACAACATAGGCAACATGAAACCAATTATCACACTGTCAACTTAGAGCAAGCACCTGCAACGGTGGAGTATAGGAGATGAACTCATCATGTAGACTTGGGACTTCAACTTCATTAGCAGTAGCAGTGGCAAATCTAGAGAGTCTCTGTTTGCATCGGTGCGGAGGACCACCAACATCCCCTAACTTACTCTTTTCCTTCCTATTTTCTGATATTGCCTTATGAAGTCAAAACCACAAGAAGATGAATAAAATTAGCTCTGCATAACTGGTTGATGCATGATACAGACGAAAACTACTTTGATGTAAGGCAAGTGCAGGATAGGAGGATGGAATATATACAAAAAAAAGATAGCGTTTCATATTCACACGTATGATAGGAGGATGGAATATGTATGAAAAAACAGTAAGCTGAAGGCATTTCAACAAAATTAGAAGAAATGAAAGCTAGGCACCATATGAACACGCAACCAATATCACTCTATCAGGTAAAAAGTGTCTCGTCGTAAGTGCCATTTCAAGAAATTAGAAGCAGTACAAGCTAGAAGACAATGCAAGATGCAACCTACATCACAGTCCCAAGTTAAATGTGTCTTATGGGTAAGTGATCGTTGCAAGTATAAGTTGTAAGCTACGCAGATGCAATTCAACATAATCAGAAGCAATACAAACTAGACATCATACGGAAAACGCAACCACATATAACAGTTCCAAGTAAGAGCAAGCACCTGTGATGGTGGAGTAGGGAGATGTGCTCATCATGTACACATATGTTCTAGAAACAGGAACATGTGTCATATTCACAGGCATTATGTGTAAAGTAAGAAGATGCAATTCAAGTTAGAAGCAATACAAGCTAGACATCATATGCAACATGCAACCACATATAATAGTGCCAAGTTAGAGCAAGCACATGTGATGGTGGAGTAGGGGAGATGTGCTCATCATCTACACAGCTACGTTGACTGTCTAGCCTTGCGTTGTCTTGCGAATCTTGTTGGGAGGATGGCGGAGTAGAATCTATAGAGAACCTCCGTTTCAGTTGCTCGGAAGGACCACCATCATCCACTGCCTTGCCAATTTCCTTCAGCTTTATTGATTTTGCATTATGAGGTCATACCGACAAGAAAAAGGAATATCATTCGCTCTTCAGAACTCATTCATGCATGATACTGACAAACACTACTCTGATGGAAGGCAAAGTCATGATACGAGGATGGAATATGTACGAAAAAATGGACGGCTTGACATATTCACACCTATGATGTGGTAACTAAGCAGAAGGAACTTCAACAAATTAGAAACACTGCAAGACACCATATGGAAGGTGCAATCAATATCACTCTGCCAAGTTAAAACTGTGTCGTCATAGGTGGCGTTCATCAAACTAGAAGCAATACATGCTAGAACTCATATTCAAGACGCAAACCAATATCACACTGCCAACTTAAAGGTGTCCCATCATAAGTGACTGATGAAGGATACACAAGAAGAGTAGTTTCATGTAAGAACATGGTGTGATAGACAGATATAGTATGTACCAAAAACAGGAAAGCATGTCATATTCACATGTATCATGTGTAAGCTAAGCAGATGCAGTTTACACTAATTAGGAGCAATACGAGCTAGACACCATATGCAACATGCAACCCGATATCACATTGCCAAGTTAGAGCAAGCACCTTGGATGGTGGAGTAGGGGAGCGGAGACTTGGACCTTGTAATGCACTATCAGTACAAGGAGAATCGGTACAGATGCTCCGTTTACTTTGCTGCAGAGGACCGCCATCATCGCCTTCCTTACTCTTTTCCTTCCTCTTTCTTGATTTTGCCTTCTCAAGTCAAACCCACAAGAAAAAGGAATAAAATTTGCTCTTCAGAACTCATTGATGCATGATACTGACGAACACTACTTTCATGTAAGGCAGTCGCATGATAGGAGGATGGAATATGTATGAAAAACAGGACGGCGTGACATATTGACATGTATGATGTATAAAGTGTAAACTAAGCACAAGGTGCTTGAACTTGTTAGAATTGATGCAATCTAGAAACCATATGAAAGATGAAACCAATATCACAATGCCAAATTAAAAGGGTGCCCTAACAAATGTATTTGACCAAATTAGAAGCAATACATGGCAACAGGCTAGAAACAATATGCAATATGCAATGAATAAAGGTGACTCATCGTAAGTGATTGATGCAGGATACAGAAGAGAGGTAGTTTCATGTAAGAACAAGGTTAACACATAGATGTAGTGTGTACCAAAAATAGGAAGGTATGTCATATTCACAGGTATAGTGTGCAAACTAAGCAGATGCAATTTACCCTAATTAGAAGCATTACAAGCTAGACACCGTATGCAACATGCAACCACATATCACACTGCGAAGTTAGACCAAGCACCTGTGATGGTGGTGTAGGGGAAGTGCGCTCTTCAGGTACAGAGCTACGTTCAATATCTTCATTTAGGCTTGCTGTTTCTTGAGAATCATGTGGAGATGATGAAATTGCATTCTTTATAAGAGTATTGCGTCTCATATTAACCCACGCGCGTGACTGTCTCATCATAAGCGATAGATGCAGGATACACAAGAACAGTAGTTTGATGTAAGAACATGGTGTGATAGGCAGATGTAGTATGTACCAAAAACAGGAAGGCGTGTCATATTCACATGTATAATGTGTAAGCTAAGGAGATGCAATTTAACAAATTAGGAGCATTGATGAGGGATACACAAGAAAAGTAGTTTGATGTAAGAACATGGTTAATAGAAAGACGTAGTATGTACCAAAAACAGGAAGGCATGTCATATTCGCAGGTATAATGTGTTAACTAAGCAGATGCAATTTACCCTAATTAGAAGCATTACAAGGTAGACACCATATGCAACATGCAACCACATATCACACTGCCAAGTAAGAGCAAGCACCTGCGATGGTGGTGTGGGGGAATTGCGGTGATCAACTAGAGAGCTACGTTGACTATATTCATTTAGCCTTGCTGTTTCTTGAGAATCATGTGGGGAGGATGACACTGCACTCTTTAAACAAGTAGGGCGTCTCACAGTAACCCACCCGGGTGACTGTCTCATCATAAGTGATTGACGAGGGATACAAAAGAGCATTAGTTTGATATACGAACATGGTTAATAGACATATGTAGTATGTATCAAAAACAGGAAGGCATGTCATTATGAAAGGTATAATGTGTAAAGTAAGCAGATGCAATTTAACCAAATTGGAAGCAATACAAGCTAGACACCATATGCAACATGCAACCACATTTGACAGCGCGAAGTTAAAGCAAGCACCTGGGATGGTTGTGTGTGGCAATTGAGATCATCAACTGCAGATCTCGCCATCGTCTCCAACTACTTACACTGCACCCATTAGAGCGCTGAAACGCTTAGTGCTTATCTTCGAATTACACTGGAGCGACTTCTGTCTTTTCTTTTCTGCATTCATCAACACTGCGTCAGAGTCTGAAATACCCATGCATAAAAAAACAATAGTGTGAGTATGGGTGAAGTGTATGCACAATTAGTACAGTGTAAATGTAGCAGATAGCAGGTCGGTGAGAAATAAATGACGGACTGAAAGCAAATAGGTCAGTCCATTTTTTCTGCACCGTCCGATGTACAAAGAACGGCATTGACCATCTCAGTAGTGGTCGTGAGCGTATCTGGGGTCGGCTCGGTGGCTGCCTCCATCTTCTTGGAGCTCTCTGTCTCGTGGGGCTCAGCCTCCCGCGTCTGCTCCAATATCGGCAGATCTTTGCCTGGTTCTCCTTGGTCCATCATGAAACTGACGAATACTAGGAGACCACTGAAAGGAAAACACATCCGCAATGACAATGAAACAAAAAAGAGAGTGAGGATCGGTTACTGCTTTGCAAAAGTTCTTTTTTTTTCGCTGAACGAAAATATACCAACATCACGGATCCGCTTACCTTCCCTTTGTTGGGAGAGAAGAACAGTGGCAGATGCGAGTGTTGCCTTTCTTAAAGACGGTGAGGGATAAGGGGATTCAGTGAAGAGTGAAATGATGGTTGCTCCTTCCGTCAAACTTAGACTGCGCACGGGGGGAGGGGTTGTGATCTGACGGCTCACATTGTCGGCGCTATGACCGGGTTACTCTCTGCCTGCATACTGCCTTCTAATTTGGTGGATGGCATTTGGGCTCGCGCGCTGCATGGCCCGCATGTCGGTGAACAAAAGTATAACGGCATTCAATAGAGGGAGACGTTTCAATGACCTAGGAGGAGCCAGAAGCGGTAGAGTGTCTCCACTGTACTAGTAGTAATTGTTTTTCTGGGTACCTGTAGAGTGTCTCCATTGTACTAGTCGTAATTGTTTCTCTGGGCCCAAGACAAAACATCCCATCCACACTAGTAAATAGTAAAATCAATTCAAAATCCCTATATTTACTGAATGAGAGGCGCTACCCAAACCCAGCACACCACCCCCCAAAAAAACCTGGGTGCTCTTCTTCCTCCTCGCTCACACCCACCTCACGTCAGCTCACTCCACTCGTACCCCCAAATTCCTCACCTCACTCCTACAGAAAACCCCAGCTCCCCTTCTTCCTCACTACTACAGAAAAAACCTCAGCTCCCCTTCTTCTTCACTCGCACTACAACTAGGCTCGTCATTCGTTACTCTGCTCAAATTCGTGAGCGCGACGCGACGCCCTCGAGGAAAATGGAGTCGGCTGACCCCAGCGCCAAGAAGATGAGGCTCCCTTGTGGCGACGCTGTGTAGATCCTGCACCCGGCAGCTGGGAGAAGCGGCGACCCGCCCCACCGGAACCCAGAACTCGTAGAATCTCGGGTGGACCGCATCAGCGATCTCCGGACACCGTGCTTGGGGAGATCATCTCGCTTCTCCCCACCAAGGATTGCTGCCGCACCCAAGTCCTCTCAATTCGGTGGCGCCCTCTATGGCGCGCTGCGTTCTTATTCTCGATCGTCGTCACTATCTCTCTTCAATGATTTTGAAATCCCAGAGCCATCATCTCCTCCCACCAGGGCTCTTTCAAAGCCTCTCAGATCTCATCATGCTACCCGAGCAAGCATACCATGCCTGACGGTGGACGCTTTGGCTGAAATCCTCAATTCACGAACTACAGCTGCTTGAGTTCTACTATTCCCCGAAATCACATACCACATACCGAACGCCATGAACTTGTGCCCTCAAAGACCGATGTCCATCTCGCGGTTTTCATCCTCTCTCCACACCGCCACCTTTGCGATGTGCTACCTACCAGACAATCTGGTACTTTCGTATATCGGAGGCCTCATTGCACAGCATCATCCACTCCAGTTGCCCTGCCCTGGAGTGCTTGGTGCTTGTTTTCACAGTTAGAATCGGTTGTCTCCAAATAAAGTCGCCTAACCTTGTAAGAATTGGAATTTCTTTTGACGGAAGGCAGCTCATCATCCAAGATGCCCCTTCACTTCAAAGGTTGATCCTTGATTCTAGTTATTCACCGTTGCAAATAACCATCCTCTCTGCGCTTAAACTGGAGACCTTGGGTGTAATACATGATCTCTGTGCTCATTTCAATATGGTGTTTGGCTCCACAGTTCTTCAGGTACTTTATATTATCATCTACACTTGTAACCATAAGTTGCATTTTAAATCTCTGCCCATAAGTTATATATCATCTTGGAGTACACATTTTGTACTAATATTATGTTCTATGCTCAATGAAGAGTTTCTCCATGGATGTCCTATCAATGGTGTTGGATTCTGTCAAGATCTTCTATATCCAAATGATTTGTTTTGATCTGAACAAGATTATTGGCTTGCTGCAACGCTTTCCATGTCTTGTATATAAAGGTGATAATTTCACACGCACATTGGAAGCCCGCATATAGTGTACTAAAATTAACCGTTCAGCTGTTGCTCTTTCGACACTCTTTTTTTAGACCTTGACTGTTTTCAATCTTCATGTCTATTTAGGCAACAGGACGGGGTAAGAAAGTTATAACCAATCGGTGGATTCGTAACCATCGGGATTTTCTCACTTCTCATGAGATTCGATTGAAGACAATAACGCTAGAACGATATGTAGCCAACCGTGCAAACACTAGATTTGTCACATTCTTCCTGCTGAATGCGAGGTTACTATTGTCCATCAGGCTTAAGTTTATCAGCAGCATGGTTTTGACGGATGGGTATGTCGAAGAGCAAAAAAAGGAGTTTCAGGTGGGCAAAAGAGCTTCTGAACGTGTCGGGCTTCTATTTACAACATATTGTGGTCATAATCCAGTAAATTTTACGACCCAGGATGTTCATTCTATGGACCTGACCGATCCATTTGACTGTGACTGCCGAAAACAGTGCTGGAGTTAGATGTTGTTGCCCTTTTCAACCTGGGGTTTTTTGTAAACGTGGTGAACAATTAACCCTCGTGCTTTTGTACAGTTTGTAAGCTGGAGTTAGATGTTCCTGCCCTTTTCAACTCAGATGTGACTGTCATATTTTCTTTGAGACATGGCATGGCTTGCCATTCATTTAATTTAGAGTGAAATATTGTAACAAATCCCAACAAAGGGACATAACATCACTCTCGCCGGCTGCTTGAGCTCGCTGTGCATTACAGAAGCCAAGTGATTAGCCCCCACCAGCACCCACAAACTTATTTCAAACTAGCACATCAAATGGGCTATAAATTTTAATAGGAAAGGCTGCATGACCGTGACAGATTTGGATTCTGACATTTGGGACCCGCGAGGAAATAGCCTAGCCAGTCAACAAACGATTCTGCCTACCAGCCGTTGGATTGACATCCAACATCTGTCGTGTATCTTCTATCTCTTGTCTTCTTCCTCCAGCCGCCCATACCGAACCACCCCATCGTCTCCGCCTGCTCCCGCATCCCATGGCTGGCTGCGCCTCCGCCGCCCTACCGTATGTACCCTCCAACGTTGGCCAGTCCCTCCCTCTATTCCCCCACACGTCCTGTTATTCTCCGCGACGTCAGCCCCAACACGCACCCGACTGAACCAGTCAACCTCGATTCTCCGCCGCGATCGGCTGGACGGCGATCTTCCACGACTCCTGTTCGTTCCGTCCGAGGCCTCGCCGTCGTCCTCCGCCTTGCGGCCTTGGTTCACTCGCCGTGCGCGGTGCGCCGCCCTCTTGCGTTGTCAACGTCGTCAACAACCGAGAGGAACAAGGAGATGACTGTACGTGGAGAGGATGACAGTAGGGACCCACCAGCGTCATGGCAGTACGCAAGCAAGTGCCTCTTTATTACAAGCCCAAAAATATGGTTCCTCCTAATGGTTGGACATCTGGGGCTCACGCCATTGTCAACGTAGTCAATAAACGAGAGAATTACACTACGAGCGGCTAACACCAGGGACCCAGCAGGTCGCGCAGTTTTTTTTTTGAGGAACAAGCAGTTGTTATTTATACTAGTTTTAGCGACGAATCAAGGTAACAACGGGGCTGTGCGGGGGCCGTGGCCCGTCTAGCGTTTATTTATGTTTACCACATCATGAGCCCAGTTGTGTTTTTTTCTTGCTGAAAATGGCTAGCCCAGTTCTATTTTTATTTAAGAAATACCCAAACAAGGCCTACTTGCTTTATCGGCCCTGCAGGGCTGCAAATCTTTCAAGACGAGGAGAGTTTCATTCGGTTTGCCCAGAAATGGGCTGGCTGTACATTTTTAAAACACATCAAACCGGGAATTAGTTTCAATTTTTTTCGTTACAAGATTTTAAATTCCATTGATTTTTATGCGTGGACAATTATTTGGATTTTATATTTATATAAATTATTTTTCAAAATAGTTTGAATGTGAATCGATATTTCTGGATTAAAAACAGTTGACCGCACCGAAATATGCAAAATTTCGTATACCTTTTAAACGTGGCCACAATATGGGGTGTAATGCTAACAAAAAGAAGATGGGCTCCAAAAAATTCTTAAGAATTAGCAAATGGGATGTACATTATTAGAAATAATGGCAGATGGGCTGTCTGATATTTTCCACAGATTTGAGGCTGACTTGTGCGCCTACTACAGGTTGACGCGTATGCTTTCATAAAAAAAAGGTTGACGCACACGCAACGCCCTGTCAACTTAGTCAACACACGAGAGCAGTGACTGTTGGATGTCCATCCAACGGCTGTCGTGCTTCTTCAATCTCTGCTCTTCATGCTCCAGCCGCTCAAACAAGCGCCAGCGGGACTGCCTGCTCCCTCCACCCCGCGGCTGGTTGTGCTGCCACGCAGGCCTCACCGCCCCACTGTACTCCCATTGCTGGCCTAGCTATCCATCTACTGACCCACACCTGTTGTTATTCTCCGGCGACGGCAGACGAACCAGTAAACCTCAGACAACAGATTCTCTCCGCGTGGGCATCCACTGCCGCGTCTTCCCCGGCTCCACGTCGTCCCCTTCCTAGGCCTCGCCGTCGTCCACCGCCTTGGTGCTCTCGGCGCGGCGTGGTCAATGTGGTCAACGACATTGCATCGGAAGAGTACTGTACGTGGAGAGGCTGACAGCTGGGTCCACGGCCACAGCCCAGTTTTTTTGTGATTTGCCAAGTAAGTCGCTTTGTCAGGCCTGTTGGCTGCAAATCTTTCACGACGGGGAGAGCTTTCATTCGGCTGGCCGAGAAAATGGCCCATCAGTAATGAGAAATTGGATGTACATTTTTAAAACACATCAAACCGGCAATTAGTTTCAAATATCATTTTTTTCATTTCGAGATTTTAAATTACATTAATTTTTATGCGTGGAGAATTTGTTGGATTTTATATTGATATACATTTATTTTTAAAATCAGTTTGAATGTGAGTCAAAATTTGGGATTAAAACAGTTCGGACCGCACCAAATATGCAAAATTCGTATAATTTTTAACCGTGGCCACAATATGGGCTGTAATGCTAACAAAAAGAATATGGGCTCCAAAAAAACCTTTAGAATTAGCAAATGGGCTGTAAATTATTAGAAATAATGGCAGACGGGTTGTATGCTGTTTTCCATAGATTTGAGGCTTTCCTAAAACGAAGGTTGACGCACAAGCAGTGACTATTGGATGTTCATCCAACGGCCGTCGTGCTTCTTCAATCTCTGCTCTTCCTGCTCCAGCCGCTCAAACAAGCGCCGGCGGGACTGTCTGCTCCCTCCTCCCCGCGGCCGGCTGTGTTGCCGCACAGGCCTCACCGCCCCCACCGTACTCCCATCGCTGGCCTAGCCATCCCTCTACTGACCCACACCTGCTGTTATTCTCCGGCGACGGCAGACGAACCAGTAAACCCTCGTACAGTCGTACTCCTCTCCGCGTGGGCATCCACTACCGCGTCTTCCCCGGCTCCGCGTCGTCCCCTTCCTAGGCCTCACTTTCGTCCACCACCCTGGTGCTCTCGGCGCGGCGTGGTCAATGTGGTCAACGACCGACTTCCATTGGAAGAGTACTATACGTGGAGAGGCTGACAGCTGGGTCCACGGCGGCCGCAAGGAAGTGCCTCCTTATTACGCGTAAAATAATTATTGCTCCACCTGACAGCGGGGACCCACCGGACGGGCCACCGTATTTCGTGAAAAAAAACGTTTCTCCTCTGACTGCTGGGACCTACCAGCTACACCTTCGCACGCAAGGAAGTGCGTCCGGGCAAAAAAAACAACAAAATGATTCGCCAGCTGACTGCTGGGACCCACCAGCTACACCTTCGCACGCATGGAAGTGCGTCCGGGCAAAAAAATGATTCGCCCCCCTGACTGCTGGGACCCACCAGCTACATCTTCGCACGCAAGGAAGTGCCTGACAGTCGGGACCCACCTGGTCGAAGCGTACGTAGCGTTGTCATTCTGGTCGCGAACGTGTACGTACATACTGGTGGATGTAGAGGCGCGCACGTGTCGTAGTAGAGGCGCGCATGTGTCGTAGTAGAGGCGCGCACGTAGCATGTACACGTACGTACAGCGGCCAGGGTGCAAGAAAGAAAATACAGCCACGTATGTGTACATACGGGCGGGGTCTCGAACGCCTACTCGTGCATATATACGTAGGGCCAGGGCTCGTGTACATTGGCTGGGTCGGAATGGAGAAACAGCGTCGTCGTCGTGTTCATGGGGAGCCAACCGGCTGGGTCGGAATGGAATGCGTAGCCGTGTTCATAGGGAGGGCTTGGACGGAACAGGCGATGGAAACGAGGCCTGGCGTACCGCAGAACGGAGGAAACGGCCTTGTGTTCGACCGGCCACGTCAAACGGGATCCTGTTCATCGGGAGGGTGTGGCGATCGCAAAAGCGGAGGAAACTTCCCACGGTCGAAACGGGGTCTGTTGATCGGGAGGGTGTGGCGCATCGCAAAAGCGGAGGAAACGGACCTCCTACAAATAAACGGGGTCCTGTTGATCGGGAGGGTGTGGCGCATCGCAAAAGCAGAGGAAACGGACCTCCTACGGTGAAACGGGGTCCTTTGATCGGGAGGGTGTGGCGTCGCAAAAGCGGTCGAAACAGACCTCCTACGGTCAAACGGGGTCTGTTGATCGGGAGGTGTGGCGTATCAAAAGCATTTAAACGGACTTGTGTTGGAGCGCTATGGTCGAAACGGGGTCCTGTTCATCGGGAGGGTGTGGCGTATCGCAAAAGCAGGACTCGACGGATACTGTTCATCTCCACCGTCAACCTCCTCCGGCCTCCACGGGCTCTGCTCATCCACCGTCGACCTCCTCCGGCCTCCACCGCGATTGTTCATCCATGGACTCTGTTCATCCAGCCTCCACCGCCGCTACTCCACCGCCTCTTGTTCAACCACCCCTCTCCACGGGCTCTGTTCAACCACCCTCCACGGGCTACTGTTCATCCACCCTCCACCGTGTACCGTTCATCCAGCCTCCACGGGTCATCCTGTTCATCCACCCTCCACACCATGGGGTCCTGTTCATCCGAGGCAATGCCACGGTCTTGTTCATCCACTCCCACCGCCACTGTTCATCCAACCCCCCCAACACTCACTGCTCATCCAGAGGCGGCATCGATCGGCTTGATTAGCAGCGAGAGCGGCGAATCGATCGCTCGGGTTCGATGCTAGCGTAACTGCAGTCAATCGCCGGGTTGATTAGAGCCCAACGCCTCGCTTCGGGTTCGATTAGAGCTAACGCCGCACACACGCAGCAGCGACGTGTACAAGAAACGCACATCGCCGCCCCGACCTCCCACCGTAATCGGAACTCCCGTAATTTTCCTCGCCCTCGCTTCTACCACGGTTTTTTTCGTCATGGACGGCCCAAAGAATGTCATGCAGCTGCGTCTCCGCCCGCCGGGACAAAAGCCCATTTTTCATCATGATTTTTGTCATAGAAGTAGAGCCCACCACATCTATGATGATACCGGGTTTTGTCACAATTATCGTCATAGAAGTGTCATATGTATGACAGAAAAAAGTTTCGTCGGCCCAAAATGTCACGGATGTGTCTTTTTTTTGTAGTGATGGGAATTATCGTCAAGCTAGTTTTCATCACGTTCATATGATTCGCGTTCGGTACTTTGATAATTTGATATGTGGGTGGACCGGTGCTTGGGTACTGCCCTTACTTGGACAAGCATCCCACTTAAGATTAACCCCTATTGCAAGCATCCGCAACTACAACAAAAGTATTAAGGTGAACCTAACCATATCATGAAACATGTGGATCCAAATCATCCCCTAACGAAGCAACGCATAAACTAGGGTTTAAGCTTCTGTCACTCTAGCAACCCATCATCTACTTATTACTTCCCTATGCCATCCTCTAGGCCCAATAATGGTGAAGTGTCATGTAGTCGACGTTCACATGACACCACTAGAGGAGAAGACAACATACATCTCATCAAAATATCAAACGAATACCAAATTCACATGACTACTAATAGCAAGACTTCACCCATGTCCTCAGGAACAAACGTAACTACTCACAAAGCATATTCATGTTCATAATCAGAGGTGTAATAATATGCATTAAGGATCTGAACATATGATCTTCCACCAAGTAAACCAATAAGTATCAACTACAAGGAGTAATCAACACTACTAGCAATCCACAGGTACCAATTTGTGGTTTTGGATACAATATTGGATACAAGAGATGAACTAGGATTTGAGAGGAGATGGTGCTGGTGAAGATGTTGATGGAGATTGATCCTCTCCCGATGAGAGGATCGTTGGTGATGACGTTGGTGATGATTTCCCCCTCCCGGAGGGAAGTGTCCCCGGTAGAACAGCTCCGCCAGAGCCCTAGATTGGTTCCGCCAAGGTTCCGCCTCGTGGCGGCGGAGTTTCGTCCTGTAAGCTTGCCCATGATTTTTTCCAGGGTAAAAGCGATGATATAGCAGAAGATGGACATCGGAGGCCCACCAGGGGGCCCAGGAGATAGGGTCGCGCCCTACAGGGGGCGCCCCCTATCTCCTGGACAGGGTGTGGGCCCCCTGGTGTATTTCTTTCGCTCGAAATTCTTATTAATTCCAAAAGGTTGTTTCGTGGAGTTTCAGGACTTTTGGGGTTGTGCGAATAGGTTTCAACGTTTGCTCCTTTTCGGCCCGAATTCCATTTTGGCATTCCCCTCTTCATAGTAAACCTTGTAAAATAAGAGAGAATAGCCATAAGTATTGAGATATAATGTGTAATAACAGCCCATATTGCAATAAATATTGATATAAAAGCATGATGCAAAATGGACGTATCACCAAGCGACTTACCAACGGTGTGTTCATAATTGCCTTCATGGCCAGATTGGGCGCAATGTTCATGCTTATGTGGATGATATTGTTGTGAAATCCAGGAAGAAGGAGACGTAGATTGAGGATCTGAAGGAAACCTTTGACAATCTCCGGGTCTACAAGATGATGCTTAACCCGGGCAAGTGTGTCTTTGGTGTACCAGCGGGCAAGTTATTGGGTTTCTTGGTGTCTGATAGAGGCATAGAGGCTAACCCGGAGAAGATCAAGGCTATCACCTCTTTGGAGCTAAACCGGCGTGTATCAATGACGTCCAGCGTTTGGGGGTCGTATCGCGGCTGTGAGCCGGTTTATAAGTTGCCTGGGAGAGAAGGCTATCCCTTTTGTATCAGATGATGAAGAAGACAGATAACTTTGTCTGGAGTGATGCTGCTAATAAGGCGTTTGACTTTGAGGCACTTAAGAAGCAACTGGCTAAGCCACCGGTTCTTGCAGCCCCTGTTGAGAAGGAGCCCTTGCTAGCAAACAACAGTGTTGTTAGTGTAGCAGTTGTGGTTGAAAGGAAGGAAAGAAATCGAGAACTAGGTCAAGCGTATTCGCTCCCTGGTAATCGAAGCCCAAGTAATAACCACCCTACACTGGATTAGGCTGTTACCTCCATCACGAGGGGCCGAACCAGTATAAACTCTTCGTGTCCCTTGTCCCTTTTAACCCCTTCAAGCTAAGTACGTAGCGATGGCTCCACACCTAAGTCCTTATGCTAGGACATCTAACGTGACAATTCCACGACAACCTCCGTCTGGGTTTACTGGTTCCCTTCGTATTTTGTGTCCATCTTTGATCATAGATTTGACTAACAAATTATAAGTTGTATGTCACAAAACTTATATTGTTGGATTATATTTGGAAGCCGTTTCCAATGATACTATTTTTAGGGTATAACTTATTTTTTGGTAGTTAAATTAAGGGTAAAAGTTTGACCAAACTATAAGGAGGGCTAATAAATCAGGACGGAGGTAGTACTTTATTACAACCTCTTGGCAGAAAACTATCTTAAAACTAGAAATTTTTAACCTAGCAAAGATTCAATCTCTCTAAAGATAACACCATTTGCAGATCGGCCATAGTCCCTTCCTTTTATTACCACTGTTTGGTTAATAAAATGCTCCACATCCCTTGTCAATCGATGGGAACACACTAGAAAAAATCATCAGAGTTTAGTTGAGTATAACTCAACTACATGTGAGAAAATACTCCTTCCGTCCGAAATTACTCGTCAGAGAAATAAATGTATTTGGACGTATTTTAATTTTAAATAAATTCATTTTTATCCATCGATTTTTGCGGCAAGTAATTCCGAACGAAGGAAGTACGAAATTGCCCTCAGAAATCTGAAATTACGGGCTCCTCTGTTCTGTTCTGTTCTGTTCTGTGCGTCCAGTACACACCGCACGCCCGCTAGACTGCTCCGCCGCCGGAGCTCCGCCCTCCCTCCCGCCGCCGCCCTTGCAGCTCCTCCACCGCACGAGCCCGCCCCGTCCTTCGCTCTCATCCGCGCGCCCCCCGTCCCACCCCGCCTTCTCCTCGCCGCGCCGCCGTCCGCTCGACCCCATCTCGCCCCGTCCGCGAAGGAGACGACCAGCAGCAGCGACCCCAGTCGACGGAGGGAGGGAGGATCCTCTCAGGTGAGCTTCCCTCTCTCTCAAATCTGATGCGCCATGGCTCAGGTTAGTTCCGCTGTTTGGACCATTTCAGGGCCTGGTTGATGTGTGCTGCGATTCATTTGGTACTAGTACAGTATGAACTCTAGCACGGGGATCTGGGATGATGGGTTTACCTGTCACAGACCACTGCCCCGAATTTTGAGGCAGCACAACAACAGTTTTATTCGTTTGTTATAGAACTCCAAATAATCAAGAATATAACTGAAGATTATATAGCATTTTAACTGAAGAACTTACAGACTTTTCATCAATCAAGTGCCACTTTAACTTCTCATCAGTTAGATATAACATGCTCTACATATAGGTAAATCAACTTTCAACATTGATTGATTCTCTCATTGGTGAAAGAATCACAGGCTAAGAATTCAGAGTAAGGTAACATACATTACTTTTCTCTCGAGTACCAGTTCAATAATCGAACTGTAAACGGGGTGGCCGAAAAGTAGAATCAGCTGCCAGGCTATAATCCTGTCTCCAATCCTTGAAGAAGAAAGAGAATACAGGAAGGAGGACACATATATTTAAATAACAGATTATGCTATTGCCCCATATGACAATCTTTGAGCAGTGGATTCGGTTATTTGATGAAAACAGATTAATATTTTGTACGGTCTAGATCAATAGTATCCCATCGAAGTGGTGCTTTTTATAGAGGATTTTGTTTTATATGTAGTTCAAGTTTTTGGCCAAAATTTGATTTTTTTTTTTGGGCATCAGACAAGATGACATGTTCAGAAACTCTTGTGTTATTTTTGTTAGGTTTTTTTGGTCTCTTTGTACCTATTATTTCTGTCATCTAGCAAAGAAATATGATCAACTGTAATCTGTGGCATTTTATCAAATGGCAAAACTAAGATGGAGCATTTGATCAATTGCAGAGAAAGATGGGGCATGTTTACTGCAGAAGAGAAAATATGGAGCATTTTATCAGTTAGCCTTGTTCCAGTGCTGTCCGTTCCTGGTACGTTTTCTGCACCAAGAGGTTGTCGGAGCTCCTGCAGCAAGGTAAATCCGGCGGCCGGACTCAGTGGGGACCCATGGCGTGGATCTGGATGCTCTCGGTGGCTGGAGCCGTCCTCCTTTGGGCAGTTTCCCTCGGGCGGATCCTCTCCTCCCCGACGCCCTACTCCCTGCCTCCAAGCCCTCGCTTCCTGCCCCCTCTTGGCGACAGGAGGAGCAGGAACGTGCTCCTGGTGCTCGCCCACCCCGACGACGAGTCCATGTATGTTACAACTCCACTACTCTCCTTCGTGTATGCTCTGCGTACCAGGCGCTCGACAAAATTCATGTTGCGTCAAACTCTCGTGGCAGCTGTGTAGATCACGTATGACAGAGGGTATTAATGACTGGAATCCAGTAGCTTGTGGAGATGGTAATAACCAATGGTTTGACTCTGACTCAAAAAAACTGGCGCCTGTCCAACTCCAATCCATATGCTGCCTGAGTTTCAGTGTGGATATTATGCGTTTTTGTTTAGTTTTATTTGGTGCTTTGGTAGATTTATTCTTGATGTCGATGTGTATCTAATGCAGGTTTTTCACTCCAACTATTCTTTTCCTCAAGTCAAAAGGCCATAGCTTTCATGTTTTGTGTATGTCTCTGGGTAAGATTGCGACCCTGTTGTTAAGTATGCCTATTTATTGTGTTTCTTTATGTATGTCCAGGAGCAGTCATCTGTCCACCCATTTGTTTGGCCAAAATACATCATATGCATCAAGGACTATTTTATATGAAAATATACTTGAACATTACTGGATTGTTGCCGGATGTTCGGACACACCATCCATTTTTCCATCCAAAAGCATATATAGGAAACCATTGGTCCATTCTATGTATGCGGCAACACTTAGAAAGGGAATATTTCAGCATCACCCGCATAGCATGTTCCACAGTCCAATTTCAAAATAACAGCATCTGTTATGCATGGACAATTGTCTATATGTGTGGTGATGATTACTGATTATTATTGGCAAATTATAAACATATCACCAACGTATGAAGGAGGGCTTTGGGAATGCAATTTTGTTTTCTATACCACTTGATAGGCCGTTGACTAGAATATTATATCTTTTGTATGAAAATAGAATCTTCTGCCTGGCTTACTAAAATGATAGATAAATATTTGCACATTTAGAAATCTGTTTCTTTGGCGTATAGTACCAATACAGAACTACTTGTTTGCATATTAGAGCTGCGCCTAGCTAATCTTTCCGAGTGGTTACTACCACTTTTACAGGTAATGCTGATGGTCTTGGAGATACTCGTAAAGAAGAACTGTATGCTGCATGTGCAACTCTTAAGGTACACGGGCCTTCCACTTCTCCATAGTGCCCTCTGGGGAACAAGCTTTTGTGCAGCTCCTGACATGGCTCCCACAATTGCAGATTCCAGCTGAGCAAGTTGCAGTCTTGGACCATCAAAAGTTGCAGGTTATTTAGTTTGCACTCATTTTTCATACTCCAGATACTATTCCAAACACACATTGACAGTTGAGCATACCCAATTTATGTTGTAGGATGGGTTTCATGAGAAATGGGATCATGGACTATTAGCCGAGCTTACCATGGATCAGATCCAACTGTGGGATATCGACACAGTAATGACTTCAACTCAGTCTTACATGAACTCCTGGCCATAATGTACTTTTACCAGCTGTAGTACTCAATTGTAGTGTTACGTGTTACATTGCCAGCTCTAAACATATTTGAAACCATCGATCTGAGGAACAGATTATGAAATGTGTTGATCTGAACTAGATGTAAAATGAGAAATGTTTGAGAAGTATCTACCAGACTACCACCACATCTCTACTTCTGTAGTTTTATTTACTTCCCTGAATAGCTGAATGTTTAAAGAATTTTTTTCACAACCTTTCACTACTTTACTTGTTCCAGATAAAAACCAATTATCTAACACTATATTAGCTATCCCCAGTTCTAAATCAATTCTACTGCATACAATTACTAAATAGTGTACATCATATGATTGTGCGGTTCAAATGCTCTTATCTGCATTTTTTTGGACCTCTCAAACTGATTTGCATTTTTTCCCCTTCTTCTAGTTCACCTACTTACTGCTGCAATATGTCATGTTGTTTTAGATTGTGACATTTGATTCCTATGGAGTATCAGGCCATCCGAATCATCGTGATGTTCATCATGGCATATGGTTAGTGAACTTCTCATTTTGTTGCTACAGTGCATTAGTTTCTCACATTTATCTTTACTTATGATTAGTTTCTCACATCTAAACTGTTCTTATTTTTGTATGAACAGCAAGCTTCTTCATGAGAATCAGCAAGGAAACATTGAAGCATGGGAACTTGTAAGCTTCTTTACAGGAGCCTTGGATCACATTCTCCATGTTTTGTTATTAGATCCTTATAGCCACCTTTTTATTCTAAAGTCTGAAAGAGCATGCAAAATACTTTGTTGGTTTTCCATATGGTGTGCTTAAAAACATTTATCTCGTCATTTTCGTAGGATCAGAAAGGTAGAAACCAATAATACTCTGTAATATGTTCTTTGCAAAATGATATATTGGCTGAGTGCCTTATCTCGGTCAATTTCACTATGTTATTAGTATCAAGCTAGATAATTTCCAATTTAATAAATAATACTAGTTGTGTTCTTATGAAAGGTTTTTGGACAATGCCAGTCGATTTGACGTGTTTTTTTTTTCTGTCGTTTGTTTGGATGTATCATAGTTCACAACCTGTGTTTCTTCGATAAATTAGTGGGAGCTAACATGATTGGTGTTGGTTTCTTTGGATATGTAGGTAAGCTTGAATATGTTTCGCAAATACAGTGGTGCAGTTGACATTTGGTTGTCATCTTTCATCTCCTCAAGTTCAAAGCAACTGATGTATTGTCTAGTTAACTGTAGCCCATCCAGAACCTTTGAGGCAATGGCTGCACACAGAAGTCAGTGGGTTTGGTAAGTAGAATCAGTTTTTTATTTGACACATCAGCTCATTTTCTGTTGTAAAAACTTGCACTTCAACAGAATGGTAGAAGTCAATTTCATAGTACTTTGCCAAAAGTTTATTTTGAACAGAAGCTCTAATGACCAATTCACATTTCTCAATGCTGTTAGTTTCTGTAGGGCGTGCATTATATCGATTCAAGAAAATCAGTGCATTCTTTTTTGTTGCAGGTTCAGAAGATTGTTTGTTAGGCTCTCAAGTTACACATACGTAAACATGCTCCAGAAAATTTAGCATTTGATATTGAGAAGTACCGTCTTGTCGATCTAGATTGTAGATGTGCCTTATGGTACACTTTACAAAAGCTTCCTATGATCAGGGACAGCGGTTTATGGATCATATCCTTTAGTGCATAGCGAGAGTTTATTGCATACAATCCATTGTGTTGGTACAATGATACCGAAACTTTTAACCTCAATTGATAGTTTCTTGCTAAAAGGTCTTATGCCAGTGTTAGTGCTGGCAGCTATGTCAGTTGTCAGTTGATTGTGTTTTTTTTTTTGTAGCTCTCCTTTTCGCTATTGTTCTTGTCCCTAACGCCTAAGGCGTGCATCCGTCTTTGTATGTGCTACTCCGTCTGCGTCTGTAAAGAAATATAGTGATCTAAGCGCTCTTATATTTCTTTACGGAGGGAGTACTTTCCAATTTTGCAGCCCACCAACCGGTGAAACAAACATAGTACGCAGATGATGAACTTCGCAAAAATGTTAGGGACGCAGATGATTAATTTGGCAAAATGTCAGGGTGCAAGTTGCAAAGATTTAATGACAAAAAGTATCCATAACTGAGGCACACGGTTGAAACACGAGTTGCAGCAGATATTCTGCCCCTAAGTTTTAATCTAAGCTCTCTCAATCTGAAAAATGTCTATTAGTTAACTATTTGTTGTTTGCTTTGAGTATTAGTTTAGATTGGCAAAGCTAATCTAATTTGATACTGTAGAAACTATTTAACTGAGTTGATGTTTTTGCACAATGCAACTTTGGATGCACCACAAAACTTACTACTCTGTTCTATTTGTCTTTTTAGAATTTCAAATGGACTACCATATAAGGATGTATATAGACATATTTATAACGTAGATTCACTCATTTTGCTCCGTATGTAGTCACTTGTTGAAATCTCTAGAAAAACAAATATTTAGGAACGGAGGGAGTAGAATATAGGTTGTAGTTTGACCAACGTGGAGTTTTGGCTCCTCGGTGCACATACATCCGTGTGAACAAAAAAAAAACCTGATTTATTTTTGCAACAAACATAGTTGAGCGTTCTCCCTCGTATAAATGTCTCGAATAAATGGCACTTGTGGTGCTTTGGATAAAAATGGTGCTATAAAAGGGCCAATTTTTTCTTTTGAAAACCTTGCTGCCTTTTATTAACTACTCCCTCCGTTCGGAATTACTTGTCACAAAAATGGATAA